>VRMN01000005.1:600000-1003435 GCA_008690995.1 Porphyridium purpureum | reverse complement strand
TGACGCCGCGACCGGTGACGAGGCCATGCCGTCAGCTGGGTCAGACTCTCAAGGCGAACCGGACGGAGGACAGCTCGTCGACGCTGCAGGCGGCTCTGCTCAGCCAGATGCCGCCCTTTCACGCAGCGCCGAGTCTGTGGTCGGCGATGCAGAGGCTTCAGATGCCCCCGGACGCAAGAATGATGCTGCTCCGGGGATGGCCCACGCTAAGCGACCCGCCGCTGCCGCGTTATCGCGCACGGTGTCTCCGTCCCGGGCTACTCTGCCCAAGCGTTCCCGGGCGGCTGCAGAAGTGCCTAGCGTGACGGCGGAAGCAGCGCAGCAAGAGTCTGCAGCAGACAGAGGCGTCGCGCAGGCGCAGCAGAACAGTGCGGGTCTGAGCACTGCCGCCTGTCTGTTGAATGACGCTGTGCAGCATGCACCAGTCGCGGAACTACAGCGCCGGCGGCTCAGGCCAGTCAGCTCGGACGGGCGCTGCGCTGCCCGTTCCGGCCTGCTTGTTTCCAGGCGGCGCGCGAGGCAAGTATGGTGCGCGCCACGCAATAAAGTGCCACCGTGGCGCGCATCCGCACAGTCTCGACAAAGACGCGCTTGCCGAGGCAGGACTCGCTGCAGACCCGTGTGGAGCATGGCATGCGCTCAGCGGCTCTGCGCACTCTCGGGACCAGCACCGCGCACGCTGCATGCAGTGCAAGACGGCCCACGCCCACCGTTCCGCAGTGGGCCGTGCCAGCGGCCAAGAGTTTGCCGCTCCCGCACTTCCGGAGGTCCACGCTGTGACTCCGGCTCCCTCGGCGGCTTCGCCCTTCGGGGCTCATGAGTGAGACACTTTCTGACTCGTGGGAAGGGCCCGGTCCGCGCGGCGCAAGTCTTCTAGCCTCAAGTGAGGAAAGCGACGCGGAATGGGCTCCCGCACGCCCCCGCGCTCGTCGAGCGTCTGGGCGAGGCCGGCTACAAAGTCGGCCGGGTGGACCAGTGGAACTGCGTGAGCGTGCTGGTCCTGCGCGAGAGAGTGCGGTGGTGGATGCGCACATCTCCAGCTCTAGGGTGCTGGCAGCCACGCACGCGCCAGTGGCATCTCCGCACAGTGTCGCAGACTCGGCAGACGGTCGCGCCACACGTCGGTCCGCACGACGACCGCGCCAGCGTGCGGGGCCTGCCGCACACATAGCGGTCAGGGATGCCGTGCTTGGCCACAGCGCATCTGTTCGCAGCTCTGCTCGCATGCTCCGTCCGGCGGGCTTTGACATTTCGCGACGCAGCGTGGCTCGGATGGCGCAGCTCGAAGCGCCGCACGCATGTCCGGCCGCCGAGTGCATGCGACGCTACCAGAGTGCGGCTCAGCTGGGCAAGCACTGGCGTGCGGCACATCCGACGGAGCCAGCGAGTGCCGAGCTTCTGTCCAGCCTGCACTTGAGGCGAAACGCGTGCGGATGGGCGGTGCGAGACGTGCAGCCCCAAGACGCGTGCCAGTGTCCAGCGTGCCGAGCGCTGTGGAACGCGTGCCCCGTGGCAGGCTGTGAGGCCTCGTGGGCCGAGCCAGCTGGACTGCTGCGGCACTTGGCGGGCAGTAATCACTCGGCTGAAACACTTGCCGCAGTGCCACCGGACGCGCTCAGAGCGGTTGGGCTGGCACGCCGGGCGTGCGGCGCGATGTGCTTGCTGCCTGCGCTGTCCGTGCGCCACCAGCGCAGTCGATGCCGGGATCCTGCGCGTTGTGCTGTGGCATTTGAAGGGCACGGCGGTCGCGTGCAGTCTGCACAGCGAGCGGGCGCAAGCGGGCATGCGATGACACTCGCAGTGGCTCCGACACGGCCGCAGACACGCATGTGTCGACGGCGCGTCACGCCGCTGCGCATCCGCCGTCGCCGCTGCTCGACGCCCCCATACTCACCATTCTTCAAACGGTAGATTGGGTGCTGGGGCTGCGCGTGCGCACGTGGAAGCGCGTACCGGCAAAGTTTGCGCCGGACGTTGCGCTCGAGTTCAGCAGCATGCTCACGGAGCTGGCCGAAGCCGCGTCCGAGGCCGCACAAGTCCGCGCGCTCGGAAAGCTGTGGGTGTTTCCGACTTTGGTGCTGTGCCTGCCCATGGAGCGCCAGAGCACGCGCGCGCGGGCAAGATACCTGGCGACGCGGCTCAAGATGTGGCGCTCCGATGCGCTCGAGCCACTGCTCGACTCGGTGCCTGTGGTGGACGGTCAACACCTCAGACCCATACCACCAGAGGCCGTGGAGCACCGCATCGTGCAGCATGTGCGCGCCAACCACATTGGCGCCGCGGCGCGACTGGTCGAGTCGGCGGGTGTGCACGACGTCACGGACTCGGTGCTGGCGCGCTTGCGCGAGCTGCATCCAGAGGCAGGGGCTCGCAGCGGCAGCCACGACGCAGCGCTCGTCGCACCAGTCGAGTCGGTCAGTATCGACCAGCTGCAGTGCATGCGCGTGCCGTGGGACGCGCAGGCGGTGCGCAAGTCCATTCTGGCCATTCCGCACACCAGCGGGTGCGGACCGTCGCGGTGGTCCATAGGCGTGCTGCAGCAGGTCATCCGCACGCCCGTGGCGGGTGACACGGCGCTCGGGGCCGTGGCTCTCGCGTTCAAGCGCATCGCCAGTGTTGGTCTGCATCCGCAAGCTGGCGCGCTGTGGAGCCACGCACGCCTCATCCCGCTCAAGAAGAAGGACGGCGGCGTCCGACCGATTGCAGTGGGCGAGCTGCTGCGGCGCGTGCTGGGCAAGCTGGTGCTGGCACACCTGGGCAGCGACGCAGCCGAGTCGCTCCGGCCCGACCAGTACGGCGTGGGACGCCCGGCCGGGCTCGAAGGCGCGGTGCTGGGGACGCGCCTTGCCGCGATGCAGAGTCCAGGCGCAGCCGTGCTGCTCGTCGACATTGCGAACGCGTTCAATTGCGTCGACCGGCCCACGCTGATGCGCATCGTGCAGGGCCGTTTCCCCGCGCTGTGGCCGCTGGTGCGCTCAACGTACGCGCATCCGGCTCCGCTGCGAGTGGGCGCCCATGTGCTGGCCAGCGCGTGCGGCGTGCAGCAGGGCGACCCGCTGGGGCCCTTGCTGTTCTCGCTGGTGCTGCACAAGGTGCTGGCAGACACCGAGTCGCCGGGTCTGTCGTCGTTCTGGTACTTGGACGACGGCAGCATTGTGGGGCCGCTCGCGCAGCTGGAAGGCTTCCTGGACGCCTTTTCGAGCGACGCGGCCGCGTACGGCATGCGCGTGAACCGCACCAAGACGCAGCTGGTGCTTCCGCCAGGAACGCAACCGGCAGTCGTGCCCGCGGGGCTCGCCGACCTGCCGCGTCTGGCGTGGGACCAAGCACAGCTGCTCGGTGTGCCGCTCGACTTTACCGGCAGTGGCGAGTCGCTCGTGCCGATCACCAACGCGAGCGCGCAGGTGCTCCAGCTGGCGGAGCAGGTGGCCAAGCTCAGCCACCCCGAAGAGGCGTTCTACCTCCTGCGGGGCAGCGTCGGGCCAAAGCGCCTGATGCACCTGGCGCGCACCATGCCTCCGCCCGTCGTGACTCGCATCTTTGCCGAGTTTGACCGCGCGTGGCGCAGCATTGTCGCGCGCGCGCTGGGTGTGATGGCACACGAGGTCGGCGAGCCGTGCAAGGCCGAGTGGCGGCTGCCGTGCTCGCTTGGCGGCTTGGGACTGACCGCAGTGGCAGACATTGCGCCGTTTGCGTTTGCCGCCGGCAGTCGTGCTGCCGCGCGCGTGGTGGACAACCCGCCCGCACGCGTGTACCCTCCGTCGCTCGCGCAGTGGTGGCGAAGGTTTGACGGAGACGCACACGCCGTGGCGCAGTGGCGCCTGGAGCCAGACGAAGATGTGGAAGCCCTGCTGGACTCGCAGGCACGTGGGAGCCGTCGCTTTTATCGACAATGGTGCTCAGATTGGTCCCACGCGCCGGCCCCGTCCGACCCAGACTTTCACCGACGTCGCAGCGTCAGCTCGCCGCACGCGCTGGCGTGGCTCGGGATGCCGTCTGCCACGCAGCTGGCCGGCACGCACGGAAGTGCGCCGCTGAGTGCAGATGCATGGCGCGTGGCTGTGCGGCACATGCTGGGCCTGTCTGTGAGCCACGCAGCGCGGCGTCCGTGTCCGGCGCTCTCGGGCAGCTCGGATGCCGTCTGTGGGGCCGAGCTGGACCAGCACGGTCACCACGCGCTCAAGTGCCATCTCGGGCCGTCGCGGTACGGTCGGCACGCGCTGGTGGTCGACGCCGTGGCAGCCTTTGCGCGCGCCGCCGGCTTGCCGGTGGAGCGCGAAGTCTGCTTCCGGCGCGGCAGACTTGCGCCAGCCGGGCGACCTGCGCGTGGACAGCACGTGGGTCGATGTGGCGGTGGTGGTGCCGACCGCACCGGCACCAGGCGGTCCGACGGAGCGGCACTCGCGGCAGCGGCGCGTCGCAAGCAGGCCTCCTTCCAGGCTGCTGCGCGCACTGGCGACGCTGCTGGCGTGTCGTTCCAGGCGGTCATTCTGGACACGTACGGCCGGCGCGAACAGTGTGGAGCCGCGTTTCTGGAGACTCTGGTGGCGGCGTACATGCGGCACCGTGGAGTAAGCCAGATGCTGGCAAGCACGGCGCTCCACCGGTCGCTGTCGCTCGCGGTATACCGCTCGGTGGCGGCGGCGGTGCTTCTACGGCACCCGGGCCCGACTCTGTCAGTTGCCTCGCAGCACTGGCTGGAGACGGGCAGGCGCCTCTTTGTAGGCGAGGTACTCTCGGAATCGGAAGCAGAGTCGCACTGACTTTGCTGATACATAGGTACAGAGCTTAGGCCCTTTAGATTTATAATGTAAAACGATTTCAGAGTAACCCTAGCCTGCCAGGCTTCGTTTGCCGGCAGCCGCGCTGCTGCTCGCACACTGGACGAGGTGAGGTGCTACGCGCTCAGCGGGAAGCCGTGCCTCCGATGGCGCCTCTGTCGCGGCAACCGCCGGAGCCCCCGCCGCCGCCGCGCGCGTTCGTCCGTCGCACCTGGCCAGGTGGCGACAGTTCCACGACCTCGAGGAGGCGTGGCTGCAACAGGTGCCGGGCGTCCCGGACGCCGAAGTCGAAGACCTGCTGGATTCCCAGGCCCGAGGCCTCAGTCGCTTTTATTCACTGCTGAAGAAAGACTGGGTCTCGGCGCCTGGCTCCACGCCGTCTGAACGCTTCCGCCGCCAGAGCCTGTCGTCGCCGCATGCAGCGGCTTGGCTGGGCATGCCGTCCGGCACAGTGCTCGGTGGCATCCCGTGGTCACCCGCCCTGGGCCGCGACACCTGGTTCACCGCAGTGCGCCACTTCCTGGGCCTGCCTGTAGCTGGCGTGGCGAGCTCTGCGGGCCTCCGCTGCCCGGCCATTGTCCGCGGGACAACGGCCACGTGCGATGCACTCCTGGACGCGCTCGGTCACCATGCACAAAACTGCGCACTGGGGCCGACCCGGTACGGCCGCCATGCCGCGGTCATTGACGTGCTCGTCCGCTTTGCGACCTCAGCGGGACACACGGTCCGCCGCGAGGTGCGCCTCGAGGACGTGCCCGGCATAACGAGCGCACGACCCGGCGACTTTTCCTTCGACAACAATGTCGTCGACGTTGCCGTGGTCGCGCCCGACGGGGTTGCCGCTGCTCGTTCCCGCAAGCGCGGCTCCTTTGCTGCCGCCCGCGCTGCGTCGCCAGTCGGATCCTCGGGCCACGCCGCCAACATGGTGGCCTTCATCGTCACCACGTACAGCAACGTGGATGTGCCCGCACGTGCGCTTCTTTCCGGGCTCGCGCGTGACTTTGCCCGCGTGCGCCAGGTCCCGCCCCGCTTGGGCGCTGACCGTCCTCTCGCGGGCCGTGTCCTTGGCCGTGTACCGCGCCGCCGCACATGGCATTCTTTTGCGGTACCCGGCCGGACACTCGGCCCTCACGGCGAGCGGGCTGCGCTGGCTCCCCCATGTGGCGCGACTGCTCGGCTCCTCCGAACAGAACACTGCCACTCACGAGGCCGGCGCCCTCCAACTTAGCCCCGTGAGCTGATCCCAGTTCAGCTCCGACCACGATGAGTCATCACCTCGCTGAATTGGTTAAATTTTAACAATAAACTCAATTCAGAGTAACCCTAGTGTTCAGTGCACTTGCGTAGTGTCCAGTGCGCGTTCGTAGTGTTCAGTCGTCCTCAGTAATGTTCAGTCGTCTTCAGTAGTGTTCAGTTCGATTCAGTAGTGTTCAGTGCACTTGCGTAGTGTCCGGTGCGCGTGCGTAGTGTTCAGTCGTCTTCAGCAGTGTTCAGCTCGTTTCAGTAGTGTTCAGTCGTTTTTAGTAGTGTTCAGCTCGATTCAGTAGGGTCCAGTGTGCTTCAGTAGTGTTCAGCTCGATTCAGTAGGGTCCAGTGTGCTTGCGTAGTGTTCAGTTCGATTCAGTAGTGTCCAGTGCGCTTGCGTAGTGTTCAGTGCACTTCATGAGTGTTCAGTGCGATTCAGTAGTGGTCAGTGTGATTCAATAGTGTTCAGTTCACTTCAGTAGTGTTCAGCGCGCTTCAGCGTGATCATCCGCGCTCAGTCTCACTCGCGCGTATGCACACCCGCGCTAACCCGCTGCGCAGCTGGTTGTGCAGACTGCGTTTACCAACACGGTATGATGAGCGTGCAAAGCGTACAGCTCCCCTACGCATCCCTGCTCCGCGGCCTTGCGCCACCACTCAATTGTCGCGATCTTGTCGGTACGCAGTCTGCGTAACCCGTTAAAAAGGGAAGCGAGCAACTGCACTGTGACCACGCGCCTCACTATTCTGCGGCCTTGTAGAACCACTTGATCACCGTGTTCTTGTCTTCAGGCAGACCGCCTAACCCATGAGAATAAGAAGTGCCCAGTTGCACGGCGCCTGTGCGTCTCCGGATTCCGTGGCTAGAGTAGCAGTAGCGTGTCTCTGAACCATGGATCAGCGGCACCACTTGACCGCTGTGCAATGACCTGTGCCTAGATCGCTCCACTTATTCTCGCATCAGCGGGCCAAGTTGTTCTGGCTGCCTGCGTCTCCCTGTTCCGCCGCATTGCACCACCACTTGATCGCCGCGCGATGGTCACTTGTCAGATCGCGTTCGCCGTTGTCTTACAACAGGGCCACAGTTTTGCACGCGACCGCGAGTACCTCTTCCGTGGCCTTGCGGTATCACCACCCTGTCATGCGCTTGTTTTGCGCCGACCACTCCACGCGTGCGTACCATTCTCACCTGGCCTCCACTGCAAGCCCGCATCTCCCGCCTGTGCCGCGTTCTGCACAGATCTCAAGCTTATGCACGGCATGCGCGCTGTGCTGATCGCCGCGCGAGTGTCACTTGTCAGATCGCGTTCGCCGTTGTCTTACAACAGGGCCACAGTTTTGCACGCGACCGCGAGTACCTCTTCCGTGGCCTTGCGGTATCACCACCCTGTCATGCGCTTGTTTTTGCGCCGACCACTCCACGCGTGCGTACCATTCTCACCTGGCCTCCACTGCAAGCCCGCATCTCCCGCTTGTGCCGCGTTCTGCACAGATCACGAGCTTACGCGCGACCTACGCGCTGTGCTGATCGCCGCGCGAGTGTCACTTGTCAGATCGCGTTCGCCGTTGTCTTACAACAGGGCCACAGTTTTGCACGCGACCGCGAGTACCTCTTCCGTGGTCTTGCGGTATCACCACCCTGTCATGCGCTTGTTTTTGCGCCGACCACTCCATGCGTGCGTACCATTCTCACCTGGCCTCCACTGCAAGCCCACATCTCCCGCTTGTGCCGCGTTCTGCACAGATCACGAGCTTACGCGCGACCTACGCGCTGTGCTGACGCATGGTCTGATGATCACTCCTCCTCCAAGCAACACAACAAGACGCCTTGCAGATCATGACGCGGAGGGGCCTTCTACAAGATTGCATGCACCTTTCGTCCTTGGATCGCACGACCCGCCACGGGCACTTTGAGCTCAACGTTTGCCCCTAGAGCTCAACGTTTGCCCCTAGAGCTCAACGTGTGCCCCTAAAGCTCACTCGGACGAATAATCGGCGCGACAAAACTTCTCGAGCGACCGCTGTGGAGTGCACGAGCCCGTATACACCATACGCAGGCCGTTACCTCTTTGACGCCGCCCACCCAAAACCAGATTTGTATTTTGTACGGCCACAGCTGCGCATACGGTAAAGAAGATCTGCCGGCACGTTGTCCGACACCAATCGACGCTTGCGCAATGTCCGCGCGCTAGATGTCTCACTCGATAGGCACCGAGCGATGCCAGTTTGTATTGAACGCGTCGTGGTGCTGACTTCAACACCTTTTCTCTGCGAGTCTTCGAATAGTACCTAAAATGCGACTGAAGCGCTGAACATCTGTAACCCCTGCTCTTTCATCCTATCCGGCTTTGAACTTGCCTACAGCGTGATCGCGCGTAAAGTGAAGGTCGGCAAGCTTTTCGTTCCAAGTTGGTTGAGCTCAAGTTGTGCGGAAGTGGCTGGAAAGGATGCCGCACTTTTTGTGCAGAAAGGGCTGCGGCTCAGTCTTGACCAGTCAGAGCGCGCGCGACGTGCATGAGCGCTACTGTTTCTTACAGAGCGAGGACATCGATGGAATGTGCTGTCCAGAATGCATATTTGCTGTGAAGGTCACACCAGGAGAAGAAAAGAAAGCGCGGGCATACATTCGCAGGCATATGACTCGTATGCACCCCAGGCATTTGTCACGCTCCCCTTTCATTGCTCCTTGCGCATCATTCGCGACGGCCAAAGGGAACACACTTCGACAAAACATCTGTAGCTCGGTCCGCTCCGCTCGCGCGATTGTCATTGGAACTAACGCTGTGGCATCATCTTCCGCTGTCCGTGCAATCATGGACACGCCGTTGCAGCCGTACAATCCGGCGCGTACGCTGACTGGATCAGCATTGACGACGTTGGGATTTTACGACACATATGAAGACATGCTTGAAGCGTACTCACATGCCATTCGAGAACCAGCAGAGGAGAGTGTCATCTATGCGCGAGAGTGGTGTGAATTTGCGAGGCGGGCAATCAGGCTTGCTCTCAAGACCACGCCACATCTGCTGAGAATTCCCGTGCCTGGCAAGCAGGGCAACCCATCGGAGCTTGACATGCATGACCCAGAGGTATGGAGCGATGGATCAAAGTATAGAACTTTGGCGACCCTCAAAGACGAGACTTTGGAAAAGCGCATCCCGAACATCGCACGACTGTTTTCCTTTTACGCTTACTGGCTTTTGCAAATGAATCTCGAGGACGTCGTTGTGAAATACGAGCAGACCCACGTGCCAAGCAATACTCGTCCTGTGGTTGGCGCCCTTCAAAGCATTTTGAACTATGCACTTGAGCAACCTACAACATCCACCGGAAACACACGGCCAGCTGCACGCGAATTTTTGCGCTCGCACGCGCTCCAGCAAGTGAGTGACCGAAACGGAGAGCCATCAAGTATCCACGACGAAATGTCTGGATCGCAGTCCGGCACGTGTTTGACCAGTCGCAGTGCCTTAACGATAAGTGAGTTGTCAGCCACGCAGCTCTGGGTTTTGAGAGCTGCGTGGGTTGTGAGGCTAATTGTGAAAGAGAAAGACCGGGAAATACAAACCTCAAACGACACGATTCTTTCCGACGTTCCCTGTGTGCAAGTACTGTACATGATGCACTCCGTCTTCAGAAGCGCGCAAGAGCCATCCACGTACGTGGCATGGAAAGCTATGGGCAATGGTTCCTGGATGCACTTAAAGACGGAAGTGCTGGTGCAAGCAAAGGTCTTTGGTAATTTGTACAATGGCTCCAGAGCGGCCGCTCGAGCTTTGGTTGCCCGAGTTCTTGGAGCGCGCGATAACTTTTCGGTCCGGGTATTGTCGCAGCATAATACAACGGCGCCAATGCTCGGTGAAATTATACTCGATGGCAGTGAACGACATGCAGCTCAGCCTGCGGAACTGCTCGCGAGCGCCAGACGCCAGAACATCGATTTCAACGCACTGAGCAATTTTGCATTACTTGCGTTCTCTGCCGCGTGTGCCCCGCCGCGAAAGTCAAGTATGGAAACTTTTGTTCTCGCTAGCCGAAGTGTTGGAAATTCACTTAGACCTGTTTTAAATACTCGTGTAGTGAGAGTTGTCGAGGTTGTTGAGAAGAAATTGGGTCGCGCGCTTGCAACTGAAACTGTTGAGCATCTTCCAACTGAGGAAGTCGCAGAAGTGCTGCTTATCATGCATTGGATTGCGAGTGCATATATTGACGAGATACTTGGCCAGCAAAATCAGGGGCAAAATGTACCTGAGAGCATTGACTTTCGAAACTTTGGGGCCTGCGCCAGCAGAACGACTTGTGCAGCACTTAATCCGGAGGAGTGGATTGCACAAGTAGAATGTGCTGTTGGGCAGTTCTGCGCCGTGCCCATGACCTTACGGGACTTGCGCAATCTTTACTTGCATTGCGTACGAGACAACGCTGACGCTTTCCGAGGAATTGCCGCCCCGCAAGGGATACAGCCCGTAGACACACCTGCGCAAAAGTACAAGATCCGCGGCGCAGGTCACTCGCTTGCGACAGACGCCGCATTCTACCTGGCTTCAGTAAAAGACGAAGACTGGTTTGCATTCACAGTGGAATGTCGCGACGCATGGCTTGCACTGATTGGCGCGGAAACTCACGCTTCGTCACGGATGGGCTCCGTGCATCCGAGAGAGCGTTCGCTCGGAGAATGGGCCGCACTGGCGGGTTTGACGCCAGACACATTGCTCCGTGATGTATATGGTAGCGCTTCCGTCGCCAGCCCGCAAGCAAGGAAGCAGCTTGAAATGCTGAACGAAATTCTGATGGACAAGAACGTTTGCGTACAGTATCCTTGCGGAAGTGGTAAGTCAGCATCATACTTGTGCATGGAGAAAGTCGTTCGCTTGCAAGGTGCCTTTGTTCTGCTTTTGGTACCGCTTCGCGTTTCCATGTTTGCTGCATTGCAGGAGGCAAGAAGTAGAAGGATTGAAGCCGTTGACTTGTACTCATGTACCGAGCGTTCGCATGGCGGCCTCGTCGTCACCAGCATGGATGCACTTGCATCACAACGTGCAGCTCTTAGACGCATTGCAGAACGCATCGCACTCGTTGTCGTGGACGAGAGTCACGTCGTACTAGAACATAACTCGTTCCGCGAGTCAATGTCCGTCAAGCTGAGCGCGTCGCTTTTGACGAAATCCTGCTTTGTATTTCTCAGTGCGACGATAAGTGAAGATGCTGCTGCGTTCGTTGCCAAAGAGTTTGGTGTGAACATCGACTCCTTTTTGCGTGCACGACCACTTCGAGAATCATTGAACATCAGCGTGACAGAGTTTGGCACGAGCGCAATCTGCACTCAACAGATTACGGCCGCCATCCAGGAAAATGCGCTTGCTCGTCGTGGGCGTGCACTGATAATGTGTGCTACTCATGCAGAAGCCGACACATGGTTTGACGAAATGAGAAAGTCTTACTCAGATGCATGTTACAAACTGACAGCACGTGAAGCTCTCGACGCTGAGGCATTGCAGCAAGCGCGGGTAATCGTTGGCACATCCGCTGCGAGCTCATCTCTGAATTGCAAATCTGTTTTGTACTGCGCCGTGATGCGCGGAGCACATTCGCTCAGCCAAGTGGTCCAAGCATGGGGCAGAGTTGGTCGCGACGGTGAGCACGCCCACTGCGAATTTTTCTTCGACAGAAATTTCCAGAACGCATTGGACCAGCGTGACAGCCCGAGCATTCGCCAGGTTCCAGGTTTTGAGCGCGACCCTTGGCATAGTAAAGCCGGTCTACGGCGCTTCGTTGAGAGTGCACTTGACTTATCCTCTCACGAAGTTCACAGCGTGCTCAACCTTTTAACCACTCGCTCCATGGTGACTCAGACAGCCAACCCAGTGACGGTGCCGCAGCCAAGCTTGCACGAGATGGTGCGGCCAAGTACGCACGTGGTTGCAGAACCAAGTTCGGGCATGATAGCGCAACCGACGTCGTACATGCTGGCCCAGCCAAGCTCGCACACGGTCGCAGCGCCAAGCTCGCACGTGATGGCGCAGCCCACTTCGCACGTGCCGGAGCAACCAACTTTGCACTTGCTCGCGCAGGCCAGCTCGCAGCAGCACGAGGCGACGCCACTGGCTAGCTCTGCACCAGCGCGCGCGCTGGGCGAGCAATTACAGACGATCAGACAAGCAAGAGCGACATGGAATACTGCAATGTACAAATGCATCTGGTGCAGTGGTGTCACATGTCTTGGCACATGCCAGAATCCGAACAGGTTTCCCAACACCTGCCCATACTGTGGGTTTCGATACTCACGGTCATCTGCAGCGGCCCACGTCTCCTGCAGCAAACGGTCGGCCGGAAATATCATCAGACCAAGACTCGCGCCAAACTTAGGCATGTGTTTCCGTTGTCTGGCCCCCACCGAAGTGTGCGAAAAGAAATGCGAAAAGGCTCCGAGCGCCTTAAAGCACAGAATGGAAGCCGTGTATCGGAAAGCTTTCTCCTTGATGGGCACTCTCGGATCTGGTGGAGCAGAAGAGTTGACCATCTTCTACACACACAAGCTGTGCGAACTCGTGAGCTGGGAAGGCTTCGAGTTGTACAAGCGAGCGACAAAGCTCATGGCGAATGAATGGAGCCTTCAGAAAATATAAAACCGACACTAGCTCCACTCTGCATGTGTGATTGCCTCATGAGTAAAAACACTGTGGTACGCTGCTGCCCATTGCCCACAACCCGCCGCCCCGTCCTCAAACTTCTCTAGACCACTCCTCGACCGCCTCGACCCCGACGACCACCCTCGCTCACACTCCACGGCTAAAGGCTTGCCCACGAACACTGTAGGGATGACATTGAAATGAACATCGACCCGTCAAATGCGATCGTTTTAGTACGATAATTACTCTTACTAAAATAATTCCCCCACATAGAAACCAGAGGCTTCTGTACCAAAACGCTCATTTTGACCAGGAAAAATCGTAAACATGGGGGTTCCGCATATGCGCTTGCCATGGCGAGTTTTCGTGGCAAAGTGGCCTCGCTGTATGATTTGACTTTGGAAAGCTAGATTTCACTGGTAAAATCCATGCGCTCATGTAGTTGCCGCCTGTTTAACTAAAGACACGCTTCCTTTTGGTGACCACCCCCTCAGATTGATGCCATTTAAGTACAGAATGTGTATAAGTAACTGGAGCATTTTTATACACTTGCATATGGTGACTACCCCCTCAGGAAACAATCATTTAGATACAACACGTCTCTATGAAAATGAGATACTTTCATACGCTTTCACACGGTGACTACCCCCTTACGTTTGGTGACTACCCCCTCAAACAAGACGATTTTACCACGAAATTTCCTTCTGAAAAAAGCTAAATTTGTACTGAGTTTTGCATAAGCATTTCAATGCAATTTTTGTAGCAGATGGTGACCACCCCGTAGCATTTGAAAACCACTAATATAGCAGATAGTGACTACCCCTCAAAACCATTAAATCGAAGGACTGGCTCGAAGTAGGAGGCGTTTGAGAAAGGCGAAAATGTCTGCGGGTAGCTCTTCTCTGGCTCCACATTTGCCTGTGAAAACACTGGGCAATGCACTTTCCATTAATGAGCTACACTAGGAAAAGGAAACCCTAACGCGAATTGCTATTAGGCGAATCGGAGCCGGGCGCGCGAGCCGCCGCGATCCATGCAGGGGTGGACGCGCGACTCGGCGGCGCGGTGTTTGCAGCGATGGGGGACCCAGCAGGCGATGGTTTGGGTCGGAACACCGGCGTGGCGATCGAGGTGGTCGCGGACGCCGATCCGACGGTGGCGGTTTTGGTGCGCGTCAAGGCGCTGCTCCGTGACTTGGAGGCGGCCGACGCGGAGGTGAGGTCGCTGGCCCGGGCGTCCGGCGACGACTTCATGGTGCAAGGGATCCTGGGTCTTGCCCGCGCTCGAGCAGACGAGCTGATGCGTTCGTGGGGCCCCGCGCGCCCGCACGACGCGAAGACTGTGGCGCCGCCATTTCTTGGGTGCACCGATGCCGCTGCAGTGGAGATCGGCAGTGTGGCACGCGCGGCTGGCGGCATCCCCGCAGCGCTTCCCTCCGTCTCAGTGCCATCGGGCTCATTGTCGTGGGCGGCACGAGTCGCTCAAGCGGGGCCAGTCCCTGCGACCGGCCAGGGTGATGGGCACATGGGCCGCACACTCACAGGCCGGGCACCTGTAGCAGCGCTTGCACAAACCCCGCGGGCCAGCAACCTCAAGGCTGCGTCTGGCAGCCGTGACGGCGCTGGATGGACCCAGACTGCACTGGGGATGCAGTCGTTCGAGTGGATTGTCCTGACAAGCTGCCACACCTCGGCAGAGCCGCGCTCCGTGCGCAAAGGCATCCGGGCGCTGGTGGCTTCGAGCTCTCCGCGCCGGCAGGTGGAGGGCAAACTTCCAGTGGAGGTCCTGTCGTTGCCGGGCGCGCCGTCTCCATCCTTCCTGGTGCTGGTGCCGGTCGGGTACGCCGAGGTGCTGGTGGACATGCTGCCGAGAGTGAGGGCAGTACATGTGAACACCATCCCGTTCTGGAACGGGACAACCCGCACGGCCGCGCTTATGCAGCGCCTTGGCGTAGACGTGGCCCGCTGGGGCCAGAGTCTGTCGGAGAAGGCCCGCACGGCTCTCGTACGTGACGCCCATACGCACACGGACCGCGTGGGTGCGCTGGACGCCCGCTCTTTCAAGAGCAAGCAGGCTGTGCTGGGACTTCTCCACCGCCTGCGCAAGACCCTGGAGCGCACGACGCCTGGGCCACCAGCTGCAAAGGTTCGCGCCACCACGTCGGGTAGCGCCGCACGTCCAGCCGAGTTGGTGCCAGAAACACACGTGCCCCTTCAGCCTGGGGCGAGTGTGGCTGAACCACCGCCGGTATCACCAGGCACCGCGAGTACTATGACCGACCGTGAGGCATGCGGACTGCCGGTGGATATGGGTGACAATGAAAGCCCAGCGGCGACCACGTCGGGTCACTCCGACGAGGAGAGCTCGACCAGCTCCGTCGCATTCTGCTCGGACTCGTCTATGCCGCTCTGTCCTGACAGTCCTCCGGGACCGGCCTCACAGTTCGTCGCAGGACCTTGCGCAGTGGTGCGCACGCCAGAGCGCTCACCGGCAGCAAAGCACGGTGCACCAGAGAAAAGCTCCCCGGAGCACAACCCGAAGCGACCTTCGGGGGCTCTCCGTGACGGGACACCCCGGGCGTCTCGCGCGCTTTTCGTGCAGCCAGCGGCGGGTACGGATTCGCAGCAGCAGACACCACCTGGACCAGACGGGCAGGTCGGGCCCGACGTCGACGCCCCGCAGGCCGCGCTTGCAGCCGAAGCTCCGCCGCATCCAGACGCGCGGCTGGTGGCCGACTACAGCGGCACCGCACCGGCAGGGAGCTTGGCCAGCTTGCCTGGAGCAGCACACTCGGATGCTCCTGACGCGTTTGTTGGTGACCCGACACGCACAGACCAGGCTCTTCGCTGTCCCGCTGCGGATTGTGCAGCAGGCACGAGCAGCCACACCGTGCACGCCACCACCGAGGCACTTGTTGCGCACATGAATGACGCCCACGCGGCTGCGGGCGCATTTCTTGATCGCGCGCGCCTGGCGCAGGCGGGCATCGGGGCGTACCCGTGCGGTCGCGTGTTCAAGCTGGGCACGTCCAGCAAGGCCCTCAGCATGCACCGCAGTCGGTGCGAGGGGGTCAGTGCGGGCTGCCCCCGTGTGGATGACGCCATTTGGGGCGCATTCATCCAGGCCACGGCGCCAGCGCGCACGAGCCAGTCGCCGTCATCTGCACAGCCCTCCGGGGCTCATGAATACCATGATGAGTAAGGATACGTTTGTACCCACTCTCGGGGATGCCCCGAACCGGCAAGCAGCCGGTCGGGCAGGGTCCGAGTCGGACTCTGACTGGGCGGCCTGGGACACTCCAGATGCCGGCGGGGACGTCGGTGTACGCACCGAGCATGCCGCAGTCTCACTCCGACAACGGGGCAGTCTGACTTCTGTGCGCGAGACTGGCGCCGAACGGACATCCTCCGCGTCCAATGACGCGCCAAGTCGGCCCGCTCCGAGCACGGGCAATGAAACCATCATGGCGCCGGGACTCCGGCGACGGCGTCCGACGCTTTCCCGTGCACCGATCCTGGGCGATACAGAGTCGCCCACCGACAGCTCCTACTCGACCTCCGACTCTGGGGATGACTGGCTGCCCCAGCGTGAGCGAGCAGGCCAGCCATCAGATGACCACGGACAGCGGCCGCAGAGTCGCGGCGGCCTAGCACGGCCCCGGACACCGCAATATCCGTGCCCGGAGCCGCGTTGCCCGTTTGCGAGCAGCTCCATGGCCCACGTCGGCCGCCACTGGGGGCGCGAGCATCCCACGATCATGCCACCGGCGGACGTGTGGGGCGCGCTGGAACTGCGCAGAAACAAATGCGGGCTGGCGGTGCCACGAACCCAGGCTGACTCGGCATGTCAGTGCGGACCATGTACGACCGCGAAGCCCAAGTGCCCAGTCTGTGACACTCGCCTCGACCTTCGGTCCTCGCAGGTGCGCCACTTCTCGCGCCACTCTGCAGCGCAGGTCCGCGCCGTCCCGCCCGCGGTTCTGCGCACGCTGGGCGTTGGCCAGCGAGCGTGCGGCAAGATTTGCGAGGTCAACTCGCTGAACCACCCGCATGCCATCTCGCGATGCCTGGACCCAGTGCTTTGTGGCTCGGGCCTCACCCATGCCCAGACGCTGGCTGTCCGGCGCAACCGCGCAGCAGATGACCTGACTGGGCTCGACGACGTGTTTGCGCAACTCCGCAACTCTCCCTCGGAGTTTTTCGGTGCCGCCTCCATCCATACACTCGTCCGTTTTGTCGATGCGGTTTTGGCAATGCAGGTCAGAACATGGAAGCGGGTGCCGCAGCGGCTCAGTGCCACGGTGGCGCTCGAGCTCGCAGCCATGCTGGAGGACTTGGCGCGGGCGCCGTCGGAACTGGAGCAAGTGCGCGCTCTGAGCCGGCTGTGGACGTTCCCGACATTGGTTCTGTGCCTGCCGCCCGGGCGACAGCCGTCCCGCGCACGAGCGGCCTTCTTGGTGGACCGACTCCACAAGTGGCGCGCGGACAGCATCACTGAGCTTGTTTCGGCCGTCCCGGTAGACGCTGCTTTGCCAACGGGTACGCTGACTCCAGACCTGCTCGCAAAGCAGGTTCAGAAGCACATGCGCGCGCACCACATCGGGGCTGCCGCGCGTCTTCTCGAGTCCAGCGGCATTCATCAGGTCACTGATGACGTGCTTGCCAAGCTGCGCGCGCTGCATCCGTCAGCCGCCGACACCAGCTCACAGCGCCAAGACGCGCACGGGCCTGGTCAGGACTCCACATCCGCAGCCGACGTTCCTTGGGAGGGCGACGACATTCGTCAGCTCATCCTCGCCATTCCCCACACCAGCGGGAGCGGTCCGTCCCGCTGGTCGGCAAGTCTGCTGCATCAAGCGCTTCAGACCGAGGTGGCCGGCTCCAAGGTCCAAGTGGCTCTGCTGCGAGTGTCGCAGGCGCTCGTTCGTCGTGGCTTCGAGGGCCAGGCCGGAGCGCTCTGGAACCACGCCCGCCTTATTCCTTTGCGCAAGAAGGATGGCGGCGTGCGACCCATCGCGGTGGGTGAGGTGCTTCGTCGCGCGCTCGGCAAGCTTGCGCTCCGCTGCCTCGGCCAAGCTGCCGTGGACAGCCTGCTTCCGCTGCAGTTCGGCGTAGGCCGCAAGTCGGGCCTGGAGGCCGCCATCATGGGTACTCGCATGGCCGTGCTCGAGCCAACGCAGTCCGAGCCCGTAGCGGCCCTGAAAATTGACCTGGCGAACGCTTTCAACACGGTCAGTCGCCACACGCTGCTTCGCTTGGTGCACGCGCGCTTTCCCGAGTTGTGGCCGCTGGTGCGGTCAACTTACTCAACACCTTCTCCTCTTCGGCTCGGGACCCAAATGCTGTACAGCGCTCGGGGCGTGCAGCAAGGGGACCCGCTTGGCCCGCTCTTGTTTTCGTTGGTCCTGCAAAACGTCTTGGCCCAGTTCTCGGCGCCGCAGGTGCACCAAGTATGGTACTTGGACGACGGCTGTGTCGTCGGCACGCCAGCGCACTTGGCTGCATTCCTTCTGGCCTTCGAGCACGACGCGCAGGCCCATGGCCTGGCGATCAATCGCGCAAAGACCGAGTTTATCTTGACGGGCACGATGACGCGCAGCGATGTGCCGGACGGCCTGCAAGACTTGCTCGTCACTTCGTGGTCCGAGGCGGAGCTTCTCGGTGTGCCCCTGGACGCGACCGGTGCAGGCCGTGCACTGGCGCCCATCGCGCGTCTCTCTCGCAAGGTCCTCGACCTGGCTCGCACCGTGTCCGAGTTGCCGTGCTCCGAAGAGGCGTTTCACCTCCTCCGCGGCAGCGTGGGCCCGCGCCGCCTCGCGCACCTGACGCGCACCATGCCGGCCGATGTGATCCGTGCGGAGCTCGCTTCCTTTGACGAAGGCTGGCGGCACTGCGTCGCACGCACAGTCGGGACTGCGCCGGCGGACTGCCTCGACGGCACCGACGTCCGACCCGAGTGGCGCTTGCCCTTGTCAATGGGGGGCCTCGGCCTGACCGCGCTCACCGACGTTGCTCCGTTCGCGTTCGCGGCAGGCAGCCGTGCAGCCGCGCGTGCCTTGGACCAGGTACCCGATGATGTGGTGCCACCCACTTTGGTGCGCTGGGATGCTCGGTTCCACAGCGACCAGGCGGCTCTGGCTTGTCTCCCAGCGCCGGTCGCCGCTGACGATGCGCCTCCCGGAACACTCCTGTCGTCCCAGACGCAGAGTTGCCGTCGCTTTTTCCGCAAAATGCAGACAGACTGGCTCTCTGACCAAGGCACCACGACGTGGGAGTTCCACCGCAGGCACGGCATTTCCGCTCCGTTTGCGCTGGCTTGGCTGAGCATGCCGAGCGCTACACCTCTGGCAGGTCACGCGACTCGGATGCGGCCGCACGTGTGGCAAGCAGCGGTGCGCCACATGCTCGGGCTCCCGACGCGCTTGGCCCAGTTTGCTTCGCAGACTCGGTGCCCGGCCATTTCGGCCACGACCGGTGCCATTTGTGGCGAGCGCCTGGACGCTCTGGGCCGGCACGCGCTCGCTTGTGTGTTCGGGCCCTCGCGCTACGGGCGCCACGAACGCGTGGCAGAAGCGCTCCGGGACTTTGCCCACGCGGCGGGTCTGGTGACCGTGCGCGAGCCCGCGGTGTGCGACACCAGCACGGCTCGGCGGCCGTACGACGTACTGATTGGCACGACCGGCGTCGACGTCTCGGTCGTCCTGCCGGACAAGGCAGGTGCGCGGCGCACGCCCGGCTCCGCCATTCGCATCAAGACTGCGGCCAAGCTGTCGGCCTACACTTCGCTCGTGTCGGCTCGTCCGGGCCCGCCGGCAGTCAGCGCCACCGCTCACTCTGCGGCGGTGGCTCCGACTTCGTTTTGCCCGCTGGTGCTGGACATCTTTGGGCGCCTGGGCGACGATGCCCGACCTTTCCTGGCCTCGCTCGCGGGGTCATTCCAGATGGCCAAGCAGCTGCGGCGCGGCCAAGCCTCGATGATTCTCCATCGGGCCCTTTCCTTGGCCGTCTTCCGGTCGGCAGCCGAGGCCGTGCTTCTGCGGCATTCGGCACCCGCCATCCCCGTGGCGGGACTGCAATGGCTCTCTTCGGGCCTCCGCTCCCTGGCGCCCACACCATGTCTCTCGACATTGGCCACTGCTCCGGGACAGTGGTAATGCATTAGATTTGCGATTATCTTTAGGTTAAGGATCCGACAGTAAAATCGTAACCAGAGTAACCCGGCGTCTCGGAATTGTTTGAGGTACAGGGGCTTTTTCGCCCGCGTGGTTTTTTACCCTGTACCTCTGGTTTGTGCATTGTTGTCTTTCGCCCCGAGGAGCCGAAGTCGCGTGTCCGAGGGAAGCAGGAGCCGCTTGGCGGCCGGCCAGCACCCATTGAGCCGCTTGCTGACGTGGCTGGCTGTGGCTTCGTTCCGTGGAACGAACGGAAGAAAGCCCAGCCTTTTGGGAGAAATAATTTCTCCCTTCCGCGTCAAGGACAGCAAGGACGGCGGGGTATATAATGGGCGCGGGCCCGTGCGGTTCCCCGGATTTCTAGAGAGCGGAAGAAGTAGAGGCAAGGGAGCAGGAAACAGAGAATAAAGGAAGAGTTGTTCTTTGGTGTCGGGTGCCTGGGCGTGGTCGTCGGAAGGCGTGGGGCCTTTTGCTGAGCCTGTGTAGCAGAGCCAGCAGCACATCGTGTCTGGGGGGTTTCGGTGCTCCAAGAGCACCGAAGGCAGACGGCGGCTTTGTCCGTTACGACACCCTGCCCCTGTCGAGACCGGTGCTGTCTGTGCCGACGCGAAGGGCAATAGTAGAGGCCCTATACGTTGGATTTTCCACGCCCCGGGTATTCGTCGTCTGTGTTGTGTGCGTCGTGTGGTTGTGTTCTCTGTGCTGTGTGCGTCGTGTTGCTGGGGTTCGGTCATCTGAGAAGGGTTGTGTCATCCGAGCTCGTGCGCTTGTCATCATCAAGCGTGCGAGAATTTAAAGTTAGATTTATAATGTAAAGCGATTTCAGAGTAACCCTAGAGTAACCCGTGCCAGCGCGGCGCGGATTCGCGCGTGTAGAAAATCGGGGTGGGCTAGCGAAGGGGGTACACTTGTGAGCGACAAGATGGTTTGACAGGCGACGTGCGCATGGCGCGAGCGGAACCGCTCGTGCGCGGTGGCTACCATGTCCCAAACGAGGCACTAGTCACGTTTCGCGTAAGGTCCTCGGTGGTCAGCCCGAAGAACACATGGTGCATCTTGGTTTGCCACATGCAAGCAGCGTGGCGGAAGTAGAGACCCTTGCACTCTCACCTTTTCAAATGCCTTTCATATTCACATGCTTCGAAGCACAGTCTAGTCCTTCGCGGACGCGTCGATGGACACTTTCAAAAGCCGCCACCGGTTGATCGCGGCCGCGAGCTCGATGGGGCGCGGCCGTGAGTAGTAGCCAATACCTTTCCATCCGCTCGGAGCCACGGCGTCCAGACCCTTCGCGTCCAGCGCAGCCTCGACACGCACAGCCAGCTTCTTCATGTCTTGCACCGGCGCGGTCTGCTTGCTCACCATCTCCACATAGTGCATGGCGTCCGCAATCAAGCGCGTCTGTCCCAATTCAACGAGCTGCTCGAGCGCGCGAAGGTTGATCGCAAACTCCTCCGAGCCATACTGGATTCGCCCCATGTCACGCACATACACCTTGCTACCGCCGGCGGGTGCCAGCGAGCGCAAGTGGATCTTCCTGTCCGAACCCAGCGAGGCCGACAGCTCCGCGTCATTGTCCAGCACGGCCGTGCTCACCTGCTGCGCGCCACCGCGACCTTGGGTACACGAAATCCTTTTCGCTTCGTCTGAGACATCGTACGCTTTGTAGCAGTCTCCATCACGATCATGGTATCAGCAACATCAAAGAACGCACCGCAGCTGCCCACCACCAAAAGGCTCGAGATCCCGTGCTATTCGTCGAGCACGCGGACACGTTCCAAAAAGGGCGTGATTGGCTTTTTGTGCTTGCCCACGAGCGCCGACATGACCGCATCCAGATACATAAAGTTGGTCGCGTATGTGTCCTCATCAAAGATAAGCAGATCACATCCCATTTCCAGCGCCTCGGTGATGTTCGCCGCTTGGCTCGTACTGCCAGATGCGTCGGCAGTCGAAAAGCCATTTGTGGCACGCTCGAATGGCAGCTTTGAAATGAACGGCGAGATGTCGAGCGTCGTCACCGCGCGACCATCTTGAGTGTGCCTTTGGACGCAAAAGCCAGGCACGAGGCAAACTCTCGCCCATCGCCGGGCACATGGTCATATACGCCTAACTCGATCGCCTGCAAGAGTGTCGACTTTCCGTGAAAGCCGCCTCCGACAATAAGATTCACTCCCTTTCGAATGCCCATACCAGTCAGCGTCTTGCCGCTCGGCAGCGTCATGCTGACGCGCAGCGCGTCTGGCGAGGAAAACGGGAGCGCAGACGCTGAAGGCATCGGAAGCTCACTCGCTCCATGCAGTCGCAGCAAGATGGCGCCATCTGGAACGAAAGCCACCAGGCCAGCCGGTTCCAGCATGCCTCGCAGGGCGGCTTGATCTTCCGCACAGATCACATGCTCATGCGCGGCCAGCGCGCTGTACTGACGCCTGGTCTGATGGTCATTCTCCTGCTCCAAGCTAAGCTACAAAAAGCTTTGCTGAACAAGGCGCAGCACAGTCTCGCTCAGGATCGTAAGCGCCTTTCTTCTTTCGATTGCACGACCCGATGCGGGCAGGCCGAGCTCAAAGCGTGCCCCCGACGTCCACACTGATAAATGAACGGCGCGCACAAGCTACGGGGACGACCGCTCTAGAATACACGCGCCCGGATGCGCCATCCGCAGATCGCTACCCTTGGACGCCGCCCAGCCAGAACCGGACGCGCTTAGCGCTTGGCCATAGCTGGTAACGCGTTGAGCTCGCTCTTCAAATTGATGCATTATTATACGTAGATATCCGCTGCCAGATGGCTAGAGGAAAAGATTCGGCGCCTGTCTACGATATAAGTGCACGAGGCGAGACATCCTCGCTTTAAAGTCACGCAAGTTTTATATTTTACCAGCAGGAAAAAAAAAAAAGGACGAAAAAACACGACGCTAGATGTCAGCAAGACAAAAGCACTTGGACATCCCATTTCGGCTCATCCCAGAGCGCGGGTGCGGAGTACCGAACTGGGACTGCATAATAAAGTGCTGCAAAAAACACACACAGTTTCAAGCTCCAAAAATCTCATACTTCTTATAAACCAAACCATGCTGGACAGCGACTGGATGGCTCTGCAAACCATCCCGCCTAGAGCACCGTCACCAGGGTGAACGCAATGTAGTCTTCGTAAGTGACGTTTGCTTGCGAGACACAAATGGTTGGGGCACGCACCATCATGCCGCCGCGATCATATGAGTACTGACCGATATACTCGTGCAGCACGGCGAACTCGGCGGGGAAGAGCTTGACGCGCAAATACGTCCGTCCACCTTCTCCAATCAACTGAAGTGCATCCGGCCAGCTGATGCCTTCGTACGGTAGCGCGTCCCACCGACCCACTCCATCTCCAAGACCCGCCACGCCCAAATCAACATTGTCATCCACGTTCAAAAAGTCCACACTCAATGCCTGCTGCTCCTGCTCCGCCGACGTTAGTCCTTCGAACGTAAAGTTGCATGTCATGCTCGGTTCGTTCAAAACCGCATCATACACACCTTCGAGGCGGAAGATCTGCAGGCTCGGCTTGCCCTTCTTGATTTTTTCTACCGTAAACGTTGGCAGGAGCGAGGTTGCATCGTAGAAAGCTTGCGGATACCTTTGGTGCACATCACTCGCCTTAGGTGCCTTGGCGCTGATCACATCACGACGGAACTCGAACCGGAACGCTTCAATGCGCTGCACCGCCTGATTTGCGTTACACACGCGATCAGCCACTTCAAACGCCCGGTAAAATCCAATCGGACAAGGCGGCTGCATACGATCGTCATCATTGTACGTGAGCAAGGATGCCGTGACCTCCAAAGGATCGCAGTTGTCTTCCGCCATCGGCAGCCCGAGCGACGCGGTGCTTATATCAGCTCGACACGACACAATTTGAATTTTCGGTACGCTCACCCACTCAGGCTCATCGTAGTCTGTGCGAACCACAAGCTGATTAGTCGTATCTGTTTGGTCGCACTCATCCTCGATGGTGTACAAGCGCGGTACGTTCCAACCCTTGATCCCTTGTCCAGAGCAAACAAATCGAATATCCGAGTCGGAATATGACACACTTAGATCATCCGAGCATGGTGCGTTCACCGAATTGAGGTCAAATATTGTCGCCGGCGCATTGTACCCATCAGCCACTGGCTCTTCACAAGCAAACATTTGTGGAGCGATACGTTCTGGTGCAGACACTCCCACGGCTTTCTTGGTGATAATCATTTGCACCGGGTCCGCTACCTGCCCGCACGCATCCGTGTACCTGAATGTGCGCCTGATCTTCTCTTCTCCGCAGCCATCATCTTCGAGGAGTTCATCTGTGGCACCGATCGGATTGCCGCCTTGGCATTCCACATCAACCACAGCCACGCGCGTTGTCACTCGCGCAAGCGAACTGGTACACGGCACCTCGATATCTCGCGGTCGCTCCAGAACAGGCTGCACTTTCTCCCGCGGTTCTTCCAACGGCGGAACTGGGTTGTAAAACTCCCCGCTGAATTTGGCCGCCGCCTCCATGTTGGTTTTGGTCACGATGCGCTCTTCCGAAGCCCGCAGCGTTGCATCATTTGTCGCGTCCACTATGTCTGTTCGTGAGAAAGAAACTTCGACAAGCTCGGTCCTGGAAATAAATCTGACCGTCTTGCACTCCACTTGCACTGTAATCTGATTGTTGGCACCGACTTTTGCACTTGTGTACTCACAATCTGTGTTTTCCTCGATAATCTTTAGCTTTTCTTCTGGAGACAGACCGAAAAATTCCAAGTCCTTGGCCGCCGTCGCTTCGAAACTTGCCAAATTCAACTGGGCGTCCTTCATTTGCTCGTACATGTCTTCCGCGTTCTTGTATTTTAGTGCATGGTCTTCACCGCATGCGGGATCCTTATCAATCCGAATCACCTCCTTGCACGGTTTCCCCCTATAAAGGCAAGACAGTCCTCCGCTTAAAATGGCCAGGAACTTGTCGCACGTATCAACATACTCATACACTTCCCATTGTCGACATCCAAACTCATCCCGTCCAATCTCCACGGGAGGGGAGAGTATTTCGCGAGAACTCGGGATCAAATTCTTTACCCACTCACAACCCGTCTTGAGGACTGACTTGAACTTGTCTGCAAAGTATGCTTCGAGATTCTCAGGATTCACCTCAAAGAGTTGCTTCCACAGGCTCTCAAAGTTGTCGAGATTGCATTGCGGCTGACGTAATTCAAAAAAGGATTCCACAAGCTCCACTGAACACTCAGCAATTTCACCGATTGCGCCTACAAAGGCCTCCGCACCTTTCCGGAAGGACTCCTCTCTGTCAGCAAGATAATTAAAAAGGTTGTCCTTCTCCTCCTTCACTGATTCGCCAGCCCGATCCACGGCATCGACGATTTCTTCTGGCACAAGCTTCTTCAAAGGAATATTCGGCATATTGATCTGCCAGTTCCAAGCCGTCCACGGATCAGTCAATTGACCATCCACAGATATTTCAGCTGTGGCAGGCAAGCCCAGAACGATGACGGCGAGGTCAACCGAACCGCTCACACGGCCACTCTGAGCACCGAAGCCCAACTCCAGAACCCCCGCCACGCTCGCCAGGCTGGCAACCGTTATGCGCGCCGCAATGCGCGTCAAAAAGTCACCACCAAATCCAATTGCATAGAAGAAACCGCAACTTTCCACCTTCAAAGATAAAAGTGATAGCGCTTTCAGGTCAAGGCATGTGTCAGTAGTGCCAACGCTGAACAAGATTGCGCCTGTTGAGCCGAATGCCGCCGCAATCTTCTGCTTGAACGGATCATCGTAACCTTCTAACGCAGGCGAAGTGCCACACCCACTCAAATCGCTTGAGGTACGCAACTGGATCTCGTCCGGATTGAGAATTTCCAATAAGATATTACCATTAATGTCGAGCGCATTGAATATCTTGCACGTGAGCGACAGTCTCCAGGAAAACGCCCTCAGGTTCCTATCGTCCCAAAGCACGGCAAAATCCTGCGTGACTGCCAGCGTCTGGTCTCCCAGCATGTCTTTAAGCACGCCTCCGGAGCCGCCCATCTTGAAATTAAACCCTCCAGAATCCAATGTTGCAAACACGCCCCGCGGGCTGCACTCATCTTGTGCTGGCTCAGTGTGCCGCAAGAAAATGCCGCTCTTTGGACTGGGCAGCTCGAACTTGTACACTTCATCTCCACCACGGTACGTGGTAATGGTCATGCTTGTTCCTTCCACGGTTTCCGCCAAAAGACTCTCACGGTCCAAAGCCAATTCGACCATTAATTCCGCACCAACCGTAAAACCCGACTGACTGTCGTCGAAGAACTCTAAACCGCCTAGGATGCGTCCACGAATCCAAAAATTGACGTTCGGAAGCAAAACCACGAAATTGGAGCGTCCTGACCAGTACCTTGTTTCCGACTCTTGTCCAAAGCGGCCTTTAAACGAGTACGCGATTCCGAGCGGCTTGAAGGTGAGGAAAGGCGGAAAAAGTGGGATCGTCAAAACCTCTGCAATTTTGCCTTGTCGATCAATGTGTAACGCAAAGCCGTCATCCCATCCTCCGCACACCGACGTTGCAATACAGACGCGCTCTCCCGCGAATTCGGTTGCTTCGCCAGGAATAACCTCGCCCACGCTTCCCCCACTGTTCTGCGCATCCACGAGATTGCGCACGACTGGCGGAAGTTTTTCGAGCACTGGGAAATCCAGCTGCAGCTCATTGGTAAATGTCAGGTCAGCAAAGTAATACACTTCGTCGTCATCCAGTGGAAGCTTGTCGCAATTTGACGCACCGTCACCCCTCGCTCGCAGCTCGCGGCCGAGAAGTACATCCTCTGGGCCTTGCAACAAGTCCGTCGTAATATCCACGAGACCTAGATCTTTCACTCGAGCCAAGAATGGCACTTGCTGCTCAAGGAATGCTTCAAGTACCATCAAAAAGCCCTCGCACTGGTTAGTGCCCGAGACGCCCACATCCGCCTTCACGGTCATCGCGCATCCCGCGGGATAGTCGACCTGCACGAGCCCGGGCACCTCCACGCGCGTCACGGCCGAGCTCGCACACCCGCCGGCCGACGGTGCCCAGCCCGTGGAGCTCGAGAACACCACATCCTTATCATTGCACTGCGGCGCGTTCCTCCGGAGCTCATTTGTCGAAGAACACTCTTCCGCCCTCTGCACGCCCAGAATACTGCGGTCAATGGCTACCGATGGAACTGCTGCCACGCACGTCGCACCCACCACAAACAGCAACGCCAGCCAAGCCACATACATCCTTCCTTTAGTGCCCACCATCCTCTGCGGCGATCTGCTCTCCCCCTCTTTCGACCCACCTATGCCATTCACCAGCACTTAGACGTGAACACGCCGACGCGGCCGGCGAGGACTTTATATATTCATCGCTGCCTTGATTTGGATATGTGCGCGTCCCGATGTGTCCGTCAATGCGGATGCAAGATAGCCCACGCAGACAGAATCACAGTTCTGTGCCACGAGAGATACCTCACAAATCCACAGCTTGCGTGACAGGCGACACGCTGTCCGGAAAAACAGCTGCGCGTCTCACTAGTCACTTGCTCATTCCTGATATGTAATCGAAAGCAAATTTTATTCCCTCCTGCGTTTTTCTCTCTTCCAAAGCAGGTCGCAACGGCGCGCTTTCTGCACGCACGCAAAGTGCCTATTCTTCGCGGCGCCGCGTGTTTCGAGGGGACTTCGTCTGAAATTTATCACAGCAGCGCCGTTTCGCGATTTTCGGGCAGCGAGGTACAGCGCGTCGCCAGTCTGCGCGCGTGAAATGAGCAAGCACGGGTGTAGTTGAACGGCGCCGTTTTGACAGGTCGCGAGCGGCCGTGTGAATTGAAGAAAGAAGAATAGTTAATCCGTTGGAAGTTGAGTACACTTCAATCACAGAACGCTATACGTCAGATCTTATTTAATGCACGGACTCGCGCTGTTTAACACTGTGCGCAGATCTTTGCAGCGCACAGCTTTGGTGCCTTGAATTGGGGAGCGTGTGCTTGGCGCGCTTGGGCTGTCATGGGGCTGTGGCTGCATATCTCTGGATGCTCACGCGGGTGCTAGGTATACGTCCGCTTTCGGTGTCACAGCGACCCTGAAATCTGTGTTGCGGACTGGCGGTAATTCCCCTCGACGCATCCGTGCAGCTAGAGCTCCGAACGCGAAAAACGGCTTGCTGGGTCGCGCTTGACACGTTACCGCAGCGCCCGTGTTTATGACTTCACAATTATCGTTCTGCGAGTCTGTCACTGGTCGTGATGCCGAGAGGAGATCTGGGTGTCGCGCGAGTGATTCGAAAGGTGCCAAACAAACGCCGCCAATCCGCTAGCTTCTCAGAGCGCAAGCGGAGCACACCAGAGGGCTCCTCAATCTGCGCATGCTATCGTACAACGTGGCCGGGTTCCAGCGGTCTGCACAAACACCACTGGGATGGAACGCTGCTGACTCTAATGCACACCTTGCTACACTCATACATGCGCATCCGGCAGACTGTGTAAACCTGCAAGAGGTTCCGAATGGCGGAGCTGGATGCCATGTGGACAAGTATCGCGCAGGAGACGCATCAGTTGTTAGTCATCATGCGCACAATGTGACATGTATTCGAATGGAGTCCGAAGAGGCTCTCGTTGGGCCGTCCGATCAGTTCGTCAAGCTGCAGCTTCCAGAGCAAGCAGGCTTCGAATATGGGTTTGGGCTTGCGTTGCAATTGAATCTAGAGGAGCGTGTACTTCTTGTAAACGTGCGCTTGGAACCTTTCAAGGAGGGTTGCAATTACGCAACACGAAGAGCTGTCACTGATGAGCCCGCTGCTGGGACACAAGGCAGCGAATTATATCTTAGGGGATACGAACACGCAGGAGCCTGTAGCTCAAGCTCTTAAACAAGGCGCCCTCGAACGAAACTCCGATTACAGTTCTTCAGATCATGCCCGACGTGCCGTCTCTTTCACCGCGATCTGCCCGCAAGAAGATGCCTCGGGAGTCACGTCGTCGTACGCCTCACCTGCCGGCCGCACAATGTAAGCCGCGAGAACCGCACTCTCTTCACCCATCTAGGTACCCATAACGACATGTGCGCTTCTCAATAGCGTCTGTAAAGGTGACGCTCTTGCCGTCTCCAGTGCTACCGTAGTGCCGTCCTTTTTCAGATGCCGGTGTGCTTCCTCCCACGTCGGCAAACTCATTCTCTTCACCAGTCATGGCTTTAGGCGGAGTCGACCAGAAGCCCGTGAAGGGGGCTCGATTCAGAAGTCAAGGTAGCGGCGGCAGTCGGTATGTCAGGAGCGACGATAGTACCGGCTGACTCTGATTCAACTGCCACTCTTGGCGCCCTGGCCGGGTCACATGGAAGAATAGGGAGTCACTTCGACAGAAAGCAGCGGTTCGCCTTCCTAGCTCACCGAGCCGCCCTCCTTTTTCAACGTCAGTCAGAATCACTTCATCGACCTCAGGCTCATAAGCACGCAGGACGGTCCCAGTGCCGCCCATCTTTCCACATTCCGTGGATCGGCCGTCCAGAGAGTCATCCAAGGATTACTCCGTATCAACCTCCGCAGCTTCGAGAAAAATGCAAATGGGAACACCTGCAAATTGCTGCACCCACGCGGCACAGGTTTCATCTTGCACGCTTCCGTGCGCTCCGGATGCGCCACATCTGGGTTACTGTCCTTGTTTTATGTCGCATCTCGCTCCCCGGTCTCTGTAGCTATTTCCGGAAGCGCACGAGCCGACGACATTAAACTCCCACACGACTCCTCACCTACGCCTTCCTCGCGTTGCTTTCCTGCAGCACAAACTTAACGAACGGTGTACAAATAAGCATATGGAGCGATCTTATAATCACACTCGAGTACGGCCGTAATATCTGTCAAATCAGAATCAACAAATTTGTCTGACAAACTTTCATAGGCCACCGGCTTAAGCAGGTATGGCTATGTACGTGTCGCTTTGTAAGCACGTCTTCTTGCCAGTTTGATCCCCAAAGACGGCGTGCGTGTAATCTATCTGGGTCAAGCATCACCTTCTCTTCTTCGCCGTAATCTCGCAGCCGCAAGCTACTTGGCATGTCAGCGACCCACAGCATTCCAAAGCAAAGGTTACAGCGTGTAGTGCACTGACGCCTGGACCGGAGACCCGGCTACGGGGCTAGAAACTGAAGGCTGGCTTGACTCTTTGGTCAAGTGAGCCCCGAACGTAGGTCAATCAGGACCATTGCCGTCTTGTGGGGAGTCCGAGCCATGCGTTTTCGGCAACGGCATGACAATGGACACACGTGTGTCGAAAGGCGACGCCGGCGTGGCCACAGTTTTCTTGAAATAACCTTGGCTCGAAAACGGCGGCGCTGAAAAGCCAAACTTGCTTTTCTGTGCGCGTGTGGCCATGGAGAAGAAAGCATCGCGTGAAGTGGTATCGAGACTCTGCCTCAGCTTGTCCAAACAAAGTTCGAGTGCTGCGTTCCACCTCTGCTCGAATTCGAGCTCGTTGTCCGGACGCCGCATCTTGACAACTTTTACCGCCTCCACCTCTGACTCGTCGCCGACACGCACGTCCACAAAACTGCCTAGCAGTATACCGCCTCGCCTCACGAACACTTCCGCTTGGATGTCGTCCAGGTCAGGGCTAGTGCTTCCAAACAATCCTCTACCACCTTAACTCCCGGCGGACCCAATGGGTACTTGACGCGCGTCATGCGCGCTGCACTCTGAGCCGTCTCCAACCCTGTGCCCTTAAAACCACTATGCTGTTGTCTCTGCTGGCCTCTGGCGATCGCCACCGCTGCACTTTCAGCGCTTGGCGTGTGGTCATGTGGTCACAGCAGTCGCGCATTCTTGGTGTACATACTTTACCTTTTCAGCATATCAACAGGCGCCCTCTGCGTGGCGAGCGATTCCTCAGTTCCTGCGTCTTGGCCTGCAAGCTACGATTGTACCATTGCCTTGTTGGAATTCGACAACCCACCCCATCCTCAAGAGAGATCGAGGCAGAGGTTTTTGGCTTAAGGGATAGAAGTAAACGGTGCTCCATTCGTTTGCTTGAACGAATCTCCGGCAAAGGCAGAGAGCCTGCGCGGTGCACCGGGCACGGAGGCCGATTGGCGACTTGTGCGGACTACGAGCCATGTTTAGCACTTTTCTCGCCTGCTCATAGTTATGCTCCATGGGCAAATCAGACTCACAGCATGTGCTCACTTTGGCAGCACGCACACGTCTTGGCGTCATAGTCGTTGCTAGTATTAGCGTCAGGGTCGTTTTTCGAGGCCAGTCAACAGTTTGACCTTTTCGAAGGAGGCGCAAGGCGGGCCCAAGTTTGAGCAGGGACGTACAGTATCCGCTTTGTTATACCGCGAAACAGCGTTCAAGCTCGAGCAACGTTCTCGCCATCCTCCGCCGACATCAACGCACATCTTCACCCACCATGCGTGTCTCAAAGTCAGCGGGTCGAGCCAGATCAGCAACAGGTTCTGCTGACAGGTGCTCCGGAAAAGAGTTGATAAACGCGCATTGTGATTCACCGTCATTTCTACGAGCTCCGCGCCAGAATTAACAATCGCTCACTCGCTCGCGTTGTCACGGCAGAATGGATGATTTCGGCTGTGCGGATATAATGCCAGTAATTCTGCTCTCCGCGAAATACATTTTCCAGTGGTGTTACAGCCATAAAAGGCGCGCACAGGTTCAGGGCCTACGGCGGCATCAGATGCCGTTCCACACGCATTCAGACCGACAGCGAGGCCATTGTGACATTGAATATCAACAGCATTTCCAGTCTATGCCCAGACATTTTCTAGTTATGCTTGGTGTGCGCGTTGCGCAGCAATTTCAAGCGCAAGGCAATTCACGTCCATAACAGTCAGGTACCCCTCCGGATGCGCGTGAGCGAGTGTGAGCACTGCATGACCCCACCAACAACAGCAGTCTACCACGATGATATTTTTCTGCATGTGACTCGCCGATGCAGCATGCCTGGCGTATACCCAGTACACACGCCCCGCGTCCAAGGGCGACACGACCAGCTCTTCACTCTGTCGAGTTACCGCGCCGCAACCGGTCGACGTACCGCTCCAAGTCGGCACGTTGACGCTGTGCCATCACACCCTCGACGCGATCCACACTGCACAAACCAAGTAAAAACGCCTCTCCGCCAAAGCCGCGAGATTCGATGCATTCTCAGGGCAGGTCTGCTCATAAAGTGGACGGACTTTTCACGTAGTTTTAACGGCAGATGCGTCCGACTACCATCGACCGGACACAGCGGCATTCAAAAATGCAATGCATTCTGCATTTACCGATGCAACCCTAGTGTGCATCGGCCCCAATTTGCGTGCAAAAAACGTGCAAATCCTTCAGAAAAACGTTGCAGACGTAAGACGTGGCTGCGTGAGTGCACAAAATGCATGGTGTGGCGTTGCGGAGTCCGGCCACCAAGGGCGCTCGGCACTGTGGGTGAGAGAATATTTTGTGCTTGATCCTGGCGGGATGTAATGGGAAGAACTGCGTGAGAGACTCTGACGCACGCGTGTGCTGTCTTCTTCTGGGTTTGCTGAATAGTTCTCGTTTTCTAAGATGCATTCGCCGGGCCGTTAATCGTAGCGCCCGCAACAAAGCGTCTCATCGAAAGAAACTTGCACCATGTTAAGAGGAAAAAAATTCGTTAATCTTTTAACTACGCTCCGCTTGGTTCATCATGGAAAACGTCGCGAAGGTTCCACTCGAGCTTGCACGCAAGCTCATTGCTGACAATAAGAAGAGCACTGTGGTCTTGTTGCGAAGGAGGGTGGCGGGCAGTCGGTGAAGCGCATTTAAGCACTGCGTTCCGCTTTGCACCCTCTTGCGAACGCGCGTGTGTCACTTGCCACAGTCGACGAAGGTTTTCACTTCGTGGGTCTTCTTCCGGACCCACGGACGGAGCGGTTAAAGGTTTTCTCAAGAATGTTTCCCGGATCCTCCTCTAGCTACGAGGCTAGTGAAGAGGATGGAGAGCGCATCAACTTGGAAGTCGAGGGACATTATATGAGTGACATAGAGAACGGCTCGGTTTCGTCCGAAAGCTCGCTAGACATGGTAGTGGGTGATATTGATCATGATTTGAACGAGTACCGGTGCGCTGCCGCCAGTGCGCAGCCTCGCCATGTCTTTGCCCGTTTCTTTCGCCGAGCCGGAAACGTATGCAACTGCCCCAAATATGAGAAATATCTTGAACGACGCGATCTTATTCGTCGAGCCGAGTCGATCAGCCAAGGAAGACTTGAGTTCGAAGAATCAGCAGTCCAGTGTCTCAATCATGAGCAATGTCATGATGCAGCACCAGCAGGACCCGGTAATTTGCAAACCGGCGCGGCTGATGGTCCAGAATGTCGTGGCAACCAACTACTTCCTCATCAAGGTCGAAGCAATCGCTCATCCCTGAAGTTTCTTTTCTTGTCCGAGACGCCCGAGCATACTCGGCGCATGTTCAGATTTCTGAGTATTGCAAAGAGGATCATGAGTTTAATCGACAAAGTTGGCGTCGGCTGTGTGGAGGATCTAAACCCAGACTCACTTGCCAATGGTTTTTCTGTGCGACCGCCGAGGGCCGTTCTGAAAGCGCACGAAAAAGAAATCTTCGAACTCGAGTTGGCTATCGCAGACTTCAGGCAAAAGGACGTGATCAAGTTTTATCCGTTGCCAGGCGGGAATCACGGAGGCATGAAACGAAGTGACTACAAGCTCGGGATGGACCATGACCTCGAGCCGCGTGCAAAGGTGCTGAATGTACTCGATGTAGAGAACGACAAGAGCTTGCCGACTTTCGTCCCACAAAGGGACCAAAGAAAAAGCAAGGTCAGTGGCACGATGACGAATCTGATCGGTTCAGGTACAGCACTTCGGTCGCATTATGGAAACAGTCGTATTATACGACTGGACAATGCACTGTTCAAAGCGCTAGCGCCCTTTCTAATCAGCGGTGAGGTCAATGAGACAACTTTGCAAATGCTCAAAGCTCTTTGGCACTCATGGAAGAACGAATCTCTTGCGTTGGTATTGGATTTTGTTGATCCTGATGATGAGGAGGTACAAGAGTTGGCATCACTGATATCCGAGAACAACAAGCCCTCCAACATTGACGGGATGCTAAGAGACTTTATGTGGCCCTTTCGTACGTACAATCCTGCAGCGATCGCCGCAGCCGAAAAGGTCGGATTTCCTCTGTTGATTGCACTTATGTTGAGCAACATGCTGGTGTTGGTTGCGCTTAGACCCGTGTTTCGCAATGTACCAATGCATGATGGTGACGAGTTTACTTATCGCATTCGAGTGTGGGACAGTGTAGTGTTACTTGACACGTCATACACTAACACCATCAAAATCGAACCTTTCAGAAGTCGTGCGATAGTGGTTCATCATGACAAACTTTATGCCGCCGACTGGTTGACGCGCTCTGTTGCGATGAGCATGTGGACTTTCGCCATCGTCGTGAGCGTCCTTACGACGATATTCGGAAACTCAGATTGGACGACGCACGTAATTAACGTGGTGACGCTATTGACCGCAATATTGATTCTCATCACGCTTCTTGAGGATAGTATGGGAATTCGGACGCTGTCGGCGGGGCTACTTCGCGGCCGGATCAGGATCACGAACATGTCAAATTTTGTGAATTGCTTTCATGGCAAAGGAATCAAGCAATTTTGGTCGATCACCGACCGAGGACGTGACCTTGCCGACGAACACTCCATTGTCCGAGAATTTCCGTCCGGCCAGATCATGACGGGTCCGATTTTTGTTGAAGCCGAGCTTGCCGACTGTGGGTGGATCCGCTTCGATGATTATGTATTTGACGTCATCAACCTGACCATCGTCAAGTACCTCGAAGGCGAGGTTAACAATCGTATCTCGCACAAGCGCACGCATCGCCCCGGTCTTGTCCTGAATCAGTTTCGCTCGTTCGTGCGTAATCGCGATTTGTATTAGGCACACTCCAGTCTTGCAAAGTTGAAGCATTCTTGCGCGCGGGGCGCTCAGTGAGGCCTTCGAGAAATACGACGCGAAAAGAATTGCACGGATTACAAAAGTAAATGATTTAGCAACGGAGCCGGCGTCATGGATCGCGCTGAGACGGCCCGCCGGTCGCTCTCGTACAACGAGCGGTGCGCGGCCAGATCGGACATTCTACCGGCACTGCGCAGTGTGCACGAGCTGGGCGAGCTGGGCGAGCTGTGCGAGCTGGGCGAGCGCGCTCCGTTCCCAGTCTGCAAGCACCACTGAACGTAACAAACGGCCTTTGGGACCGACGAGTGCGCTTAGTGTCTGACCTCGCCCCGAAGCGTGCTTGGCGCCCGAGATTGTGCAGTCTTCACTGAGGCATCAGACACGACGCTGGGACTTTAAGCACAAACACAACGCAGCATATGTTTCTTCCCAACCCTACATGCCTTCGAGCTTTCAACGAACTGCTCAATGCCTCGGCTGCCAGATCGCCGAGCGTGCGTTTACGGCGTGGGAACTTTCAGTATCTAAAGACTTCCGCAGAAGGGAGCGAATTCAGTGGAGCACTTCGCGTACATACGCATATGCTTGCGCCCGACACCGCCACTACTCACTCCCCGCAGTCCACCGCCTGCCCGCCGGCCCGCCCTCCGCAGCACCGTACGTCGAACCTAAACCAGACCTTCTTCGCCGCCCCGACCTCATCTTGATAAGTGCGAGCACCAAATCGCTCAGCGTCACTCGGTGCTCACGAGCTGTTCCCTCGGGATCGCGATGCAATGCATCACAAACACAAGCGCTTTTGTCCCATTTTCACTCGCTCACTTTCTTATACCAAAGCACGTTTCTATGAAATAAAAATGAGTCACACTCCTGAGTTCGTTCTTTTCGCAGTGAATTATCCTTTTTCATGAGCAAATGAAAGGCAATTTACTATGCTAAAATGACCGAAGCCTCGCTACCTTTAATATCAAAACCACCACGATTTACTATACAAACCGAGGCCACAAGCAAGCGCCAATGATGACCATCGCGTAGCTCGGGCAATTCCTGTGTGGTTCGTGTGTTTACAGGAAAAATTTCAAAGGTCACGGTGGCATCTGGTGGTCGGTCAGGAGCCGCACCATCAAGCGCTAAAGGCAGCCTTGCGGGGCCTAGTGGATACCGGCCTGTGCACGTGCAAGTGCTGAGTGTTGATGAACGGCTCTGTTTCACAGAAGAGTTGGAGCAAGCGGGGAACATGACGAATGCGTACGATTGCATTAAGCAATCTGCAGAAGCAGTTACCGTCGAAGGCCGTTTCCGGCTTGGCAAGATTTTGCTCGACGGTACGCTCGGCATGAGCCAGCACTTGGAGCATGGCGCGGTTTAGGTGCGCGCAGCTGCTGAGAAAGAATACGTAGACGCCATGATTGAGTTTGGCCGCTGCCACCACTCTGGGCGAGGAGTCTCGCAGAACAGGAAGCTCGCCAAGGTGTGGTATGTCAAGGCCGTGAAACTCGGCAGTTTGGCCGGATCCGAATGCCTGTAAGCGTTAGAGGCCCAAGCGCGGCAAGCGCGCCGCCACGCAGTAGGCTCGCAGCGACGAGGTCAGATCGAGGAGTTCACAAACAATAATGACAGGGAAGCATGGTTTTGACACCATAAGGCGGCGCAGGTGGCAATCGCCTTCTCGCAGTGTCGAATGGGTTCCGTGTATCAACAGGGGCTGGGCTGTATGCGCGAGACTCAGCACACGACGGCCGAGCGGTTCCGCAAGGCCGCGCAGCAAGGAGGCGCACGAGGTGCGGTGGAATTTGGACCCTGAGCTCGACAACGCGTTGGGTGGTCTGCCCAAGAACAAGCGCGCGGTGGTCGAGTGGTGCCGCAAGGCCGCGGAGAGGTGACAAGAGGAGGCGAAGAATCGGTGGATCAAAATATGTCAATAGTGTTCGCGCGCTGGAAATGGAAGATAAAGGCGCGACTTTTGTATGTGTGAGCACCAATCCCAAACGTCAAGCGCCAAGCGCCGAGCAGACCAAACTCTTTATATCTGCCTTGCTAGCGATGTGCGGGTGTGAATTTTGTGCCGTCCGGCACGATTGTTTGACCAGCAAAGATACGTGCTGGTCTGCCTCATTCATCCCTGCCCTTCCGCCGCGATGCGCAAGCATTGCCACAAGACTCAGGTGAGTCCTGAAGGCCAAGATTCTCGCACCCAAACGAAGAATCATTGGTTCTTGCATGTGTCTCGACGAGCCTAGTCTGCAGGATACGATCGACATGTTCAGTCACAATTTGTTGACGGCGGCTACACGCATTTCAACAACGGAATCGTGGCGAATCCCACTAGAATTCCCTCAATGTGGACTGTTCATCGCGACAGCTGAGGCTGTGGGAGGTCTTGCACTTGCTCATCCATCCATGCTGCGGCGTGATCGTGTGATTGGTCGTCGACACGAGATCGTTGGGGGACCGCCCCCGCACGAACAGTCAGCAGAAAATATTGCAGGGCTGTCTGTCACCCTTGCTCTAGCCCGCATTAGACTCATCTCACGCCTCTCCTTCTCCGAGCACAGGATAGACAACCTCTGTCTGCTCAAATTCCGCTTCCTCTTTACTCCATCTCTGCGAGTGGTGGCAAGTTGCGCCGTCTCTTATCGCCAAGCGCGCCAGGGGGAAACCCAACAATTCGTATCTCAAAAACAAACAAGAATGCCGTTCCTCTGCGTCCATGAAACTGTGACCTCTCCCCACGTCACGGCGACACACCAATCTCATTCTGGAAGACGGCACCCACGCCACATCCTTGCCGCCAGTCTCGATGTTCCACCCGCGCCGGCACCACGCGCAAGTGCGTCGCGCTTACCGTCGATTCGTTCGATTGGCTCAGACCGATCCGCGTGCGACAGAAGAACAACCACACGCCGCGCTCCGCATGGTGCGCGGCGTCTCTGCGCGGGCTACCGACTCGTGCGCGGCCGCCCGGCTCGCCGCCGCATTGCCATGCGATCGCCCGATCCACCGAGCACACACCCGCGCGTGCGCGGTTCAGTCGTGTGACGCACTGGACCGGCGGCGTTTGCGCTGCGGGAGATATCGCGCCGTGACGGGGGGGAGGGCGGTGGCGGTGGTGACGGTGAGGGGCGTGGGTTCGAGTGGACAGAGGTTGGTGCGTGGGAAGTGGAGCGGTACGCCGGCGTCGCGCGGGGATATGATCGGGTTTGTTGGGAGTGGCGTGGCTGCGGGAGGGGCCACGAGCTCCAGATGCGCGTGGAAGGCCGCGGTCTGCCGCGGACGCGCGGTGGCGGCGCCGCGCGCACCGAGGCGGCGCGCCTCAGCGGCGCCGGTGCGCATGTTGTCGAGTAATGATATCCGGCCCGGCATGAGCATTGAGATGGACGGCTCGGTGTACAAGGTCATCTCGTTCTTGCATGTCAAGCCAGGCAAGGGCGCCGCGTTCGTGCGCTCCAAGCTGAAGAATCTCTCCTATGGAGGCACCGTCGAGAAGACCTTTCGAGCGGGAGAGTCCGTCAATCAGGCGCAACTCGACAAGGTGGTCATGCAGCACACCTACAAGGACGGTGATGTCTTTTGCTTCATGAACATGGACACCTATGAAGAGGAGCGACTCACGATGGACCAGATTGGCGAGGATACCGCCAAGTACATCTATGAGGGTCTGGACTGTGATGTGCTCAGCTTCGGAGGCACTGTGCTCAGCGTGGATATTCCAAAGACCATGGTGCTCGAAGTCGCAGAGACCGAGCCGGGCGTGCAGGGAAACACGGTGCAAGGCGGTTCCAAACCCGCGACCCTCATCACAGGCGCGGTGGTCAAGGTGCCTCTATTTATCGTAGTGGGTGAGAAGATCAAGGTCGATACCATTTCGAACGAGTATCTGGGCCGCGCGAATGAGTAGACGCGCAGCGTTTTCCTTGACAACGTGCGTTGGCACACGCGCCCCTTTCTGCAAGGCCGCGCGTTATTTCATGTTCTCTCTACCTTTTATCTGTTTTGTTTTTGCTGCGAAGATGTTGATCGTTGATTTCAAATAATACAAGGCCCCATCTACGCCCAGCCTTCACACCTTCACGACCATTGCGTTCTGCTCCATTAATCACCCTTCGAACCTTTCCCAGAAGCTCATGCCGTGGTCGTCACCGAGCTGTGTGGCAAGGAATTTGGAGGAAATCAGACTTGAGAGTGACGTCTGTTGCGTTGCGCACGGATGTGTACCTAGCCACTCTGTATGCTGCTCGATATTTGCAAGCACTGAACTGGCGGACGTTCGGTACGACATCTTCTATTGTAATAAGTAGCGCCTGGAACGCGCGCCGTCTCGCACAGAACCGAGCAGGGCGAGCATCACTTGGCCAGACGTAATGGAATGAAAAGTCTGCCTGCCATAACATTTTGAGAGGCGTCTTTCTGGACCGTCTATGCCCATCTTTGATAGAAATATGAGCAAGGAAGAGCGGGGTTGCTTTTATCACAGGATGTGTTATACATATCAGCCGGTTTTCTTAGCGCGCTTGTTGGTCGCCTGTAGATTTTGGCCCATCATGTCGGCAACGTCATGGTATTGTCCTCGCTCGATGATTCGGAGCACGTCGTCAGGCGGCTCTAGTCCGAACGTCTTGGCGCGCTTCCAGCGCTCCATGCGACTCACGCCCACAAAGGGCCCATAGTGAGGATCCAGGTCAAACATGCGCAGCCGGTGGCGTTCCTCTTCGTCATCTTCCCCCTGTGCCTCGCGCGGCCGCGGCTCTTGCGCAACCGCCCGCACCGACGCGTGCGCATCTGCCGAGCCGTGCTTACTGGAAAGTTGGCCGTCTACCACTGCCGGTGGCGCGCGCACCGCTTTGCGCGAACGTGAATACTTGTCCATCCGGTTCGTGCACTCCAACTCGCCAACACCCCGCCTCGACGCTGTCAAAAGCATAAACTGCGGTGCCAATTTTTTTAAAAAACCTTTTCTACTTTGCGGGAACGAACATCTAGTCTGTTTCTCAGGTTCAAGGAGACGGGACATTGGTAGCAGTGCTAGCGCAAGGAGTCCACTGTGCGCCATACTTCGCAATCAGACACAGCACAGTGCCATTGGTCCACCCAAAACCGGTCTGTGCAGATTCATATTCGCCGCCGCCACCACCTTTTCCGTCTGTGTGCGTGGCGTCATACTTTTCGTACATGAATCCAGTCGCCTGCCAGCCCGCGTAAGCGGTGCCAAGCACACTCAGCGCGATGCGCTCAGCCAGCTTTCGCGCGCGCGTTGAAGCGTGCCGGGTAGCCACGGTCTCCAGGCCCTCCACGATGATGTCTTGAACCGGCGGCCACGCATTCGGAAAGTCCCACTGCTCGTTCGTGCATACAAGTGTCGTCGCCACGCCACCTTCACGGACAAGGCCGCTCTTCTCTAGTGCAGAAATTATCTTTTCGACGGCCACGGCGTCGTCAGGATCAGGGCCGAGGCAGCCTGCCCAAAGGGGCATGAAACTTGCGGCGGTAGGCCCCAACTCTGTCACGCGCGTCTTCCTTTCCAAATCAAAGTCAAACCAGGTGCAGGCAGATGCATCCCACAGCAGTGCATTCATGGCGTCTTGCCTCGAAGCCGCCAGCAGATCCATCTCTTCTGCAACCCCGGCAAGGTTCAGATTGAGCTCAGCACCCATTTGCTGCTGTACGTGCATCTCTTGCTTGTGAAGCATCCATCGACACAGCGACGCAATGCCCCGCTCAACCTTGACCAGAATCGAATTGAGGCATACTGGAACCAAAGTTGTGGTGCGCGTCAGCGCCTGCTTATGGTCGCGGTTCATCTGGTCGTCCGTAATTTTACGCAGCGTTGCGTCTGGATCCGCACCGAGCGCCATCCAGCGTGACGTAAAGTCCATGCCGCTTTCCGCGGCTGACGCCAAGTCTGTGTACAGCCGCCGCTGCTGATCCGAAGGTGTCACTTCCGACGCACTTGTGCGGGCAAATGCGCTTCCCGAGGTCCAGTCGTCACGAAACGACTCTGGGCGAGGACATTCCGTCGGTACCCTGTATTGGCTCAGAGGCGGATACGTGTCGACTGCTCTGTGCGTTCGCCAGAATTGATGCTCCCGCAGGAGCAGCGGAACACTCTCCGAGGCTAGCCCCAGAGCACGCTCGACTTGACCATCGGCATCCAGTGCATGCACGATTTCTGCAACCATGAGTGTGAGCAGCGGCGGCTGCGACCTGTTTAGATAGTACAGACGGTTTCCGTTGGGCACAAAGCCAAAATGCTGAACGAGGAACAAAAAGTTACGCACAATGCGCTCTGCGCAGCCGAAGCGGCGACAAATGAGCAAGCCCTTCACTACCCAATACGAATCCCAGTAGTACGCTTCCTGGAAGCGTCCACCAGGCACACTGAAGGCATGAGGTAGTTCAATGAGCGACGAGCGAGTGGCGTCACCTGGCACCGTGACGCGGCGCAGCTCGTCCCAGATCTCATCCAAGCGCACGACCCAAGCACGTTTTGTCGTTGAATCTTGCTGCGGTACCAATCGTGCCACCCAGTCAGTACCGGGACCGCGTTGCACCTCAAGTTCGTGTCGATCCAGCGGCGGCGGCGCGTGCAGCCTCAATGCGCCCAACTCAAGATGGCGATCGAGCGCATCGTCCAGCGCGCCGCTCAGTGCATCAATTGAGTCTGATGGGGCCCCGATAATCGCTTCTTCTCCCGCTCCTGCCTCGAGTCGCTCCAGTCGCTCAAGCCACTCTGCCAAATGCAGAAATTCGGCGCGCGCCTCATGCACGTCTGTGATCAGCGCAGCGTCCACGAACGCTTTAAAGTCGTGCAGCAAGTGCGCGTGGCGTGGCGCAGGCACACAAGCCACCACGCGCAAAATGCGCTCATTGCAAAAGAAGCCGTGCAGCGGATTGCGCTCGCGCAGCGCGTCGTCCATGTCGTTCGCGTCCTATGCCGCGAAAGTACCGAACGTTCGTGAACATGCCCTGCGCCTTGCAGGTATTGGATCCTTTTATTGTGTTCGACATGATGATGCGAGCCAAGACGATTGCTGGCTTGGTTGATCTCCCAAGCGCTGCTCGACATTTGACGTCGAGGAGGGGAACGGATGAGCGTTTGCTCCTGCTGCCGCCGGTCGGGGCCCGGAACCGCGTGCTGCCTTTTTTGGACCCCAGTTTTTCTCCGGGTTTGGCAAAAAGCGCGCGCGTTTCTTGCTTCCGCGCGGCTGGCCACTGACTGCGACTTCACGCGTCGCGGGCGTCGCCGCACCAGTCTCCTCTCCCGGCTGAACTTGCGCAAGACTGTGAGTTGAAGCACCCGAAGCAGCTGGAGGCGCACATGAGGGGACGAACGCAAAGTCGACCTTGTCCCGTACATGATCAGATACTTGCTTACTGAGAATGATCTCGGCGGCGCTGCCACTTTCGGGCTTCTTTTCTGGTGGATGCTGCTCAGCGTGTAGGCGCACCACGTCCCACACCACAGACGGTGGCGCGTCAGTCTTGAAACCGGTCGGCGCCGTGTGTGATGGTGACGTGCGGTAGCCGAGCGACGCGAGCGCGGCGCGCATACGCTTCATCGGAATGTTGCGCATCCTGAGGGTGCGGCCAAAATTGTCCATCGTATGGAAAAGGGCAACATGGTCGAGCTCATCGAGCACAACACCCAGCAATGCAGCGACGCGTGACCTTGCACCCAGCGCTTCGTTGAGATGTGCATCGCTCTCATTGTCATCAACGTCAGCTTTGTCGCCAGCAGCGTCAGTACGGTGCAATCGGTTCAACAGCCCGGTCACAAAATCGCGGTCGAACAAAGCGCCGGTCCACATGGGACCCGTCATGCGGAATGGTGATCCGCACTGGTCGCACACGGGGCCTGGCAACACGCTGCGAGAACTCTTAATGGGAAGGAGTTTCTCGGTGTCTGCAGATTCGTTGTCTGGACCGGCAGTTTCGCTCGCCATGGGTTGCACGTGTGAGGTGTTGCACGTGACGCACGTGTACACCAACCCGCACCGCAGCGGAATGCGTTGTGCGTCACGTTTGCTCTCACGCACGCGCACAAAGCAGCGCACATAGAAATCGATCGAAACGCAAAGCAGCGGCTCGACGACGCGGCCCAGCTTGACGGCCTCCATCTGGAGCGCGTACATGACCAGCCGCACTGCCGTCTCGTGGCATGTCGCACCTTTGGCCGCAATGCCACCGTATCGCACAAAAGCCGTTCCAATGTTGTTACCACAAAGCACGGGCTTGTCCGTAGACGTGACACAAAGGAGACCACCGCGCGACACGTATCGGACGGCAGAAGCCAGAAAGGGCGCGCACGAGCCGTACGGATCGAGGTCGATTATGTCGAAAGGTTCAAACGGGCCCGAACTAATACTACTAGAAACACCGAGTCTGGCGGCTTCGTTTGCGTCCGCATGGCTTATCCGTACGCGCTCGCCGTCGTGCAGCCCGTTCAGGTCCAAATTTGCGCGGATTGCCTGCACTGCGCTTTCGTCCACATCATTTACCACTATGCGCTGCAGTCGCGGCACTTCCTTCGCGTACCTAACGGAGCGCAATCCAGATGCCGCCAGAGCCTCGAGGCAGGAAAGTCCCTCTGGCGACGACAAGGGACGCGCCTCCTCGGCCGCTCGCATGGCGGTGTAGTGCCGTAACACCAAAACACTCAAGTCTCGGTTCACTACCTGAACTGGGTTATAAAACACCTCACCTTTAGGATACCGTGCCACCGCACGTCCTTCTCGAATTTCGACATACTCTTTCCCGTCCGCGGCTCGAGCGTCTCGCACCGATCCAGACATGGTCCTTGCCCCGCCTGCCCACCCACTACCAGCATCAACGCGCCTCGATCGGGATCGTCTAGAACGCAGCACTAACAGAGCCTTACGACACACGGTGGCTCGCCGCATCCACAACCGGACTCACGCAGTTGGCGACCACACCTTCAGCAAGCCACCCATCATCACGGCCGTGCACATCTCCAACTGTCGCCGCCACTGGCCGGTGCATGTGGCGGACAACAATCCCGCGTGCGGGCAGAGTTTGGCAGCAGTGAACGTTTGATGGACAGCGGCAGCGGCGCTGAGTCCAATGCGCGGTCGCTGGCGCTGGTCGGCGTGTCGGCCGGCGTACAGGATATTAAAGGCGTTCACGTGCTACTTGGGCGCACAGTAAAGGGCGTGTGTCTCTGGTTTGCGCGGTTCGTGGAACCCACGCCAGGGCCGCGCGGCAACAGCATCGGCGGGCTCGCGCTGTTTGAGGCGCGCGCGGAAGACATTGCGGCGCTGGCAGACATGATCGACGAGTTGGACTCGAGCTACATGCTGATTGTCCACGACCAGCACGCATTTGGCACAAGCAAGGTGACCGATTACACGACGCGCAAGATTTACGAGGCCAAGTCCGCTGCGCACTGGAATACCAGCGATAGTGCGGAGGGCGACTCTGTGCAACAGCTGCTTCGCTTGCTGGGACAGAGGCAGACGACCAGGGTTCCGCAACTTCAGGAAGCCGTGAACAACGAGCACACCGCGGCGATTCCCGACATGTCAACGCCAGTTTCGGGCACACTCACGGCGTTCAATGAGTGCCTTGCGCAGGCAAGGAAGCGCGGAGCGACAAGATTAGGTTTCATGCTGTCGGTTCGCTCCGCGTCGAGCCCCCAAGATATCGAGGCTTACATGCAGGACGAGGTTTACCCGTGGCATCGCGAGCTTTTCGCGAATTCGCAGCTGGACATCAAGGGCGTGTATCGGCTCGAAACCAAACCGGGAACGACGACCTTTCTTTCGGTAGTTGATGGCAGCGTGGCGGTGTGGGAGCGCGTTATGGCCGATAGCACCAATGTTGAGCGCTTGAAAAGGCTCGAGCAGCGCGCGGCCGATGTGTGCCTCACGCCAATTGCACATTATGAGGAGCCGGATACAGAATTGAGCGTCAAGGCTGGAAGGTTTGTGGATCGCATCAAAGACCACCTATCCAGCCACGCAAAGTGACAAGCTTGAAGTGTAAAGATTCTCTATTCTTCTTCGTTTGGATTATTTTATATGTCATCTCTCCGTTCTTGGCCAGCTCCAACGCCACATCACGTTGGCACCGCAATGGGCCTTCTTCATTATACACAGCGGCACTCCACATCTGCTTGATCTCACGGGCGGAACATCACAAAGCTCATTTTCCGTTGCGCTGGTCGATCATCTCCTGAATCAACGGGACATTCGGCGCCGCAACGGTGCGGTGGTACTTGACGTGGTCCACAGCATGCTGCAATTGCCATCCTCTTTGGAAGCACAAGTACGCGACAGCCACCGCTGGTGCGCGACCCATACCCGCCGTGCAGTGCACAAACACCTGGTGGCCGGCGTCAATGAGCTCTCGCATCTTCGTAGCCGCATCGTGCAGGTGTTGTCGCAAACTTTCACGATTAAAGTCTTGGATGGGTACGCGGACGATGAGGACGCCCAACTCCTGATACCACGCGACAAGCTTTGACCATTCGATCTGGCGGTGCCGAAAGTCCTCATCGGTCTGCGTGTTGATCACCGCAGTCACGCCTGCTTCCTTGAGCTGAGCAATGTCCTCCCGAGATTGAGGATAGGGCCCGATAAACAGATTGTCGGGTACATAGTCGAACTGCATGCCACCCACAAAGTTCACATCTTTGAGCTGCACGGTCGAGTTGATTGTCACCCCGTGGCTATCGAGATCCGCGCGACGATTTGGCTCGCGCTCCCACACCGCGGACCCGTCGAGTGAGTTCATGATCACATAGCGATACTCAAACTTCCGTGTCGTGTACGGCAAGTAGATCTCAAGGTACCATTTCCGTCCAATCACGTCCGTCTCGAGTATTTCCGGCTCTCCTAGATGCATCGCGACGGGCCCTGGCATGAACCACCCGCCAATCTCAGCTAAATCGCCTGTCACGCACATGGCCTCGTTGGGCTTTGTCGGGTAGTAGATGCTGAAAACAACCTTGTGCGATTCCCATCGATCATTCATGCAAGCCATCACAGCGCTCCCTGCCTCGGATGACAACTTTCGCCCGGCATCCAATAAAGAAGCGGACATGTCGCTCTGATTCGCTCGCACTTGCTTGAGCCATGGCATACACAGTCGATTTGTGTTGAAACCGACCTCCCACTGCCGCTCGCCTTGTGCCTTCCACACAAAGTACTTGTACTCGAACTGCAATGTCGACGCTGGAATGGCAACATCTAGGCGCCACGTGTCGGTCGATCCCTTCACAAACTGCATGCGCTTAGCTTTCTGCTTATTCCACTGACCCAGTTCGGGCACACTGCCACACACGTACACGTTGTCACCGTATGATGTCTTGTAGTTCACAGAGAAGCGCACCGTGCCCTTCTCGAACGGCTGTCTGCTGAGCAGGGCCGTGGATGATTCGCGAGAAAACGGGTTGATGCGGTCCGGGTTGTCCTTGTACAGCGCGGCGGGGCTCATTGCTGAGCTTGCGCCGAGCAAGACGCCCTTCTTCACAGAGCTTCTGCGCTCCATGTCCCACTTGTCGTGGCACGTAATGCCTGACAGAGTGTCCGCCACACAGACGACATGATTGGGCCCTGGTTCCCATGTCCACGTCTCCTTGTCAAGCGCTTGCTTGTCGTTTGCGGGCCGGATCACGTACTTATATTCGAGCACAAGCTCGCGCGCCTCGCCAACGCCGACATCCACACTTTGGCTCCAGACATCGTCCGCGTGCCACTTGAGCCTAAGCGCGTTGAAGCGGTCCCAGCTGCCAAGAGCCGGTGCGCTGCCTACCACAACCAGCACGCTGCCATACGGCACGCGCTTCTCCATGCGAAACTCGGCACGCACGCTACACTTGGGCTCTTGGCCAAGCAGACGTGTCGCAACCGAAGCAAACAGCTCCTTGTCATCCGCGCTTTCGAGAGCCCGGGGATGTTCATTGGGTTCCGCTAATTGGTCCATGGTAAGCGTGGGCCGTTGTAGGCCATCGTCATTTTCACGTGCTGCCGCCTGATCTGGCACTTTGAATTGCGCTGCGCTGCGCGACTTGCTCATCGATGCGCGCGCATACAAGCTCTTACTGCGTCCTTTAGTACTGAGCACGTCCTTGCCCTGAGCGTCTGTGCCCTGGCTCTTTGCGCTCAGCATCGGTACGAGCTCTGGGATCGCCTCTTTCAGCGACGCAACGTGGTGTAGTGCATTTTGGTCCGCTGGAGAAACCATATCCTGGACCTGCTGCGCATTTGCTAGACTACTCTTCTTCTTTTCGGTGACATTCTTGTGCTTACTGTTTTGCCTTTCCAACTGCGCCCGCCGGACGGGGTCATTGTACATATTTTCAAGCGCACGCACCAATGACGAGTCCTCTGTCTGTTCGTCATCGCCGTCGTCGGGCGTGCTGCTCGCGCAGTCTGCGGAGGAGTAGCGCTGCTCCTGATACGCCGGATTAGCCTCTGGCCTGAGCTCGGCATCTCGGTCGATCACGCCCTGCCCTTCGGCGACATACTTGGCGTACGCCTGTGCGAACGACACGCCGCCAGCACCGCCGCCTCCTGCGCCTCCACCTCCTCCAGCCGCTCCAGCGGCTCCGTGCGCAGGCGAGCGTTCCAGCTGCAGCGCCTGGAAAGCCGCTAGCTCCACCGCAGACAGGGATACTTTCTTCATCGCAGCGCACGCCCGTCTCCCACCGCAGCCCTCCTCGCTGTATCGTCTGACCTCACGTTCACAAGCCGTTATGCCCGGGCATAAACCGTTGCGAACCATTTCAGCCATCTGCTGTGCGCGCGACAAGATATTTCAAGCGGTGCGTGGGAGATGAACTCGCGTGAGAACAGCGTGCGCTACGCTGGTCCGCGATCGGTGAGCTGCGGATGAGAAGTTGAGCAGTAGCCCCAGTGCACGTGGAAGATGCGAGCGAGCGCGCGCCGTGGTGCGCAGTCACCAGGCACACGTGCACACAAAGGCGCCGTGCGATGTTCGCAAAGTCGCCGTGGATGTCGCTCTGATAGACGAGATGCGAATGTGCCGGTCGCATGTGCGTGGAATCAGGCGGGCCGGCGCAAGGAAAAAGGCGGACGCCGGTGATGAAAGGTGGCCACCATGATCGCGGCGAATCGAGGAAAGACACGCTCGCGGGAAAGAGAGGGAGCCTGCACGGGCGCCGTGAAAGACAAAATCAATGGAATCTGTTCATTTGGTGAACATGATTTTTCTCAATAGAGGTTTAAACGGATCAACAGCGCGAGCGCGAAGAATGGGCAGCGCCTGCGACCATCAGAAAGTTGTTGACTGAAGCGGACGCTGATCTTCCGGTAAAGAAAGGCACTCGCCCGTCGACCGGTAAGGCTGGACTGGAAGGCTTTGGAGAGTATTGACAGTCAAGGGTCTCTAGAAAATTGTAAATCAGAAAAAGTCAGACTGACTTCCAGTGTCACTTCTTTTTGCGCCTTGCTTTCCCGGGCAGGAGCTGTGGTCATGGAAAGCAGACGGGGGCCTACTTGACCCAGCGGGCCATGTCATATTTGCAGACACAGCAGGCAACAAAGGATGAGAGAAAAGAAGGTCGCAGGAAAAGCCACTCGACGACACAGCTCGCAACATTCGCTGGCTCTGCGTCCGCTAGGAGAAATGATTCGTCACAAACGCGACCTCTCTTATACATGCTCGCTCCCGTTCCCATTCAAATGGAAACGTTTCCTTCGCGGTGACATTCGCATTCCCAATTTTGTTTCAATCATACTTTCTCTTCCTAGCCGAGGGCTGCCTTCCCGCGGCTATCACCACATCTTCTCCTCACTGCGACACGCCGGGTCAGCCGCACACAACAAACCGTAGCGCGGGCAAGACTCACGCGAGCCGGACAAACACCACCGCTGTTCCAACCGGGCGCAACTCTGCGGCACACAGTTCCAGCGCGTCGTGCACGGGACGCGACCTTTGCACGACGTCGTGCCACACGGTACATTCCGCGCGCCACTGCGCCAAGCGTCTGTTCCAAGCGTCACGCACGTCGACGCGGGCATGTCTTACGCTGTGTGTCGTCGTCCAATGAATGTCCGCTGTACACGGAATGCAATCTCGCAGGTGGAGGGAGGTTGGTGGTCGGGGATGTGCGCGGTGGAGTGTGGCCGCTTGCGTGGTGGTGGACGTGAGTGGCGCAGGTCGGCACGGTGTGTGAGGGGCGAGGAGGGAGGAGAGGTGCACCGAGACAGGCAGGCAGCGATGGGTGCGAGCGCGTTTGTCGCGGTTGGAGGGGCATGTTGGTCGAGTAGTGGTGTGGGTGTGGGGCGGCGCGTGGAGAGTGATGTAGGAGGCGCGCATGTGCGCGGGACGCGCATCGCGCACGTTGCGTCGTGCGGTGCGCGGCGCTCGCGCCGCGCGCGCCGTGGTCAGGATGGCTGCCGCGCCGCCCACGAGCCCGCCGAAGAAGAACGGCACGGGCCAGACCGTGCTCGTCGCCGGCGCGGGCTTGGCGGGCCTGTCCTGCGCAAAGTACCTTGCCGACGCGGGATACACGCCAATCGTGCTCGAGGCTCGGGATGTGCTCGGCGGTAAAGTCGCCGCGTGGAAGGACGAGGAGGGTGACTGGTACGAAACAGGCCTGCACATTTTCTTCGGTGCTTACCCAAACCTGCTGACGCTGTTCAAGGAGCTCAACATCCAGGACCGGCTCCAGTGGAAGCAACACTCGATGATTTTCAACATGAAGACAGAGGACGGCGTCTCGCGCCCGCCAGTCTATTCGCGCTTCGACTTTCCGGCGTGGCTGCCTGCGCCGTTGAACGGCGTGGTAGCCATCTTGCGCAACAACGACATGCTCACGTGGCCCGAAAAGATCAAATTCGCCATCGGGCTTCTGCCGGCGATCATCCAGGGTCAGTCGTACGTAGAGGAATGCGACAGATACACATGGACCGAGTGGCTGCGAAAGCAGGGCATCCCTGAGCGTGTGAACGATGAGGTCTTCATCGCAATGGCCAAGGCACTCAATTTCATTGACCCCGACGATATTTCGGCCTCTGTCATTCTCGTGGCGCTCAACCGCTTTCTGCAAGAAAAGGAGGGCTCTACCATGGCCTTTCTGGACGGTGCACCGCCCGAGCGGCTTTGCCAGCCTATTGTCGAGCACATCGAGGCGCGTGGTGGTAAAGTACTGCTGCGGCACCCGGTCAAGCAGATTGAGCTCAATGAAGACGGCTCGGTGGCGGCCTTTGTGGTACGCGGTGTAGATGGCCGCAGCGAGACTCGCATGACGGCAGACGCGTACGTGAGTGCCATGCCTGTGGACCTTTTCAAGTTGCTTTGTCCGGACGAGTGGAAGCCGCACCCTTACTTTGACCGTCTCCAGGCACTCGTGGGCGTGCCAGTGATCAACTTGCACATCTGGTTTGACCGAAAACTAACTGACGTCGATCACCTGCTGTTTTCGCGTTCGCCGCTTCTGAGCGTGTACGCCGACATGAGCAACACGTGCCGGGAGTACTACGACGAGAACCGCAGCCACCTGGAGCTCGTTCTTGCGCCGGCGCACGAGTACATTGGCAAGCCGGATGAGTACATCATGGATGCTACCATGAAGGAGCTGGCCAAGCTGTTCCCGCAGCACATTGGGCCGAACGCAACGGAGCCGGCCAATGTTCGCAAATACAAGGTGGTGCAGACACCGCGCTCCGTGTATAAGACCACCAAGAATCTGGAGCCATGCCGTCCTTCGCAAAAGTCTCCCATTCCTAATTTTTTCCTGGCTGGCGACTACACGTCGCAGATGTATCTCGCCAGTATGGAAGGCGCGACGCTGTCTGGCAAGTTGGCGGCGATTGAGATCAGTAAGGAAGTGGCGTCGCGCGAATCGAGCGCATTCAAGGGCGCAATGGAGGGCTTTCCGTTCTCTGCAGGCGCAGCGGCAGGAGGCAATGCTCCCAAGGCAGTAGCCGAGCAGGCGACAGTCTCGTCCACATAGAAAGGTGGAACGCTCTTAAAGTATAATAAAAGCTCACGCGGCGAAAGAGTCCCTAAAGGCAAGATGTAAAGTAGACTGGTGCAGATGACGAAGAGTTTACAGGTTTGGGTTTTTGTCACATCGTTTGAAAGGTCAGCGTGTCGCGCTGCGGTTCGAGCTGTGTCTGAAGCAGACTTGCTATCTTTTCGGGAGGAATCTGCGGGTTCATCGACGAAAACGTATCTCGAAGAATCTGCGATGCGACTGTGTTTCGCACCCATTTGATACTCGAAGGTACAATGTACCAAGGCGCAGCATCCATGCTAGTGGTGCGGATCACGTGTTCCCATCGCTTCATATACTCATTAAAACGTGCCTTGTCTTCAAAGTCGCGCCGCGACACGCGCCACATGCCGCGCGGCACGACGGTCGTCTCTTCGAGTCGCTGGAACGCCACTACGTCCGAGATCTGCAAGTAAAGCTTCACCACCTTGATGCCTTGCAAGGAGAGCATGTGCTCAAGCTCCATAATCTGATACATTCGATTGTCGGCCTCGTGCGCAGACACTTGGTCCTGGAGGACCGCTGTCGCGACATCCTCGTACCACGAGCGTACCCACAGTGCCACGTGACCTTTGCGCGGCACGCGCCTATGATAGCGCCACAGAAAGTTGTAGTCAGACTCGCGCACACTTGGCTCCTTCCATGCATGGCTCGCAAATCCTCCCGGCTCAAAGCCAGAACTGAGCTTGTGAACTACTTCGCTTTTGCCAGAGGTGTGAAACCCGTGCACCATCAGCAGCACGGCCTGCTGCCTCTCGGCAAACAACTGAGTCTGCCAGAGCATGTTATGGTTAACATTCTGCGTCCACACCGCGGACGCGTACGACTTGTCTGGCAGGCCCATTTGGTCCAACGGGTCTCTGTCACGAAAGCTAAACTCAGAGTCCGGCACGACCAAGTAGCGCTCGGTAACCGGCCGCTCCACGGGCCCCACCTCGGCAATCCCTGTGCGGACTCGATCCGGCTCGACGTAACCAAACGGCCGCTTCTTCGGTCTGCCTCGCTTGCGGTTTGCCGGTGGCGGCACTTCGGTAAGCTGCATGCGCGGTGCCGTACCCGCGCTTCGCGCGCAAACCCGCGAGCTTTGGCATTGCCGCGTTTGCCGCGCTACCACCAACGGGGTACCGCAGAAGCACACGGACGCGTCCATGATGGAACACTGTTCTTCTGTGCCTCGTGCCGACGCAAAAGTTGAGTTCTTTGGCCCTTTATTACAGAAAGTATTCCGACGCAAAAGTTCGTGGACGAGTCTTGTTGTTTAAGACTGCCTCACCGTGACCAGTGATGAAAGCCACAGCGCGAGTGGGTTGCTCATGCCGAGCGCAAACAGCACGTCGTCGAATTGGACATTGAGACTGACGCGCGACTCGGCAGAAGCCGCATTCTCCGACGTGCCGCGGTGGTGGTAGTGGTAGTGCTTAGAGTTGTCGAGCAGGAGAATGCGCATGGCGAGTAGCGTCGCGATGGCCTCGTAAATTTCGGCGCGCTCAACCTTCTCGTGGGCATTTTCAGAGTGATGCAGCCCTGTCGCCGAGGCAGTACTGGCTTCAGCTGCCTTAACGCCGGTCAGCGCTGGCAGGAAGGTACGAGAAGCGATTTGCCTGCACTTGTGTTCAAGGCTCTGGAGCGTCACGCCGCCTGAAAATTGGCCTTCCTTGAGCTGGAGGCTCGCAGCAGCGCACAGCGTGAGCTGCTGTAGCTGCGATAATGACTGCAAGATGGCGAACTGACCGGCATGCGCTGCGGCTTCAGCCGCTTCGTTCACATGCCTTGGCATCACGCGAATTTCCACCGTTCTTTGACGGTCCTGTTCATCGGCTTTTTGAACCGCGCCACGCTTTGGACGCTTACGCCGAGGTTCGAGTGCTTGAGTTGGCGCCGCCGATTCCGATTCGAACCATTCATCCACTGCTCGCCGAGCAGCGGCCCGACACATTTCAAACGCGCGTCGAGCATCACCACTAATCACAGCAACCTTTCCCGCGCACAGCTGGATGGAGGCAGAGTCAAAGACCAACGAAGAGTGGTCCGGCAGACCAGACGCGCTCAACAGCCGCGCACAGATCTGCGCGACCTCTTGAGCGAGAATGAGGGTGAGCTGATCTTTGGTGTACGGTGGGTACGTGAGCCGCGCCAGCCCGAATCGAGAACCGATGCGCGTCAAGAAACGCTCAGGCAAGTCCATTGTATTCGCGATGCCGATCACAGACATGTGCGAATGTGGCTGAATCGTCCAGTTCACTACATTGTACAAAAGATCTTCACGTCGTGCCACGAGCGCATCCATCTCGTCCAGAACCACAATGATAGAGTCGCAGCGCGTTCTCTGCGCCGCAGGTGCGCGCTTGGCGGAGCGTGCAAAGTGCTTCGACAACGTTTCCTTGGCAAAGGCTGCGCTGACATCGATCGCCGCGCTACGGCTGCTGTGATTCGCACCGAGGAGCGTTTGATAGATCATCACGTACGCGTGCTCGGGTCTTGGAATCGTCATTCCGTTGATTTCAACTACCCGAAATGCGTTGCACGCGCCAGACGTGCGCTGACTTTCAAACTCACGCAAGACTTCATGCAAGGTCGCAGTTTTGCCCGTGCCAGGCACACCTGAGATGTACAGGCATGGCGACGGCGGGATGTTGTTGGTGGTTGCACTCTTTTTGCCCACCACACCGATCGCGCCCCGGACAAACTCACGCAGACGCTCCTTCTCCTGCTCGCGGCACTGGAGCACCCGATGCTTTTGATGGTTTGGCGCAGGGGTGTTCGGCAGGACAAACTGGTTACTGAGCCGCATAGACGCAGCTCTCGGGCCTCGTGCGCCACGGCGTGATGCTTGCCTTCTTTCCTGTCGTTGCATTTGGTCCACATCAAACTCCTCGTCGTCATCGTCCTGCTGTTCCTCGCTCGGTACATCACCGTCGCTTTCCCAGTCGCTGATGTTGACATCGCCTGCGCCTTCGCGCCAAGGCTCGGCGTGCGTTGCGCCTGCATCTGTGAGGATGTGGAATCCGTCGATTTGGGCTTGCGCGTCATCCAGGTCCACAAACACGCCGTCGAACTGGGAATAGGCGCGTCGAATAAAGAACAGTGGCTCATTCGCCGGCGTTGTCTGTTTCTCTGCCAAGTAGCGCTGGTAGCTCACCACGTGCACCTTATCCTTGACAGTGCTTACGTCAAGAATGTCCAGGTGGTCCGACAAGAGCAGCTCACAATGCGCCGTGGCGAACGGAGGCACGTGGCGACATTCGTCTGCGCGGAATGCGTAGCGAACATGCATGCGCTCACCACGTGGTTCAAATCGAAAAACCTGTGCCACAAAAGGCTCTGGCCCTGCGTTGGCACAGGCCGTGATACGCACAAAGTCGCCAGGCTCCACAATAAACTCGGCGTCCTCCGACGAAGCGTCCGAAAATACGCGGAGGCACCTCGCGTCCAGCTCAAAGAATCGATCTGCCACTACATCATTCGAAGTGACAGCCGCGCGCCGCGCAGCCGCCATCTGTGTGGGAGCGACAAAACCACTGCAGAGTCGCAGCCAGTCCACGCGCGAGCTTTCTTTTTTTCCACGGCCTCACGGAGCATTTCAAGTCGCACAGACCGAACGTCTGTGCACCAAGCTGGGTTTCATAACTATCAGGCGTGCAGTGGTTCGCAGCGAGAAACGAGCTGGGCGATGGAGAGCGCCGGCGAGCGGACCATTTCACTCGGCGATATAAACAGGCGGGGAGAGAAGAAGAAGCAGATGAACAAGAAAAAAATAATAGGAAGCTAGGAATTAAACAAACAAACAAACCAACCAACTGCACAATAGCCTTTTCTCCACGACCTGGGGCGGTCATTCTAAAACTCCTTTGTGAAGCCGCCATCCTCTGGAAATACTGTATCCACAAAAGTGGTCTTACGCAGCTTGGCATTGCGCGACTTGACCGGCCTTTCGAACACGACGTTCTTGAAAGTGCACTTGGACAACGTGGCGCCCTCAAAGATCGCCAAGTCCTTGAAAATCACATTTGTAAACTTCACTTGCGTCAGCACAGCATCCTCAAACGACGCCATGTCATTGAACACCACGTTGATAAACTCGACACTCTTCAACTGGCTTTCATCAAAAATGGCAAAGCCATCCACTGTCGAGTTGCTGATCACAACGTTCCGCGCCACGATCAGGTCAGCACCGAGTACCGCATCTGGCAATACGCGCAAGCCATCAATCTGCACCGCCTCAAGATAAGCGCGCGTGAGTTTTAAACGCGACGATACGCTCACATCAGTGAGCCGCACCTTGCTCAACGAGCCTGTCAATTCGGCGTCACCTAGGAACTGAACACCGCTCAGGCTCGATCCAGAAATTTTCGCGTCGCGTATCTTCATCGAGCGCGCCAGCTTCAGGCCCTGCATCGTGATCCCACTCCACGTCGCGCGATCCACTGATACATCGCCGTCAAAGGTGATGTCAGAAAAGGCTGTTTTGGTCAACTTTGCCGTGTGCAGTACAGTATCAGCGCTAAACGTCATGTCGCTCACCTCACTCTTCGACACTTGTAGGGCAGAGCTCACGGTCATGGAACCATCGAACCCAACCGAACGTACCGAGCTCCCGGTGAGCGTAAGCGAGCGCGCAAACAGGCCCCGCGCAAAGGAAACGGCGCTCACCTTGCTCTGCACAAAGCTCAGCGGATCCCCAAGCACAAACTCGGAAAAGGTCAGATCGGACAGCGTCGATCTGAGCACCTTCAGTTTGCGGAACACAACGGACGCGGCAAAGTCCACGCCCTTGACCGACACTGCTTTGAGAGAAAGCTCGCGCACAAACAGGTTCGCCTTAAACACCAGATCAGTCAGCACCGAGTCCGAGACTTGCACGTTGGTCAGGCGCACGTCCTCCAGCACGGCCTTGTCAATCGTACTGTCGTGCACTTTCACGCCCTCAACTTCAAGAGCGCCGAGGGCCAGCAGTTCGCGCACCACGCAGTTTTTGATCTTACCAGCCATGATACTGACGGCATCGACAAAGTAAATGCGATTCAGAATCGAGCTATGGATGCGCACCGTGGCGAAGAATACCGGCGCGTCGAATTGCACGTTCGCAATCATGCTCATGTACGAGATCAAATCTCGAAAGACAGTGGCCTGCTTGTACAGAACGTCGCGGAACATGGATCGGTACATGCGTACAGCCGCCGTCTCTGTCGTGCTCACAAACGTCAGGTTTTGTGCTGCCGACTTGTAAAAATACGTCCTGCTCCTTGCGTGCGTGTTGATCACGGAGCAATTGCGCATGGCGGTCTTTTGCACTAACGCCCACTTGGACTGGAATGTGGCGTAGTCAAAGTCGTCGGCGTCCAAGACGCTAGGAAACTCCTCGATCACGGAGAGATCGGTGAGGTCATACGTGCGAACAGCTTGGCCGCGCTTGGCGTAGCCCAGCATGTCATCGTCCACAAAGTCCGGAACATGTGCGCGCGATCTCTGCGACAGATGCGTGAGCACAAACGCACCCATGAGCGCGAGCACGGCGCCCAGAATACCCGCCAGGGCGAGCGGCACCGCGCCGGGCATGCCCGAGCTCGCGCCCGAACCGCTCGACACACGCGAATACGCGCGCGGCGCCGCTTCCTCCGCGGCCGCATTTCCACGCGGCACGGAGCTCTCGGCCCGACTGACCAACCCGCTCCAGCTCGCCTGCGCCTGCGACGACACCTTATTCACCTGCTCCATGACCTGCTCCATGGCGGCCGAGCCCTTGGTGCGCAACGTCGCCATTGCGTCGCTCGATCCCGGCGGCCCCTGCGACCCCGTGCCCTCCGTCTGCGCTCGTACGGTCTCGACCACCGTACCGCTGCCCCCGCCCACCATTGCACCGGCCCTTGCTCCTCCGCAACCGCGCCTCCGCCTTCCCCACACCTGCTACTCCCCAACCTCGTGTCGCACCCGATTCAGCTTTTCCCCTTTGAAAGATGAGGTACACTTGGCCGGTACAGTCAGCAGTTCATGAAGCTGCAACTCGTGTCAACTCCAAGCTGGCGCTACCGACTGGCAGCTGCTGCTTGCCGTCGCCTTCTGCTGCTGCTGCTGCTGCTGCTGCTGCTGCTGTTGCTGCTGTTGCTGCTGCTGCTTGCAGTATCCGGTCGTCATCGTGATGATCAAGGATTGCATAAGCGGCGGTGGAATCGAAGTAGATAAAGATGGTATTTGGGATTGGGACGCCAACGTGCTCTCCATTTGCTCAGAGCGTCTGATTTCGATGTGGTAACTCCCCCACAGCCACAAAGAACAAGGGACCATGATTCTAGAAATTGAACAGGGAAACGTACACTTGTGTTGCCGACGCTGACGGAATGCCAGGCAGGCAGGCCACGGTACCCAAGATCTTGTCAGCCAAGGTGCTGGACAGCTTCAATGATAAACCTACGAGACGGGATGCAAAAAAAAAAATGGTCCGAAGCGAGAACAAATCGGCCGCTCAGGTGTGGTTATGCCTTTCATGGTACGCAACTCAGAGTCAGCGTCTTGTGATTCTATCGGGACTATGAATGAATAAAAACTCTGTTTATGGCGTTGACATTCACAGAGAGCGCAGGAACGGTCACCCGACAACCGAGAGGAAGCGTAGATCCATAGTTCAACTCTTGATCTGCCAAAATCGGTCCGCAGCGACAACCTGGAAGAACTGCAGTTTGGTACAAATACTGCGCATGAAGCTCGACGCAGAGCGTGGTCCCTGAGGTCACGGGTAGGTACAATGCCAGTCGAGCATGTCATACGTCTACCGTTCGTGCAAATGCCTGTGGCGCAGGCTGGCCCAATCCTCAACGCGTGCCGCCAGTTTTTCTCGAAACGACGTGGATGACAACTGTACACTATCCAAATCACCCACGATGTTCAGTAGTGTACAGTTGGCCCGTCGAATGCGGGTTGGAGCGAACCAGCATGGAGGTGACGGAGGAAGGAGGATGGGAGACAGGGGAGAGACGCGCGAGAGACGGAAGGACAGGCGGGAATCGTTGCGGAGATGGATTGCGAGGCGACTGGAAGAGACGTGCGCGCAACGGCGTTTGTGCGGGCGTGTAGTTTGGTAGGGTGTAAGAGAACCTGCAGTGCACGTGAATGGTGTGCATGCGGGCTCTGCGCAAAGAGCTGGGCCGTGTGCGAGGTGAGGCAGGCTCCGAAAATAAAAGGGCTTACGCGAGGAGCATGGTGTATGCGCGCACGTGAGTCTCGTGATGCAGGAAACGCAAATAGAGGTGATGCCGAGAGCGTGCGCGCCGCGAATTCGCTTCGCAGGCGGGCGACGCCCGCAAGACATGCCAAGATCGTCGCAGACGCAAATTCAGTTTCACGAGCGCGCGCAGAGCTGCCAAAGGCACGAAAAGTGATTGGGACTTCGCGAGAGCACGCGAATGACGAACGCCGAGACGTTCGCACCACATTACCGCAGGTCAGCCTTGCGAGGCCCGCGAACAACTCGTCTTCGACCTCTTCGGCGGCGTCCACCCCGCTGCGGCTCGTACGCCCTCGTCCAAGACCGACAGAAGCCGTACCGAGTGAAGGTACAACGTCAGATATCCCAAGCTCCGCAAGGACGCGGAACAAAGATCCCGGCCATGGGGAATCGGAACGGATTCGCAGCGCATCCCCCGCACGTACATCGGAAGCAAAACCTGTCTCGCCCGCCGGTGCAAAAGTGGTGGTGCACGCCACCAGTTCCAGTCCGTCGCTGACAACTCTATGCACAGAGCAGCTGTATCTTGCTCGTTGCGTCGCGGGCGTGCTTCATGCCACCATATCTCTGCTTGCGCTTCCCCCGCAGGACGGACCGGACAATGAGGCGAGGAGTAGTGGTTCAGAATACTCCTTTTTACCTTTAATCTCGGTCTTTGGAGAAAATACAAGCCATGCCGGGGAAGGTGCAGGAACGAAGGCAGAGGCTGAAACCGATGACACCATTCAAGACGTGCTGAACGCAGCCCTCGTGAAAGCATCGATGAAGATTCTTGAAGGAAGAGAACTCGACGAGATGTTTAATGTCTGTGAAGGTGCGTTGTGTATTCCTCTTGTATCGGCGAGTGGATTCCCAGTTGGTATCCTTGTGGTGACCAATGAAGCTTATTGGCGAGGCTCAGCGGTCAACTTTGAAGGAGCCTCCAATGCGGGCGTGGCATCAAATGGGGTTGCAGACTCTGCGTGCTCGTGGCCGTCATGGAAGAGACAAATCCTTGCGGCGATTGCAAAGAGCATCGCGTGCGCCGTCGTTCTGGAGCGCCAGACGATCGCGTATGAATTGGCACGAGAGCAAGAGCACGACGTCATGAACCGGCTGCGCCAGGGCCTGTCGCGCATGCTGCAACAAGTGCGGTCTCCGCTCGGCACGTTGACGACTTTTGGTAAGCTCTTGGAGCGGCGTCTCGCACCGGACGATCTCAGTCGTGACCTGGCGCGGAATATTATCGTGCAGAGCGAGCGTATCCAAAGTGTGCTGATGCCGCTGGACTCGGATCGGAGAGCCCTGCTGCCAGCTGCAAATAATCCGGCGGATATTATTCGAAAGCGAAGGTCCATGCTTCTGTTGGAAGGTCGCAGCGTCGGCGCTGCGAATGGAGAGTTACTGGACGCACAAGGGAGGAGTGGACGCAGCTCGAGCAGCGCCGACGTGAGCAGCGTTGTGGACGTGACGTGTGACAGCAGTAGCCAGGCCGAGCGAGATGACGAGACGAGTCTAGATGGCGTCACACATCGTGGTGGAGGCTATGATGGCGGCGGCGTGGAGCTGACTGAGGTTTTCACCAGTGTGAGACATTCTGCCGAGCTGCTGGCTCTGGAAAGCATGATTGTGTTTGAGTATGCGCACGGATTCGCAGCGGCGCCTCGGCCCTCTGGTCTAGAGCGCGACAGGCAGGTGGTGTGCGTGTGTTCGCGAAATGATGCGGCGGTGCTGAGGGGTGTTGTCGAGATCCTCGTCGACGCTGTGCTGCACGCCACGTCTCCCGGCGCTCGGGTCCAGATGGTCGTTGACCACAGTAGCATGAACGACGAAGTGGCGAGCAACCCCAACGCGTGCCGTGCGAGCGTGGCGCTGCTGAGCACGTGCGAGTCTGCGGCAGACCGGCTCGTGCACGAATTCGATGTCGCGAGGGTGCGCGCGATGGTGGATCTTATCCGCGGCAGTCTGAACGTCATTTCTGATCCGCCACGGGCCGCAGACCACTCGCGTCGCCACGCCTTCCAGTTCAAAGTGGGCGTGATCTGCTCGTTCCCCGTGCGCCGTCTCCCGCTCCGCTGCGACAACTCGAACGCATGAAACAAGCCGCGGTGTACCCTATTCCATCTCACTGTACCTCGCGTGCCCGTTGCGCCATCGAGCACACGCGCCTCAGCACGCGCGCGGTGCGCCGCACGTTCTGGATTCAACCAAGTTTGCGCGCCACTTTTCACGCGAAAGCGTGTCGCACGTCGCGAAACCGCGCGCGGCGCGCTACATTTGCGCGGCCAAATCTGCGCGCACGCACGGAATCTATTTTTACACACGCAACGCCATTCCCCGAAATCCTCCCCCAAATTCCCAAACCGCTCGCGAAACCGTGCAATCATGAAAACACACCTCACCAGAACGCGTGTGATTATTCGCACTGGCGCTGCTGCGTGTGCGGCGCGTGAGCGCAGACGTGACTTGGCGGTCGAAAAAAAGGAGGTGGCGCTATGGTGAAGGCGGAGCGGAGAAGGGAGAGAGAGAGAGAGGCAGGGACATATAAAGGGTTGTAGAGAGAGAGAGACCGGCACACACACGCACACACACACACACACACACACACACACAGAGGGCTCGGTGGTGGGTTTGGAGGGTAGAGTGTTTGTAGTGGATTGTGCGGATTTCGTGCGGCGTGCGGCGTCGCGAGGGTGGGGGAGAGCCGCGGTGCGCGTAGCATTGAGGGACACGGGTTTGGGGGAGGAGTCATGGCGGATAGCAAGGCGTCGTCAAAGACCATGGCGGGGTCGGGCAAAAGCATGCGCGCGCTGTTTTCGAAGCAGGCCTCGGATGAGCCCACGCTCACGTCCCAAAAGTCGGTCAAGAAATCCATGCGCGCGCTCTTCTCCAGAGAAGGCTCCGCGCCGCCCAGCGCGTCGCGGCCAATGCCCATGCAAAGCGAGGATGCGGGTGGCACGCATGAGCAGTCTCTGTTGAAACACAGCAGTGGCTCGCTGCTCTTTGCTGGGAACGCGCCAGATCGTTCGCGCGACAGGGAATCAGGCGCCGCTCCCGGCATGGGCTCGAGCGCGGGCTCGGTCACACCGGGCATGGGGCCCAGGGAGAGGTCGACCTCGAGTACGGGCGGGAGTATGCGAAGGCAGGGCAGTTTCCGCAATATCATGGCATCATTCGAGTCAAAGTCGACCAATGCGAGCGCGGAAAGAGAGCCCTCGTTTGTGGGCTCATCGGCTCCCTCACCTGGACCCCGAACCATGTCTGGTTCCAAAGGCAGCTTTCGTAATCTTCGTGCGGCGCTTGACGGAGGGAGAAGCGCGTCGCACGCAAACTCAGAGGACGGTGAACAGCGGCCGACCCGTGAGCAACCCAGGCCACGCGCCGCGTCGGAGACCCGCACGAGCATGCGGAACCTGTTCGGAGCCACCTCGTCCGCGCCAAGGTCTGTTGACGAGCCTACCATAGCCACACCAGGTGGAACGCACGGCAGCATGCGCCAGCTGTTTGGCGGAGGAAGTATTCCCGCGGGCGTAGCTGAACCCCGCGGGGATGTGGACGGGGAAACGGATTCGTCTGTGCTGGGCGACATGCCCCTTGATGGCCAGTCGATGAAGAAAGTTCCGAGTGTCTTCAGAATGAACATGCGCAAGCTTGGTATTGATAGTGAAGTTAAGGCCGCGCCGATACCAGACGCGCAAGCGTTCCAAGATGAATTCTCGATGGCGTACACGGTTGAACGCAGCGGGGCCAAAGGCGGCAAAATTCTCATGCCGGGTTTGATCGATCGGTCCGGTGCAAAGACAGACAACCCGAACCCGGAGAATGAAGTTGTCGAAGAGAGCTTGCAGGGCGAGGCCAAAGCATACTTCGAGAAGCGTGATCGCATGGGTTCGCAGCGGCTGGCAGGGGTCAGCGGTCGGTTTGGGTCAAGCCGGCTGGTGAACGCAGCAGGTGATCGCCAAGCAGCCTCCGCTTCGGCATCGCCTAGTACAAGGCGCTCCATGACCGATCTGAAAGGGTCAGCGACGCAGCTGTCTTTTACGAGCGTTGCCCCGAATCCTCAAGACGCCCCGGAAAAGTCGTTTGTTCGTCACAAATCGCAGTCCGATATCACTTCGTCAATGCGCCCTGCCGGCCAGTGGAATGACTTGGGAAGCGGAAATGGGAGCGGTGCCCAGGTTGGATTCGAGGCAAACAGGTCCAGAACAAGAAGCCACGACAAGTCGCAGGACAAGTCGAAGGGCAAGAGCCACGATATTTCGAGAAACGTGAGCCATGGCCTTTCCAAGACAATTAGTCACGGACTGTCTCGTACGGAGAGCCGCCAATCAGCAGGAAGTGGCGCGCATGCACTCCAGGGCTCGATGCAGGGTGGTCACTCGGAACGATTTATGGAAATTAAGAGGCAGAAGCAGAAAAGTTTTTCAGGTCCCGCTTTGTTGAAAGCACCGTACGGCGTCATGGGGCACGGCATGGATTTGTTGGCTTTGCCTCACAATGCGATCAGATGTGAGCTGAAGGACGTGTACCACGGCCTGTCCATTCTCGATCAGCTTTTCACGAGCGTCGATACGGAGGACGTTAGAACGTTTCAGGATTATTGGATCCTCACGGAGGCATTTATTCGGAGATGGATCGAATACGACCAGAACATTTTCGTGCCTTGGTTTCAGGAAAACATTTGCCCGTTGGAAAACACACTGTTTCCGCTTTCAGACAGCCGTGTATTTATGCAGAAAATTTTGGATGCGCTTGACGATGTGGAAGATACTGTCTGTTCGACGATTCATTTGTTGCCGATTTCCGAGCGCGGGCCTCGCTTGCGCACTGACATTACAAGGCTCACTCAAGCACTGCTGAACTATTTTTTGATGGAGGAGAAGCACTTTCCAAAGCTCATCACAGGAAAGATCTCGTTGGCTCAAGCTCTGCATGAGGAAAGCAGGATGATCGACTATTTCGTGGAGACGGAAAAGGACGGCCCATACTTTGCGCACATGCTAGTGAGATGGCCTCCCAAGGCGCAGCAAGATTTCTTGATTAAGCGGCACTTCAAAAAGCGAGCGCTCGCGACGACGGCGCCGCACTTTGACCGCGAGCACGTTGACCTTCTGCGGCATTTACATGAAAGAAACAAAGCGTTCAAGGAGCACCCCGATTATGACCCGGTAACACAGGCCGATGTGGTTCCTGAAGCGTACGTCATAAATGCCGAAAAGCGGAAACAAGCGATGGACGAAATCTTGGCGCAAGCTGACCAATTTCAAGACGGAGACCTGGTCGAAATTCCGGACCCGGACGGTGAGATGCAGTTGATGCGATTTATGAAGGGACGGCCTGCTGGCCAGGAATTTGACAAAGTGACTGCGGAAGAGATGGCATCAATGGGTGTTCGTTTTGAGTCACCATCGGAGCAGCATGTTGCAGCCGAAGCCGCCGGTGCGGGCGATGTGGCTAGCCAGTCTGTAACTTGGGGCCCCACAACTTAGGCATAATTTGACGCTATCCTTTGGTATTTGAAGAAAAGAAAAGCGGTCGTAGTATCATCTGATTATCTCTGAAAACGCTGCCAAGGCGTCAGGGTGGCATTATTAAAGCTCGGAGAAAGTATGTATTTTGCACATATCGAATCTACAGACTGCGCCTCGGTGCAGCTGGCTACGTTGACTTGCGCGGCAACCAAGATGATTGAAGAGCGACACACTGCGCTACAAAACTTCAACAAAAAAAAAAAAAAAATGAAATTCAGCGCGCGCTCACGAAAGCTCATTTTTGCTCGTGTGCCTAGGAAACAACACGCACAAAGGCACAGCTACTGATTCGGGCGCACGTGAGGTCGTTTTGTTCGCGTGCGTGTTTGTTTCTCGCGGATGACGCTGCGTTTGATTTTCATTTTTACTATTCTACGGAAGAAAAATTCTTTACGTAGCTTCAGCTTCAAACGATACGACTTTTCATCCTTCACATTCCCATCATGCCTCCAGGCATACCTGGCGCGCCCGGCGCCGCGGCCTCATACTTTGGATTTGTGATGGTCTCATCAATGGAAAGGATGAGACAGGTGGCTTCTGTTGCGGCGGCAATGGCGTTGAGACGAACGAGTGCAGGTTCCCAAACAAACTTTTCCCACGTGTCGCACACCCCACCCGTGGTAATATCGACGCCGAACCACCGGCCTGCATCACCCTCTGCGTGCCTGGCTCGCAGCTTGTACAATACATCGGTACTGTCAAAGCCTGCATTATCGCACAAAACGCGCGGAATGACCTCGAGCGATTTCGCAAAGGCATTCATGACGAGTTGCTGCTTGCCCTGGATCTGCTTGGCTTGGTCCCGCAAATACCGGCTCAGCTCCATCTCAATGGCACCGCCACCGGCAACCGCTGAAGGGTACTTGATCGCACGGCGCACAATCATGATACTGTCGTGCAAGCTGCGCTCCGTCTCCTCCATGAACTGCTCGGAGCCGCCACGAATGATGATCGACGCCGTCTTGGCGTGCGAACACTCTTTGAAAAGGTTGAAGCGCTCGTTTCCAAACGACTTTTCTTCAAAGAGACCACAAGCCCCGAGCGCATCGGCCGGAATGTTGACCACCGATGACTGCACGGCACCACCTACAGCACGTGACACACGGTTCATGTCCTCTTGAGGCACACGGCCTGCGCAGAAAATATCGCGATCCGCAAAGTACTGGGTGGCCAGATCACCGATGGCAAGGCGCGACAGGACGATCTTGGCACCTGTCTGCACGATCTTGTCCAGTTTGTCGTAGATGATTTTCCACTCGGCGTCCACAATGTCTTGGTATTCCTTGGTGGACTTGACGCGCACCTCGGCGTTCTCCTTTTCGGCCTTGAGCTCAAGTTCCACATTCAGAAGTAAGATTTTCGGATTCAAAAACTTCTTCGGCTGCTGCTCAAAGCCAGCGTAACTGAACGTTTTTTTGAAGGCGACGCCCTCCACCAAAAGACTGTCATTCACAGCGCCGCCGCTGGCCTTCTTCACGCCGACCATGGCCAGATCAAGATCATCATCCAAGCTAAGCACAGCATCTGTCACCATCTCTGAGAAGAATCCCTTGTGGTGCGAGATCAACTTGGAGTTGAGCGCCGTGGAGGCGCACTTGATGAGCATGCCGCGCCTTTCGCTTTCCGAGTTGCCCGTGATGTCGACGGCGAGCTCCTTGATCCGGGCGAGGGCGAGGTCCGCAGCAGCGCGGTAGCCCTTAATGATGACCCGCGGATGCATTCCCTCCTCGACAAATTCTTTTGAATTGCGCATAAACTCGCACGCCAGTATCGTGACCGAAGTCGTGCCGTCGCCCACCTCGTCGTCCTGGCTGCGCGAGATGTCAACGAGCGTCTTTGCGGCGGGGTGCACGATATTCAAAAGCTTGAGGATGGTGGCGCCATCGTTTGAGATCGTGACCTGGCGCCCTTCATGGATCAGCTTGTCCATTCCGTGCGGCCCGAGCGTCGTGCGCAGGATCTCGCCCACCGCCTGGCACGCGTTCATGTTCGAGATCAGCTGCCCCTTCCCCTGCGAAGTATCCGTGCCATTCTTCAGCAGCACGATTTGAGGCGCCAGGAAATGCGACATCGTGCGTCTTCCACCGCCGCCGCCGCCACCAACCTATCCTCCTCTTCCCCCGTCTCCCACCTTGTGTCTCCCCGCGCCACCGCTCGGCGCAACTCGTGCGCGCGTGCGGCGTTGGGCACTCGTTCACTGTACATCCTGTCCAAGCGAAGTACTGTGGGCGCTTTCATTTGGGCGAGTCAAGCTGTTGAAGCAACTTCAGACGGCGGTGCGGACCACGCGGGCAGCATTCCCGGCTGCGGAAATCCCGATGGCCATACAAGAGAGCCGCCCTTGTTGAACCCGACGAGCTGCGGCAAATGTGAGGCGGGAGCTTCGTCTGACGCCGGCTTCCTTCTCCTTCGAAAAAAAAATTGGAAAGACCTGTCCACTTCCATCGCTGACAAAGCAAAGTACGCCGGCCTCTCGGCACCGTCAAGGAGGACATATAAGTACTTGCCATTCGCTGGAGCCCGCAGATTTCTCTCGCCGCTTCTCTTCTTCCTGGGAGAACTCGCAAAGGACAAACTGGACTGACTAGACTACACCAGGACAAAATAAGTCACATACCAATTGCGTTTATCTTTCGGACTGAGCACTCCGTTGCTACAAGTATTGCACGCACAATAACAAAACGCTTGTGACCATTCCTAAAGGATGCTGTTGACTCGAATCCTAGGCTCGTAAGTGCTCTCTGTTAGTGATACACGTGTGCTTCACAGTGCAAATCCGTATTTCTCACTCGCTGAATTCCTTGCACCACGGCTGTGCTTCCCAAGCCTCCGGTACCGACGTGCAACTTCACGCTCAAAAAGAACCGGGCCCACCGAAGCACAAAGGGACGCCTTTGTTTAATCTATTTTATGTGGGTCGCCTCCTTTGTTGCCAGCTTGAGTTCTCGCTTTGCTCTGAGTTTAAGATCTGTGAGAAACAGGCTTTGAACTGCAACCGAAACGCCCTGCGCATGAAAGGGCTCCGCTCCGAGAGACGCCGCCGGGTTTTCGCATTCAAAAATTTGTGAGGGAGACCTGTGATCCTTGTTAACGGAGAAACTTGCCGTGGTCTGTGGTTGAGAGGCCTTAAAAATGCTTGAACTAGTAGTTGTTGAACTTGGCTTTGTGAAATTTTGTAGGACGGTTCAGAGCCGGTTGCAAACGATACTTCTACCGTTCTTCTTTGCCACAGAGTCCTGGCTAACCTTGGTGCACAGTGCGAAATGTGGTTGTGAGCTGGGGAGCTAATCAGACTTGTGGTGAATATGTGTCCGTGCATAGAATTTCTTTTTTTCCTGCACGCTTCTACGCATTACAAGGGAAAACATGGACGGAAGCACCCGCCAGGCAGGTTGACAAGCTTCTATCCTGAGTAAGTGCAGCAGGAACGGACGAAGAAAGTGGAGAGAAAGGCTTGACAAGTTGGACGGACGAGGCCACTAGAAGGCTCGCTTGGATTTGAGGCTACGTACCGCTAGCGGCACGTACGAGCGTGTATTGGTCTGGAGAGTCTTTTAGAAGGCAGATTGTGTTTCAACGCATATTTTCTTACTCTTCGCTTGTGAAGGCCGTCCCAGTCTTCATCGCAGTCCGCTACAAGTTGAATACTCTGTCCTCATTTGCCTTTGCGAAGGTTTCTCTCAGGGTATTCCTTTAATGCTTCTGCTCATTTTAGAACGTCCGCGCGTTGCTTCTGAAATCCATTCTCTCTTTCGCAGCCTGGCTTCTTTCAACTTGGCTCCAAAAGTACGCAAAGAAGTTCCAAGAAGTGCCTCACCGCAATACAAACCGCTGAACCGCACTCATTGCATGCCCACCCAGGTCCGGGCACCTTCCATCCTGCAACCTCGCTTCAGGCTTCCTGGACTGTAGCGCCATACCTCATCACGCCTATCACAGGCGACGACGGCTGCCTGCCAGGCCGCACTCCATTCCACATTCATCCCACGAGCGCGAAGCCCATCACCCCCTGCGGCCAGTTTGCGGGCAGAGGCTGAATTGTTGGTAGTGTACAGCGGGCTGCTCAGGCTGAGTGTACAGTCCGTCTCTCCACCCCCCGCGGAGATTCGGACGAGTGTGTAGCAAAATGGACCGGTTTTCATAGGACGCATTGGGTGGAATTTGAGGCGTTCGCATGTGGTATAAGCGCGAGCTCAAAGAAGAGTCGTGCGAGGTGGAGCAGTATCAGTCAGTGGGAGTCGGCAGGTCGCGGCGGTACGTGTCCGGCTGGTGCTCGACGCATTTGGTGATAGAATGAGCGGTGGGCTAGGTTTTAGCTCGTCGACAACGGCTGCCCGGGCGCCGCTGCAGGGCGCCCCGCAGGTGCAGCGCGAAGCCGCAAGGGCTGCCACACCATCGGCAGCGCTGGCCCCGCCGGCGAAACTGGACACTGACGCACCGCCGGCTGCGGCAGGCGTCCCGAAAGAGGACGTGGTGTCGGCGTCTAGCGTGGCTGCGGCGGGAAGCAGCCATATCATGTCAAACACAAAGGAGTGCGCCGCACCGGCGGCGGCTGGAAGAGTGAAAACGGCGACCGCGCAATCACTGATGGTGTCTGAACACGCCGTGCGCGCGGCGGCCGGCGGATTGGCTGGGGGCACTGTGAGATTCAGTCTTCAACCGCTGGACACTGCGAAGACGCGCCTGCAAGCGCACTCGAAGTGTGCCGGGAACGAGACTCTGCTCAATGTTCTTTTCAAAGGCCAAGGTGTGCGCGGACTCTACCGAGGCGCTGTGCCCGGGCTTGTCGGCATTGTGCCTTCCGTCGCTGTGTATTTTTTCGTGTATAACTATTTCAAGAAGACGCTTTCAGATCGAATTCCGGAAACTGCGCCACCTCGGAAAAAGCGAACCCTGCAAACGGCTGCATACATGGGCTCAGCAGCGATAGGCGACCTATGCGCGAGCCTCGTGCGTGTACCATGCGAGGTACTCAAACAGCGGCTGCAAGTCGGCATGTACAAGAACCTCGGCGAGGGGCTCCGCATGAGCAGGGGCGGTGCGTTGTATACAGGTTTGTCGGCTCAAATTGCACGGGATATTCCGTTTGTGATGGTGGAGTTTGCAGCCTATGAGACCCTATCCGAGCTTGTACGCAAGCGAGCCAGCAAAAAGGGAGACGACAAAACGCTCAGCGACAAGCTTATGCGCAAGGGAGGCGTCAAGCTGTTGATTGGAGGGATTAGTGGTGCGCTTGCCGCTCTCGTGTCCAATCCCATGGACGTGGTAAAGACGCGTCTCATGACACAAGGTCCAATGCTTACGGTGCACGCTTCAGGCGGCGTTGGTGCGACGCCCGCTTTACCACCGCATCTTGTACAGAGCACCATGCAGAGTGCAGCTTCGGCACGTGCGGCAGCTTATAAAAGTGTGTCATCGCTTGTGCAACCGGTCAAGGAGCGCGTGATGTCATCTGCAGTGCCCTTGCGAGGACAAATTCCAGAGGTCATCAGCATGACCCGGTACAACGGCGTGTGGCACTGCTTTAGAACCATTCTTCGCACAGAAGGGCCAATGGCATTTGCGAAGGGCATCGTGCCACGAATAGCCCAAAAAACGCTGCAAAGCGCCCTCTTCTTCGCAGTATTTGAATTTTACTCCGCCACGCTAACACGCGCTCTGAGGAGAAGGGGACAGGCGGGCGCTACCCCTGCCTCATGAAGCCGTCCAGGCTTCAGTGTGTAGTAAACAGCATTCAGTTCAGTCGCTTTGGTATTCCTCGCGCACTACGACTGCCACGCTTCCGCATCAGATGATCCTGTATGGCGCTCTTCGCCGTCCTGATTGTTGAAGGAGTGGGTTTCTGAACCTTCTGATTCACTTGCACCTCCTCCCGCAGAATCATACTTATGGAGTGTCCCTGAATCAGCCCGCTCATTTTCGACTCGGACGTACGGTTCATGGCTGCTCATGCCATGCCCGTTGGCACTTGCCGGCGGGGCGCCAAGACTTGGCACAGCTTTTGACGTCTGGTCGCTTTGGTCGTTCGAGTTGGGAACATCCAAAGCATGTAGATCATCATCTGTCATGGCCATGTCGTCGAGATTCGCGCGGTATTTGGTTGAGTTCTTGCGTACGACCATGTACTCTTCCAATGTCGAAGACGCTCTCTCATGGCGCGCCGTGTGCGCTTCAGTGCTTTGCGACGTGGGTTTCGACGAAGAACTTGAGAGACCCATGACGGATGCCGCCGTTGCCAGCGGGTTCAGTGCTTTTTCTCGATCTGGATAATCTGACGCAGTGTCGTGCGTGCTGTCAGACGCATAATTCGGCGGATCCTGAGCCCCGGAAACGTCTTGAGCTGCGGCGGCACTATTCGAGCCGAGCTTTACGAGACGCTCTGCGTTCTCTGCCCGCAGCGAGTGCAGAAGGACACGGCTTTTAGAAAGCTCCGAGTCGTCACGGCCGGCGTCACTGCAGTCAACGTCGTCATCTACCTCGCCATTGTTCATAAATGTTAAGACCTCTGAAAGCAGCTCGAGGCCAGAACCGTGCAGCTCAGCCTGGATAAACGAGAGTGTATGGAGCACTAATTCTGCCACGTTTCCAAACGAGCGGTGAAACTCGAGCAGCTTGCGCCTCAGCTCATTATCCAGCGTGTCAAAGTCTTCTGTGGCGGAACGAGAGCGGCGCGCATACTCTTCGCGCTTGGACTCCTTTGACGAACCTTCCTTACTCGCCTCCTTCAGCCGCTTCTCGCAGTGACGCAGCTTCTTCAGCGCAGCTTCGCGTTCGTTCGCCAACTTGATCACCACATTCATGGTCTCGCCCTGTCGGCTTAGCGGCGTCGAGATGCTGGTGTTGTACAGCGCGTCGAGCTTGGCCGTGAGCATTTGCACATACTTGCGCTGCATCTCGCCAAAGCTTCTCGCCACTCGAAAGGAATTGTGCTCAGGTCCGAAGAACAAGGCGAGCTGCTGCCCAACGTTCACGCCCTCCATGGCATTCTGCTGAATGGACAGATAATACCTACCGCACGAGTCGGTCAGCGCAATGTATGCGTCACGCTCGTTCAGAAACGTCCGCCACAGCAGGTCAAAGTCAGAGCCATGCTCGAGTGTGTGCGTGGCCGGCGCGTACGCATCAAGTAGCGAGCCATTCGAGGTACGTTTGGCCGCAGGATCCGCCGACGCGCAGCCATGCCTTCGAGTAGCGGACGACCCCGACTTTGACAGCCCATCATGCAGCAGCGCACCTGAGGCATGCGACGACGTACTGCTACTCCCGGCGAGATGCGCAATCTTCCGCCGCAGCTTCTTCAGTGAAATGCTTTCCATCTCTCCGACTCGTCCCGTGCTTTTCTACTCTCGCTGGTGTCACGTGTTCACGGTTGACTCTGTGGCGCGTGGCTTCAAAGCAACAGAGACTGGGCCCGGCGGACTCAGTACGATGAACGAGGTGGTACGTGGTGGCGTGCGCCCGCACAAGTATGCGGAGAACATGTTTCAGGAGCTGGAGCAGTGGTCGCGAAGCGACATGCAACGTGCGTTTCGGTCCGAGCATGCCGCGCACGCGGTTTTGCGATGCGTGCCCAACCTTGCACGGCTGGTGGTGATGCGGATGCTTCTTGGTTCGTCACGCACATGCTCGGCGTCTGAATTGTCCGCATGGTTTGCGCAAGATGGGCACCGGTCCGACTACGCAAAGTCCCGATCCGGTGGACAGACGCCTATTGCAACCGGGCACTCACACACGCGCGTTGTGGAGCCGCTACTCAGGCTGCACGTCGTACGCCTTGTCGAATCTGCCGTGCCGCCGTTTTATGAGCTGGATCCAGCGTTTGCTGATCGTATGGATCAGATTCTGACCGCAAATGTACGCCCACCATTTGACAGCGAACACGAGTCGAATTCGGTCGTCTTGGACTCACCCGCTCTGGTGCAGCGACTGGAGGTCTTTGCGAAGCGACGATGGGAGCGTGTGCTGCATTTTCTTGTAGGGTCTGATTCGGAGTCTGCTAGTGTATCCGGTCCATCCGATGAGCTTGTGAATGCGTTGCTCAAGACGCGACTGCTCGAGAACTGCGAAGAAGGGCTTCGGATAACTCACGTGGGCTTTCAGTTCTTGCTCAAAGATACCTATGCACAAATATGGTCGCTGCTAGCGTGTATGCTAGAGCACTTGTTCCCCGCCGGGAGTCAGCACCGCGTGGATGCCATGGGGCTGCTCTTCCAGATCGCACTCGCTGTGCCGGGCAAGCCATACAAGCTGTCGTGCCTCGACGCGAATCAATCCAGATTTTTGAAGTGCTGTGACGAACTTGGGCTCGTCCAGGTTGGGGAAAAGGAGCAAGCGTTTTGCGTGACACGAATGGGCGTCAATTTGGTTAATAGCAAGCAAGAAGATGTGGCATCTCATAGCGGGGGACATCTTTCTGTTGATATGGGCGAGCTGCAGTTGATTGTCGAAACAAACTTTCGCGTGTACGCCTACACCAGCTCGTCGTTCCAAATTGCTCTACTTTCGCTATTTCTGGACATGCGGTACCGCTTGCCGAATCTGGTGGTCGGCCATATCACAAAGAGCTCTGTGCGTGCCGCCATGAGTAATGGGATCACCGCAGAACAATTGGTGCGCTTTTTGAACGCGCATTTGCATCCCATGGTGGAAAAGGCGTGCATCCCTCCTTGCGTCAGCGATGAGCTGTATTTGTGGGAAGCCGAGCAGGATCGTGTGCGCACAGATGATGCGGTCATGATCGACGGCTTTGAATCCACACTCTCGTTTGATGCGCTCACGACCCACGCGAATGAGATCGACGCGTTGCTTTGGTCGAATCCGCGCCGGCTCATGCTTGTCGTGAAGGCCGAGAAGGCAGAGGGAGTCAAGCAGTACATACGTGAACAGGCGCTGCGATGATTGCGGCGCAGAAGAGTTTGTAAATTTTTTTCTTTATCTCTCTTAATTTTTTTTATTTTAATTTTTTTTCTCCCCATTCTTGCACAATGCCCAGCCGTCGCCCACATCTCAGCTCGTGGCACGGTCATCTTCATCGACTGCATTGGGCAGGTCATTGGGCATGCCTTGCTCCGGGACGCTCGCTAGCGACAGGCAGTCGTCTTTGACCGTGCTTGGACGAGGCGAGAGCGGTTGAAATTCCTGCTGGGCCGCGAGATTTCTCACAAGCTCTATAACTTCCAGAGGCGTTTGCTCCAGCGCCATTGGAAGCACGGCTTCAAACAAGGACGCCAATGTCATTGCGCCGAGTGCGTGAGCGTGCGCCTCCTGCGTCGACACGAGACTCTCATTCTCCTCGGCGGTGCGAATAATTCTTTCACATTCTTCAAACACCTGCGTCCGCCAACCAGACTGCTCGAGCTGGTCCCGCAGTCGTTGCTTGAATCTACGCATATCCGCACATGGGCACGCAGGCACAGCCACGCGGCACACAGAGCCAAGGCAAAATTCGGACATGTACGTTTCGACACACACGCATGCATTCACAGTATTCGCCGCAGAGGCGTGGAACCAGTAGACGATGGAAGACAGTCACGACGCAGCATGGCGCACAGTAAAGCAATCAGTGGATCCGCAATCTCCCGACCTGTCAAAACACACTCACCAGCGCGAGCCGCACCTTACCTTTCCGAGGCGTTTGCGTCGACCCATATCTGCGCAGGGTCGGTCGCGACGTCGCCACGCAGCTCTTGTCCCCGATGCATCGAGCCACTCATCGCCCATCACCATCACTACCACTCCACAGCCCCATGCCACTCGCACGCAACACCCTTCTTCCCCGCACGCGTCTCGGCAGCGTGCGCGCTCACCCATCACAAAATCACACTTTTTTGCTATACAAATCTGAGCACTGACAAAACAGCGCGTTCTGCTAGACAGCCAATGTACAGTCCGCACTGTACGCGCAATCGAGTAGGGTACAGTCAACTTGCGGTACAGTTGTTCACTTGCGGTGGCGCGGAATGTCCGCGCGGAAGGAGCGCAGCGTGTGCAGAGCGTGAGTGTGCTGCGCTGCAGCCCGGCGTCACGGCGGCACAGCATGTTGGGAGCGCTGGAGCTGGGGTTTACGGTGCTGCTGCAGGTCGCCAAGAGACTTGTCCTGGAGCGCGCGCTGGCCGGTGTGTTTCAAGCCGCGCAGTCGCCGTCGCGCGCAGCCTGGGCGCCGCTCAACGTGCGCGCCATCGCCGCCATGCTCTTGCGCGAGCTCGCGATCGTGCCGCGGTTCCGCGCTCTGCGCGGCGCAGTGGCCATGTCCCCACTGCTGGTTGCGCTGCTGCGTCCCTCCAAGGCGCATTGTGCTGCGGCAGATCCCGCCCACGCCGACGTCGAGGCCATCGCGCCGGCCGCAGATGCCGCTGCCGTCGCATCCACCGGAACGTTCTGCTCACGCGGCAAGTTTGCGCCGCTCGACGGCGCGCTCGGTGGAGTAAGTATCGGGCTGGCCGTCGTAGCAAACGCCTTGCTGTTCGGGCGCGTCACGGGAAACTCGGGCGCGCTGGCCGGTGCGCTGCTCACACGGCCGCGCATCGAGACCGCGTGGCGTTTCACCTACTTGGCTGGGCTGGCTGGTGCCGGCTGGATTGCACGCCGCCAGTTTGGCTGCAAGGATATGTTCGCGCCAGACATCTTTGAGAGCGTGGACAAGCGCCGCATGCTACTGGGTTCGTTTTTGGTCGGGATCGGCTCGGCCATCGGCAATGGGTGCACGTCTGGTCACAGCATCTGCGGCATGAGTCGACTGTCCACTCGCAGCATTGCTTTCACTCTCAGCTATATGACCACAGCTTTCGTCACAAGTAAGCTCAGCAGGTCGGGCGAGGCTTTCGGACTGCACGAGCAGAAAAACCCGCCACCGCTCGCGTGGCCGTCGCGCGACGGTGTCATTCAATTTGCAGCCCTGAACGCCGCCTTTGTGGCTCTGTACGCGCTAGCGTACCGCGTTGTGGCGCCGCGCCTTACAAAGCCGCTGCAGAAGCACGCACTGCACGCCGGCATGAGCCTCGTGAGCGGGCTCAACTTTGGCTTTGGCTTGTGCGTATCTGGTATGGTGCGTCCGGATAAGGTGATTTCATTTCTGGACTTTGATCGCCCATGGTGGGACCCAAGTTTAGCGTTTGTCATGGCATCTGCGTTGACTACTGCAGCGATAGGCTTTTACGCGCTCAAGCGGCGAGGCTCGTGTGCGGTCTTTGGCTGCGACCTATCTATTCCCGCCAAGGCAAAGCTCGATATGCCGCTCCTACTGGGGAGCGTTTTGTTTGGTGCCGGGTGGGGAACGCTCGGTGTATGTAACGGCCCGCTCACTGTAGCAATTGGTGCGGACGAGACCGGATACGCAAAGTATGCGTTCGTCGCAATGCTCGTAGGCATAGCTTCGGGCAAAGGTGTTGCGCCATTTCTACCAAAGTGAGAACAAAGTCGCAAGCAAGACTTGGTTGGTGGTGCATCAGAAAATTTGTATTTGTTTCTTTTGTTCGACCCTTGTTCATGTTCAACGTCTTTCGCCCCTTTTCGTCATGGTTGTGAGTGCCGTCCTTGCATGTCCTGGCACACCACAAGCACTTGTCACAAGAGCAGGTACGAGCAGCATCCACACCATCGATGCTCTTTTCTACTAAGTCCATGCTCTACAGCTGCATCGTCTTGCTCGGCGTCTGGGAGCCCGCGCGGCCCGCGTCAGACTCCTTGAGCGCCGCACGTGATTCTCGAGTCAGCTTGCGCTTCTCGCGTTCCACCTCTGCGTACAGCTCCTCCAAGTCTTGCCTTGCAATCTCGCTTTCGCTCAGCAGCACCTTGAGCTTACGCGCATTGTCTTCTACCTTTTTCAACTTGACGCGAAGCTTCGAGTTAGCGTCCAAGTTTCGAGCACATTCGGCACATTCTGTCTCCTCTTCCCGTGCTCGCTTTCTTGTCGAGGACTTCTGCAGCGGTGATGCTGAAGCGGTTACGGCCGCCTCAGCGGCTTGCAGCTTCTTTTGCAGAGCGTCACGGGCCTGCTCGAGACCAGCCTTGCCCTCCTGTGCGCTCAGCAGCTCCGCTCGAGCCACGTCAAGCTCTTCTTGGATGCGAAGCTGCTCGCTCGTTGCTCCTTTCACCGACTCCTCGGCCTGAGATGCGCGTTGCTCTGTGTCGTCCAAGCGACTCTGCAATGAACAAATCTCCTCCTTCATACTCGCCTGAATGCTGCTCTCTTCCGCAGAAGCATCAGCGAGTGCCCTCTCCAAGCTCGACATGGCCCTCCTCGCCGTCAAGAGCTCTTCATCCAAAAGGTCCACTTTTTGCTTGAGTGACAGTTCGCGTTCCACGAGTTCGCTGTGCTCTGCCTCCATTTGGTTCAGTTTGTGCTGCGTCTGATCGACGTGTTCCTGCACTCTTCGATCAGCTTCAAGTTGTGCAAGTTCAAGTCCCTGTTTTGCAACAGTCAGCGCTTCGCTGACTTTTGCCAGCTCAATTTCGCGACCTTGCAGCTGCTTGTCTAGTGCTTCCATACCGGAAGCAAGCGCAGTGTATTTTGTTTCAGTTTCAGACAGCGCAGCAACACGAGCCTCGAGTGTCTCGGCAAGATGCGTTTGCTCTTCGAGACTTGCCACAGTGCGTCTCAGCGCTTCCTGTGCTTCTTGCTCCTTCCGCAAGCTTTCCGACGATATGGCAGCCAATGACGTGATCTCAGACTCGAGCCGCCCAACTTGCTCATTAAGTGTCACTTCAGTGGCTTTCAGCTCCTCATATTTTCGTTCAGTGCACTGCAATGCTTCCAAACGGGCACGCAAGTCTTTCACTTCCAATTCAAGGACCTTGTGCTGCGCTTCTGCTTGCCTCAAACTTACAACCTCGAGCATCACTTTGTTGCGCTCTTCAAATGCTCCAGTCAAACAATGTTGCGTATCTTCAAGCTCCTTCTTCATGGCATTTTGAGAGGCCTCAAGGTTGGCAATGACCTGGTCACGTGCACATAGCAACTGTCGAAGATGAGCACATGCAGCATCGGCTTCTCCAACTGCAGCCTTGAGCTTCGAACATTCTTCGGCGTGTTCAGCCCTCCCGGCTTCCACTTCGCTTTGCATTTCTCCCGCAAATCGCTCCTTTTCCGCCCGAGTTTTTTGGAGATCGGCATCGACAGCTGCCGCATGCGTCCATGCCTTTTCCAACTCCTCTTGCACCGCCGCAAGCTGGATCTTGAGGGCCAGCGCAGTGCGATCCAAGTCATCGTACGACTGAACGCGCTCTTGTGCTTCGCGCAGTTGCGTCTCGAGCCGCTCGCAGACACGCTCGACACGCTTCAGGTCAACCACGCGCTCCTCAGCGAGCGTCAAGCGATCTCGCACGATGGCCATGTCGCTCATCACCAATGGAATTTGAGCACGACATTCGGCAAGCTCCGCCTCAAGCTCCTCGCAGCGTGCCTGGATCACGTCCTTGTCCTGCACTTGCTGTGAAAGCTCATGGATTTGCCCAACCAACGAGTTGTTCTGTGCTTCGACCGACTGCAGAGCTGCAACTCGAGCCTTGAAGGAATCCAGCTCGTGCGTGCAGGTCTTGAGTTCATCTGTCAAGCGACGCGTCTCTTCCACGCTCTCTCGGCGAACAAGCTTTAGTCCCTCGTCACGCTCTGCCAGACTCTTTGTCAAAGCGCTAACCTGGGCATGCACCTCATCCAGTCGCCGCTCAGACTTGGCGATTTCTTGACGCATGATTTCTTCGTATTCTTCGCGGTCCTGTCCGTGCTGTAAGAGTGTGCTCTTCTCATCTTCCAATGTCTTGACACGTCGCGCGCCTGCCTCCAACTCGGCAAGCAATGTGGCCTTGGTGCTATCTACCTGCGCACGTAATATGTCGCATTCTGTGCTCAGACGGGCGCGCTCAGCCTCCACTGCGTCATACTCGGCACTCGTTGCCTGCATCTGCTGGACGAATGACTGGCGCAGGGACTCTGTCTGACTTGCCATCGCCTGGTGTGCTTGCTGCAGCGCCAGATGAAGTTGTGAGTACTCTTGCTCAGACTGGCACACTGCATGCTGCAGGCGATTGTTGTCATTTAGCACACGCGCAAGCTGGTCTCGCTCACGCGCCAAAACAGCTTGCCACTCTTGGACTTGGTTGCCGCATGCTACATCTCGAAGCTCGGCAGATGAGTGGCGCATCTGCATCAACTCAGCTTCCATCTGCTCCAGACGTGCAGTTGCTTCTCCATCTTGACTTTGAAGGTGTGCGTATTGTTCCAACACATGACGAAGCTCGGCCTCAACGCCGTTCTTCCTGTCAAGCGTATCATTCAGCGCGAGATCAAGGTCAGCGCTCTTGGTGCGCTCCTTGTCCAGTTGGGCAGAAATTTTCTGCAGCTCTTGAGCGATGTGCGTGTTTTCTCGCTCAGCTTGCTCAAGCTGTCGTTTAGTAGACTGGAAGGAAGCGACCCTCTCTCGTTCCGTTCCAAGCTCTACTTTCATGCACTCTAGCGCTGCACATGCCTCATCGTGCGCTTTCGATGCCGCGCTGAAAGCCGCTTTCACGCCCTCAAGCTCGAGCTCGAGATCCTTCCCAACAACCTCCTTCGTTTGACGGGCACGATCAAGTTCTTGCACTTGATTTTGCAGTTCTGCAATTCTAGCATCAGAAATGCCCACGTGACTGTAAAGCTCTTCATTACGCTCCCGAAGCAAATTCACCTCTTGTGTCAAGCGCGCGGACTCGTGCATGTGCCCCTCCTGTGAAGACTTTGTCTTTGCAAGCTCTTCTTGAAGTACGTCATGCTGTTTCTGCTGGTCGGCGCGAGTCTTCTCGAGTGCCTTGGCCTTTTCGACTGCGTTCTCACGCTCGACTGCCAACTGTTCATCATGATTGAGGCCCTGTTCCTCCAGGGCCTTGCGTGCGGCCTCAGCAGCATCATACAAGCCTTTCATTTTTATCAGATCTTCGTCAAGCTCAGCGATTTCTCTCTCAAAGGCAGTTGTGCAGGCCTCCAGGTCGGTTCTGAGCTTTTGGCACTCGCGCTCTGCTTCGTCACAGACCCGCTTCCGTTTCATGAGCTCCTCTTGTGCGGCCAACTTTTCGCGTTGACTGGCCTCGAGCTGTTCAAGTGTCGCGGCAAGTTCCTTTTTCGCATGGTCACGTGCAAACTGGGCAGACGCAAGCTGCGAAGCCATTTGTTTCTTCTCGACAAGTAGAGCTTGATTCAGCTTTGCCTGCAACCCATCAGCGTCGTTCTCCTTATTTGCGTCAGCTCGCTGCGCCTCTTTTTTGATTTGCTCGATCTGCTTGATCGCTCGCTGGAGCTCAACCTTCAGCTGAAGATTCTCAGCGTGTTTTGTTGCGACCTCATGTTCGGTTTCTTCCAGCAGCTTCTCCAGCTCGCATCCTCCACTGCACGCCATGTTGCCGGCCGACTGTGCTTGCCCGGGACGTCGTCCTGCTCCAAACGAAAGCCAGCAGCGCCGGCTCGCCTATCTGCTGGACGCGCGCGACGCACAAAGTCAAGCGGCTTCTGCGAAAGGGTCTGGGTCGCTGGCCTCTATCTGTGAGTGTCATGCACCTTGGCGCCACCTCTACTTCCCGCCTGTGCTCGAGCAGCTGTATGGGGTGATGGCGACCATGAGAGCTTTCAAGGCTTCAGCTTCGTGCTTCATGTCGTTTTCGAAAATTTGAAAATTGAGATATTTGGACGTCAGTGACTGTACCTCCACCACCGAAGGTACAGCTGGGTTCTGGTGGCGCGTTGCGTGCGCCCGTGCTTTCCGCACGCTGACCACAATCGCGCGCTGCGCTCTCCCTTCGTCGGCAGCACTACGGCATCGATGGCAGCTTACCGCCGAGACTGCAACGCCACAGACGCTGCGTGGCGATGAAGCGCACAAAGCGGCGTTTCTTGAAATCCAACTGTTGTGAAGTCGACGACTCACCTTCCATTTGCAATTCAATGGGTTTTACTGGATGTCCAGACTTCTTTCTTTGGCTGAGGTCCAGACGGAATCTGTGCCTTCGGTGTATTGTATACGCCGCGGCGCAGCTGCATCGGGTAAATCGCGGTTGAATTTTCGCGGACTCAGAACATATAGACATATGCATTCAAATATGTTTCTCTATAATTTTCGATATTATTTGCGAGTACAAAAAACAGATCCGGCAAACTGCGACCCAGCTTCGTGCCAAAGAAACGCGCAGTGGTTGGAGGACTGCGGGTTCTCCAGTTCTTCCATCGGTTGATCATTTCCCTCCGACGCAGATTGATGCCGGCCAGGTCCGCGACAATCATTCGTCCTGTCGCACATCTTATAGGTTGAAGTCGCATGCCATCAAGCATCCCATTCTTACTCACTTTTCGATACGGCTTCCGCAAAGTTCGGAAAATTTGCGAATCAGCGCTGACTTGCACTGCTTGTAGCATTCGAGTCATTTGGACACGCGCGCTTGTGCTGAATCAGTCCACTGGAGCGCCATTCCTCCAAATTTAGGACATGCTCATTGTATGCGTGTGGGAAGAAAAGACCCCAAATGTTGGACCAAAACTGCTGGTCACCCCATCGATTCTCCCACAGCCCGGTGGTGAAGTCTCGATATTCCACAGCAAAACGACTGACTTCAGGCGAAGTTAAGAGACCTAGCCAAACACCGAAAAAATTTGAGTACGGCACGAGCTGGTCGTCCCACCACATATGCTCGTTCGCTTGTGGATGAATGCGAAACCCACAGCGCTGCTCCTCTTTGGCCAAGAAATGGAACAGTAACTCCTTGTTTGTACCACTACACTTGCGATCAGTAAGGGTTTGGCTGGTCATATAAACCGCTCGCGTACGAATCATATCGCCAACCATATCCATCGGGGCCGAGCGGCACGCCCTCATGTCCGCATCAAATTTGAAGACAAAGTCGAAGTAGTCTATCACCTTCAGGAAAGGAAGCTCAAACCCATACCAATTCGTTGCGTACGCATATTGGAGAGTGAACTGGCAGCAGCTCTTGCATTTTTTCTTTTGAAGCTTGGAAAATTCGGCAAATGGAAGATGCGAGACTCGGCCAAAAGAAGATGGAATAATGACCGGCCGAAACGTGACCCAAACGTGCATTCCTGACTCTCTTGCGATGAATATCCTGTATCCTCCATCCAGGGCGGCCATTTTCGCACAAAATGCTCGTCGGTGCTCGACTTCACAGTCGAGTGGATCAACGGAGTTTGAAATCAACTGGACAAAATCATCAACCGCAGCTTTCGATCCGCCAAGGAGAACAACAATTATAACGTACGACGTACTCGGCTTGAGCCCAAGAAGAAATTGCTGCCAGGAGTCGATCACCTCGGCCACTCCGTCTTCGTATCTTCTGCCCATCAGCGCGACAATGATCGCGCTGCGCGTGTCATCCAAAACAGGTACATGACGATTTGGAGTGAACTTTAGCAGAGGATTTTTCTCCGAAAGATTCTGATCAAGGGTAGAGTGGCAAGTATTCCAGTAAGGCTTATGATTGAGTCCAAGACTGCGATTCGTCCAAGTTAGTTTCCCACCTGAAATCTCGTCATCCAAAACCAAGATCTCCGCGTCGCGAACTGCCCCACTTCCACTCTGTGCCGGCCGCATGTGTTCTTGAAGGGCTGCATTCCAGTCGTGCTCGCTTTCAAGAACGGCAAATCGCTCATTCGAGCCCTGCCCAGAGAGCGCGATGCTCGCGAAGGCGCAGAGGAGAACAAGGCACGCAGCGGCAGACGCCCAAACCACACGCGAGACGTCCATTCTCACGAGGAAAACCCCGTGGTCCGTGCCACCCGTTCATGGCTCTCGTCGATCTCAACACTAGAACCAGTTGCGGCGAGCATCGTGAACGTCATAGTATGTCGCCATCTGAGTGGAATAAGCAGTTTCGACCTGATCTCATGATAAACACAAACGGAAGCGTCAACATCGGCAGTCGGTACTCAAGCGCCGCAGCGCGTCTCAGGCCATAAAACTGCGCAGGTTACTTTCACGACGCTCAGACGAAATTTGTTACGGGCGGTAGGTACAGCGGTACATAAGCGACTGAACGAAGGGGAAGTAAAGTGCGGACAAATAGGATAGGACCCCCCCAAATTTTTCTGGACTTTATAATAAATTCGATCGTTTTACTATGTAAGGCGGTGTTCTCCACTGGAGGTACAGTGAAAAGCGCGCACAAAAAGGATAGGACCGGGAACAATATCAGCGACAATCCAAGGCTGCGCGTGGACAGGCGGCACGAATTTTGATCTTCGTGTGCGCTCATGTGCGACACAATCGCTCAGGTACCATGCGACGCAAATGCGGACTCTCAGAGCGCAGAAAAAGAGCCATTTTGGCCTTCAAGGCAGCATGCGACGCTCTGCAGGGAATATCGCGTAAGATAAACCGCTCCGGTAGCGCAATTCGCCGCTTCTCAGCAGGTACTGATGCCTACAGTCTCAAGTACACTTCCACCAACCCGTCGAAGCTCACGCCGGCCGTTGTCGAAAGGATCACGAATAGTGAAAGTTTGAGCGAGCTTTTCGAAAAGCGTGACTACTAGCCGAGGATCTGCTCCTGCGGAGGAAAAACTATTGCATCATGGACCACAGTCTGGAGCGCAATGCGCCAGCAGTATGCCTTCCATCGTGTGGTGAATAATCTGTCTTTTGACACTCGACCGAAAGCTAGCAAGACTTGATTGTGCCAGAGCTCAAACGTCGTTTCGTGAAAAGTGAAAGAAGATTCTTTCTTCTGACAAGAAAAGGTTCGATTTCGATGTGCTCAGATGTCTTTCACGCCGCATGGTCAAATGAAGTGGACGATACTCATTCGTGCTGGTCTAATTATACTGCGGGGTGCTATGCTGTACACCCCATGCACTGTACACATGTAGCACCTGTACTCCATAGTACAGTCCACCCTCCAAAACCCCATCCAAACCCACCACTGAGTTAGATCCAGGGCTTTGCGGCAGTATATAATCCACGCCGCCGTGCGGCCCGAGCTAAACGAAAAGTAAAGGAGGTACCGAAGTGCGAGGAGAGGTTGGTGTGCCGTTGGTGTCGGGGTTCGATCCGGGCGGGTGCCTGTAGGTGAGAGAGGGGTTGTAGTGGCTGCGGGTGTAGTACACAGCATAATTCTAGAATTAGCGTTGCCCCATTCTTGAGTAATTTCTTGTGGGAGCGCGCGGGCCGGTCTGGTTGGTGGTCGGGTGGCCCGGAACCAGGGCGACGTGGGGGAGAGGTGCCAGGTCGGGTGGCTCTGGTGTCTCGTTTGAAGTCGGGTGGCTTTGAAAAGATAGTTCTGTTTGGTTTTTGAACTTGTGTGGGAAGCCGGGTGGCTTCAGCACACGCATTGCACACTTTTGCGTTTGATTTCTAGGGACTGACTGATTATCTGATTTATGTCCGGACGCCTGTCGGATATCTTGGGGGAAATGGCCGGGCGTCCAACTGTAGCGAGCGTCACGGCTGATGTGGCGGCACTCCAGGGACGTGTAGAGCTGATCGCATCCGGCCAGGAGCAGCTGCGCGAAAGCATTGACCAGATACGTCAGAGAATGGAGATGATCTTTCAGCGTCTCGGACCGCAGCTGGACGAACCGACGATTGCGGACGCGCAGGATCGCGGTTCTCGGCCAAGATCCGCCGAACATGGTGCCGAGCCACCGGGGGAGCCCAGCCGCGCGTCCAGAATCGGGACTGCACTGGCGGTCTCTGATGGTTCGAGCCTGTTGACAATGTCCACTGAGGAGCTCCGGCTCATCAAACTCGAGCAAGAAATGAAGAGGTCGGTCATTCTCGAGATGAAAGACTGTCGCATCCGTCACGCGCGTGATCTCAGGTTCGAAACCACGTATTTGACCTGGGTGGAAGCATGTCGCCACATTCCAGCCGACCTCACGGCAAAGTTTGTGGTTCTAGCTTTTGCGGATTCGGCTGAGCAGGTTTATCGCACTGCCGAGAAGAACGGCGAGCTTGCGACGGAGTACTCGGCTCAGCAGCGTTGGGCGTGGGCGCGTTCGGTTTTCTGGTCTCCTCAGCTTTTGGAATCTGTGGAACAAGAGTACTGCGAGAGGAAATGGACGAAGGGCGAGTCAGTGGCAAACTATCACCGCGCCGTGTACGAGCTCGGCGCTGCTCTTGGGAAATCCGAGGCGTCGATGAAGAGCGACTTTGTTCGAGGACTTCCTCGAGATATTCAACAGATGGGTCGTCTCCACGCTGCCACAGAAACATTCTTCGGAATGATTTTACCGTTGGAGAAAAACTACGGGTCGACACTGGAGAAGGGACGAAGCTTTGCCCAAGGGAGACCGGTTTTCCGTCCACCGGGGGCTGCGGTCAATGTACTTCATGATTCCGAACCAAATCTTGGGGGTGTACCTCCTGACCCGGCGAAGGAGACAGAGGATCAAAAGTTGATCGAAGTGGAGTTCCTGGCGGACCGGGTGGCAGCCGTTTTGGGCGTGCCCGGAATCGGGGGGAACCGTTTAATGGCCAACTCGGATCGAGTGGGGTGTCGCCGCTGCCAAGGGACAGGACACTATGCCGGAGACTGCCTGGCGCCAGCACCGGTGCGCAGAGCTACCTCGGCGGCGCCTGCGAGCGAGTGACTACGCGGACGCGTGGTAGCGTGGAATGGGAGGGCCGTGGATGAGGCCATGGAAGCGTTGGGATATCGCAAGCCCAGCGTAGGTGAAGAGAACACCGAAATTCGAACAAGTTCCGTGATTGATGATCTAGCTCTAGGGCCGAAGCGAATCCTGCGAGCGAGTCCAACCTTGGAAGTCTTAAACCATCTGGTGGAATCTGCTTCTGGCAGAGTCCCGTACGTGCGCGTGTTGGCCAAAGCACGTGTCATGCGATCGGGTCGCACGCCTGTCAAGGTCTCGGGATCTGCCGTAGATGCTCTTGCCGACACGGGTGCTGTAGGGATTGCCGGTGTATATGCGCGAGCAAAGTGGGTCAGTTCTCTAGGAGCCGTAATACAGGACGTGGCGCAGGAGTGTCGAACTGCAGGCGGAAGCTCCCTCGGTATTGTCGGAGCATCAGAGCTTCAGCTACAAATTGGCCAGTCAATGTACCAGGTGCGCGCATTAGTTGCCGAAGATCTTATCGAAGATCTTATCCTGGGATGGGATTTCTGGGTTGCTAATGCTAACGCGCTTTCCTTTGGCAAGGGCGAGCTCGAAATGAAAGACGGCGCCACGATTCGCCTCTTAGAGGGAGCGCCTGCAAAATCACTGAACTTAATTGATTGCGTTGGGGTAGAGCAAAGAGACGCAAGTAAGCTCGGGAGTCCAAACGTAATGCAAGAGGACGAAGAGGAGACGCGTGCTCGCATTATGGATGTAGACCTCAGCCACGTAGACGTGCTTCACCAAAGTGGTCTTCGGGCGGTGTTGCTCAAGCACTGGAGGGTGTTCCGGGACCGTCCAGGTCGCACACGGTCTACTGAGCACTCCATTGCTATTGATCCAGGCGCACGTCTTACCCCGGCCCGCCTGCGTAGATTGTCTGAAGTTGAAAGAGAGGCCGAGAGCACGCTAGTCCAGCGTTTATTATCTTTGGGCATCCTCGAGCCTTGCTCGGGCCCATATGCCAGCGCGAACGTTATCATTCGAAAGCCAAACGGTAAGTGGCGGCTGACTACGGATTTCCGCCAATTGAACAGCCACACCGTTCCAGATAGATACCCAATCCCTGACGTGCGCGAATGCTTAGATTGGATGGGACGCTTCCTCCCGTGTGGAGTCTTCTCTGTGATGGACCTGGCTGACGGTTTCTTCCAAGTTCCCCTCGCGGAGTCCTCGCGGGACTTCACCGGTATGATAACGGCGGAGGGACTGTTCCGCTACACAGTCCTTGCACAGGGCCTCCGAAACTCGCCCGCTACCTTCCAGAGACTTGTGAACACGATACTTGGGTCGCTTCGATGGAAACACATCCTGATGTACCTAGACGATATGTTGACAGGGACCAAAACGATAGAAAAACATTTGGAGGTCCTAGACGTAGTGCTAAGCAAGTTCCAGGAAGAGAACATGACATTTTCCCTGCAAAAGTGCAAATTCGCTACGGCAAGGCTCAGTTTCCTGGGACATGAAGTGGAAGAAGGCCGCATTCGGCCGGGGGGAAAAAGTACGGCAGCCATTCTCAAGTGGCCTTACCCTAAGGGCCCAACAGAGCTGCTGCGTTTCTTAGGGCTTGTGAATTGGTTCAGGGACTTCATACCCAGGTTCTCGGATCGCGCGGCGCCGCTCCGGAGAGCGCTGGATGGCTTGGACGTCAATGCAAAGAAGGCACACCGCAATACAGATCTAGAGTGCGCCGGCTGGCAGGCACGCTTTGGGGAAGACGCGCGCTGCGCTTTCGACGGATTCAAAGAGGTGCTCACGTCGGACAAAGTGATGCTGGTGTTGGCGGATCCGAACGCGCCAAAGGTTCTCGACACCGACGCCTCTCAGATAGGACTGGGCGGTGCGTTGTATCAGGAGATGCCGGACGGGAAGCTTGCGCCAATCTCTTTTTTGTCGCGGACTTTGACGTCGGCGGAGCAAAATTATACGGTCACCGAGCTGGAGTGCCTTGCAGTAGTTTGGTGTCTCAAAAAGGTACGACACTATGTTTTCGGCACAACCGTACGCATTCGCACTGACCATGAACCTCTCCGTTGGCTCCTGTCCATGAAAGAGCCAAGAGGAAGGCTGGCGCGCTGGGCACTGACAATTCAGGACTTTTCGTTTACCATCGAGCATGTTAAAGGCCGCTTGAATCGAGTGCCGGACGCACTGTCACGTCTCGAACTGAACGCAGTGCGCACGCGTGCGCGACGAGATCCCGTCGCAGAGGATTCTGCAGTACCGACAGATGAAGATGATCCGCACGCGATTGGTCAAGCCGTGGGCTACGAGCTCCCATCTCCGGAGAGGCTCAAGGCAGCGTACAGGGAGGACGAGCTGCTATCGAAAGAGCTCGCGGCATTGCAAAAGTCCCCACGAGTATATTCCTATCCGGAGTACTATCTGGACGAAAGTGGACTTGCGTGGGCCGCGCTGAAAGACAAACCGCGCAAGGTAGTCCCTGATGGACTAGTGGGCAGTATTTTAGATGTCTACCACTCAGCACCTTTCAGCGGGCATTTCGGAGTGTCCAAGACGGCGGCACGTATATCCGACGCGGAGTTTTGGTGGCCTGGCTGGCTGCAAGACGTCTTGGAGTTCGTAAAGCAATGTAGAACTTGCGCCGCGCGAAAGGGCTCACCGACCCCTGTCACAAGCCACCGCATGGGAAAGCGGGTCGTTACCCGGCGGTTCGAGGTCGTTGCTGCGGACGTTTTAACGGTAACGCCGAGAACAAGCACTGGATATTCAAAAATCCTGGTAGTGAGCGACCTTTTCACTCGGTTCACCATAGCAATATGTGTGCGAGACGAGCGGGCAGAGACCATTGCCGAGGCTTTTTTGGATCGTTGGGCTGCAATCTTTGGCCTACCGGAAGCTCTTCTGAGCGACAACGGGCCCTGTTTCCGAGCCGATGTTCTACGCCAGTTATGCAAGATGCTGCGCGTTAGAAAGCTGTTTACGACAGCGTACAACCCACAAGCCAACGGGGCGGTCGAACGCTTTAACAGGACACTCTGCGACATGCTTTCTTCGTGGGTCACGGAGGACGATTGGGATTTGTGGTTGCCTGCCTGTGTGGCCGCGTTCAACCAGACTAGACACAGCACGACGCAGAGGACGCCTTACGAGCTCATGTTCGGACGAGAGGCCAATTCATGGCTGGGACCCTTCAACCCGGCCGCCGAAGGGGAAGTAGCGCCACAAGACAGCGCAAGAAAGGAGGACGCCTTTGTGATTCTGTTGCGCAACAGGCTCGAGGCCTTGCACAACGCAGTAGTTGAAAATGATGCCACCCGGGACGCCCGACGTCGAGAGCTTAACGCGTCATGTCGAATTGTTGACGTTGAACCGGGGGACTGTGTGTTCGTTTGGAAGCCGCCGCTGGGCAGGGAGGGCCGAAAGCTGGCGGACCCTTGGGTAGGCCCTTTTGAAGTTGAGCGTGCTGACGAGCATCGCGCATGGCTCAAGACGCATGACGGCAAAGAATTCTTCGTGCATCGCCGACGGCTGAAGAGAGTGGACCGAGCGCTACTGAGCAACGATACATTGCGCTCGACCAGCCTGGGAAACGCCGACGGTGACATCGTTGAGGTGTCAGGTCTGAAAGCCAGGCGCGAACGGAGCGACGGGGCCGAGTATCTTGTGGCTTGGAAGGGGGCAAGGAAGAAGGACTGGACGTGGGAAAGTTCCTCTGCCCTGCCGCCGGCCCTTGTGTGGGCGTTCAACCGCGGCAGCTTGCACCGCGGCACTGCATTGCGATCCACGTCGGGCGAGAGCTTTCTATAGTCGGTCCGGGCCGCCGGCGTGTGGCAAGAGCCTCGGCCTCCTTTCGCGCTGCCTCTCTATCCTTCCCGACCTTCGACTGTGAGAAAGGCGGAGGCATCCGTTTATCCGTTTATCCGTTTATCCGTTTATCCGTTTATCCGTTTATCCGTTTATCCGTTTATCCGTTTATCCGTTTATCCGTTTATCCGTTTATCCGTTTATCCGTTTATCCGTTTATCCGTTTATCCGTTTATCCGTTTATCCGTTTATCCGTATCGGCGTATCGGCGTATCGGCGTATCGGCGTATCGGCTCACAGGGTGGGTACAGTGAGGATATGGTGTTGAGAGGCAGGCGGTGTCAACGGATGAGCAACGAGTGTCTGGAGGTTCCAGGGCGAGAGAAGCTCTGCTTTGGTGATGACTGGCTTCGTGGGCCTCATCTAGGTTACAATATTGCATTTCGCGCACTTTCGCCGCGTCGTTTGGCCGCAAATCAGGAATTTCTGTTCATGGTGGGTCGGCAAATGTTGCATATCGCCGAGGTTTCCGCAAGCGCCCTCCCTCGCGGGAAAAGGCTTCAATCAACTCCTCTTGAGTGTTGCTTGAGCCTGCACCTCTATCTCGGAACCTTGGATCACCGGAATGTGCTCGTCTGGAGTCGGCACCAGAAAACCGAAAACTCACGGAAAAGAGGTACAAAGACGCCGCCGCGTACACCCGGGTCGCATGGGTTTTCCGTCGTTCACAATATTTTTTGCTTGTTTGGGGCTGGCCGGCGGTCGTTTTCCGCGACCCCTTTGCCCGGTTTCCCGCGTGGTTTTCCTCCGGGCTAGCCAGCCTCCCTTTCCTCTCTTCCCGGTCCCCGAGCGCGCACAAGCGGTTGAGGCGGTGGGGGAGATGTGCTATGCTGTACACCCCATGCACTGTACACATGTAGCACCTGTACTCCATAGTACAGTCCACCCTCCAAAACCCCATCCAAACCCACCACTGAGTTAGATCCAGGGCTTTGCGGCAGTATATAATCCACGCCGCCGTGCGGCCCGAGCTAAACGAAAAGTAAAGGAGGTACCGAAGTGCGAGGAGAGGTTGGTGTGCCGTTGGTGTCGGGGTTCGATCCGGGCGGGTGCCTGTAGGTGAGAGAGGGGTTGTAGTGGCTGCGGGTGTAGTACACAGCAGGGGGAAGCATCATGATCTGGGGCAAAATTTTGAGCTGTAAACGTTTGTGTTTGCACATTGGTGAAGGCAGAGTGAGTGCAGATAGGTACGTGCGCATGTTGCAGGGCAAAGAGAAGCTTCAGAAACGCCGCGATTTAGAGAACCATGGCTTCATATGGGTGAAAGAAAATACGAAGCGGCAAACTACTGACCAAGAAGGCAGCACTTTCGAAGCAGCCATGTCCACATTATGGAGCGGTTTGAGTACTTTTCAGACTTCAGCATGGTTGCAAACGTCTGAGGAATACAGACCGCAAGATTATTGGGGACCAAAGGCAGTACGCGACCGTAGATCGGCTAAAGAGTGCTGTTTTTGCTGCGCAAGGCGCTGTTGAGCTGGCTAGCTTCAACATACTGCATTTGTCAGTGGAAAATCGAATGTGGAGATGTGCGCAACGTCAGCGTGCATAGGTGGGAGGCAATCCGAGTCGATTTCGCCTGCGCCTTGCAGCGCAATTGCACGCACAAAGTTGGGGGTCCTATCCTATTTGACCCGCTTTTTTGTCCTTTTTCCATGCCCTTCTTCCGTTTCTTGTCCTTTTCATACTAAAACACTTTATTTTTAATATAAAACTCTAAAATTGAGTATAAAATTGTGGGGGGTCCTATCCATTCTGGTCGCACTTTACGGCGCACTGTATTGAAGAAGCGAAAAGTGAGTGAGGACTCATCTGCATTGCAAATGACAGAGGCTGCTGCCGATGGGCGAATGTAAAACGCCTGGCGATGCCGCACCGTTCCGTGACACTGGGCGCTAACAATGATGAGCGGCGACTGGCAAAACGTAATCGCAAGAAACGATCCTCGTGACAAGCGACGTCAATGAGCAGCAACGACTGCAGGGTGCAAAAGGGTGGCAACCTTCGTGCAATAGCCAAATCGTTCTGGATCCCTAAAAAAGGTAGGATTGTTTCATCGTGGGAAAGAACTGTAAAGGTAGTTCTTTGTGAGAATCTTCGGTGTCTTTCTGTGTCTCGTGTGTAGTTGAGTGAGTGCGTCTCGGGTCGTACGGTTTAGCTCATGCATGTCAAGGTCAAAGAAGGCACGTATTCACGTCAGTGTGGGGTGGAAGTTGGTAGTTTGAGCTGTTGTGTTGGAGTGGTCTTGCTTCTGGAACACCAAGAGTGCTGGAGCAGGTTGTGATCGTCCCGCGATGAAACTTTTCCTCTTCACTTAGCGGTTCATTTCTCTACCCCGATAAGCGTATCGGTTAAGGCAGTTAAACTGGTAGCGGCAACAAATTAGATGTTGGGTATACAGCAAGTGACAATCAATTAAAAACACTCGCTAGTCGTTACCTTTTATAACAAAACATGGTAAATTTAGTGTAAAGTCGTTGAAGTAGAGAATTTACGCGCGAAGGGAAAGTGACAAACGATTAAAAACAGAGCAAGTTCAGAGAGTTTACCGCAGCAGTGAAGAGTCAAAGCGAGTTCTAAAAGCGCCACGTCCTTCCTTGGCCCAAGACCTTTCCAACGACTCCCTTCGACACACTGTCACGCGAGCCTGTGACGCAGGAGCCCTCCATTTTCGCCAGGGCGTCCTAATCTGCCTTTCGCAGCTCTTTCACGCTATAAAACTGCTGGAATTCACCGTAAACGTGGCCTGCTACATGTCTCCGAACATGGTCAATTGAATCCAAGTCTCGCGGGAGCGCAGGACTATCTCTAGCTTCCACACATTTGCTTTTCAATCGGTACCTGCCACGATTTGGGGGGTTACCCCAATCGTCCGCTCGTGTCCCAGACCCCAAGCGTTCAAAACCAACGTCTTTTACTCTCTCTCCTCTTCTGTCTCTCTCTCTCTCCTTCTCCAATCCCCGCCGTGAAGCGGCAGAGCTTAAATACCCTACAACTAGACCCTAAAGCTAACCGGACCGCCCAGTTATTTTGGGGGCCGATGCACTGTACCGAGTGGTACAATGCCCATTAGAATAGACTTTAGACTGTAACAAAAAGATTAAAGAGGGGATTAGAAAAAAGCTGCAGGTGGACAAAGGGGTGGATCGTTACATACCCTGTTTGCTCTGCCTTGAGATAAGCTACATAGAGCGACATAAACATGAAGCAACTGAGCTTTTTTACGGCTCTCATATTCACCCGAAATCTGTCCAACATGTTCTCGTTTCTTGCGCTCCTCTCAATAGGGATACGATAGTTGCATGCGAAGGAGAAGTCTAAATTTTCGGGTGCGATTGGCACTCCCAAGTTATCAAGCTGTGTGCACCAAATGTACAGATGAAATGGTTGACTGGGGTAAGCTCTGGCCCTCCCTAAGAGAAGAGGACACCATCAGAACCCTCCAATTCGAGCCTTTTAGGTCCGTAAATAACACTTGCAAGTTTTTCTCTGTCTTCAGCAGCAAAAACAACTCATTCATTTTGTGTGTGTCCATGACAGTTCTCCAAATCTGGTATGGTCGTCTTCGTCTCGCACGTGCGCTTATTTCTGGTTCCAAGTCTGGTTCGTTGCGCTGAAATTGGCTCGGCACATGCTGATTAGAACTCTGTGCAAGTCAAAACCGCAGCAAAAGAAGGCCTTGCTTTGGGACATTTTCAAGCTTTAGATGCGGTTCGGATGTTATTCTTGCGTCATTCTGATCGGGTCTCCGTTTCTTTTCCGTTTTGAGGCTATTCAAATACCTTTGTACTAATGGAACGGAGCAAAATCTCAATAGTCAATTTGTGATCACCCGCATCATGCATTCCTCCGTAACCACACCACCAATCATGCTGGGCTCTTGTCCACTGAAAGACATTGCTGTGCTCCTAATGAAACCGCGCCGCGCGCTCATGTCCATGCTCTATGACCCCTGGAATGTGTGTTTGACTGCACTGTTTTTAATCGTTTGGACGCTCGCACGGTTACCGAAAGGTCGACCTTTTTCAATTTTATTCTAAAATTACTTATTTTCATAGAAAATCTTCAAAACAGCGCGTGTTTTTAATTGATTGTCACTGGCTGTACTGTGATTACTGTTATCCGTTCGACCCCAGTCACCTAGAACGGTTCGGTTAATCCGAAACCGGTAAGCCGTCAAACCGGTAGACCGTTTAACCGTTTCTCGAAGCTTCTAGAGGTTCCAGAACCTTCTAGACGTGCGCAGAAATGCCAATGATTTGCATTGTCATTTCTCTTGGCGCCTTGCTGTCCCTGGCGGAAGTAAGGGTATAAAAAGGCGACGCACCTGCCCGGACTAGCCGATCAGGTCTTGCTCGGAGACAGGAGAGGTAAGAAGAAGAAGAAGAGTAAAAAAAGGCACAGCATTGGTAACAATTACTGTACTTCGGCCACCTGCAGCGCTTGCGGGTACGAGCAGGCGCTCGCAATGAACCCAGCGAGCAGGAGTGAAGCAAGGTATCGACTCCGGACCGTTTACGGATGGAGTGCGCGGAGAAAGAAGTGCGGTGTGCGGCGTCTCTCCGGGCGGAAAGGTACTCAAGCGCACTCCCATCCAAGGCGATGCATGTGGAGCGGCGGATCGATTCACGACGCACTGGCTGCGGGAAACCCCTGCACAAGAAAAAAATAGTGTCTCAGAAGTGCAAATGTTGGCTGGCATGGTCAACGTGGCTGGAATGAGAAGACGGTGTCTGTGTGTGAGAATCGAGCTCAATTCAATCATTGTCTTCTTTTTGTCATACAAATAAATTTTACCGACGAAGACGCGTCTTGCTTTTACATTCAAGCCCACGCCATCCCAGGCGCGCATGGCTCCCTTCCAACTGACGCCGCGCAAGTCCTCTGAAGGGTTATGACGCCCTCTTTCCGATCAGACACTAAATTGCAAGCGTACGGGGTCTCCGCGACCCCGTCAAATCGTACGGGCCGTTGGCTTATGATTTCTCCATAAAGCTCGACGCAGAGCTTGGTTGTTTTTAGCTTTGTCCGTTAGTGGTTCAACTGCTAGCTTTTTTGTCGCAATCCTCCTGATTTCTTCTGTCTCCGAACAAAACACGACCGGGTCGTCTGGGTAAGCCCGTCGCCTGCGACTTTCTATTCTTTTCGCCTTTCTTCCCGATAGAGACAGCTAGGCGCCAGGAGAAGTGACCATTCAAATCTTGGTCGCTTCTTCCCGTCCAGAAAGTTATAAAGACCCTGAAAAATGTCAGAACGCATATGCAAGCCCTGAATGATTCTAGAAATGGATGAAAAGTTTCGCGAGGCAACTGAACCGCTCAAGACGAATGGGGTAGGCCGGATACCAGCTTATTCTCCATTGTCTCCGCCCTTGAGATAGTCAATCCAACATAGGAATTCGTCAGAGAAGAACGTGCCCTTTTATACTCTGCCTGCCAATGAGAGACAGGGTATGCATCACTGGGTCAGCATACTCAGAGCCTTATAGTTTTCAGAACTTGCGCTTGCTGGTCGTAACATGCGCCCGCGAAATTGCGTGTTACTATCTGTAGCTCTGCACGGCACAGAGGGCTTGTAAGATGAGCTGTACTTGTGAACGTTTCTTCTCACCTTTGCTGCTTTGCGCCGCTATCGAACGTTTTGGCTTTACATAGGAATGCTTAGGTCTACCCTATCATCCAGACTGCACGGGCACCTTGGCACGCAGTCATCGGAAGCACATGTACACGAAGCATTCAAGGCTACGGTGCTTAGCGACGCGTCGCGAGTGCCTCCTGATTTGAGGGTAAGCAAGTATGTCCGTCGTGTACAAATGAAATAGGCCGGATAGAATAGGAAATAGGGCGTACGCCACAAATGAGTAACGGCCATCGCGGGCGCGGCAAGATTAAGGCGAGCCGCGCACGTGGCACGACGACGCATCCTTTCCGAGCGCTGTTAAAGAACAGAAATGACAAGGACCTGGAAAGAGTTTGTTGGTTGTTGCCGCGGGTGTGGCGAAATTGATCAGGCGCGGATGATGCGCAAAGGTCGCGAATGCGAGGACGTTTTCGTCTGAAGCGGACGAAGATCTCCGAGATAAAAAGGCGCGCTCGCGTACAGCGGCGCTGCTGCAATAAGGTTGTTTTGGTAGTTGGGACCTAGTCAGTGAGAGAAGATAAAGATGGGTTTGATAAGAGCTGAATTGTTTGCGCTCACAACTATATCCGAATGGGGACACACAAAACGGTTTATCGGCTCTAAACCGTTAGAATGGTTGGAGAACGGCAACGCTTCACTTGGTTTGTGAGGCTAGGTTGAAGGTCGCAAGCTGACGCCCCAGATACGATTGGCTTTGGCCTGCGTTGCATCGATTCTGCGAAAGCATGCGGAGTGGTCATGATGCCATGAAATTTCAATAAAGATGCTCCATCGAATCTCGTGTATTGCGAGCGCGAAGCGAAGCTCACGGTGAGGAATGCAACTCCAGGCAACACCATTGCTGCGCCAGGCGTGCTGCGCTCACTTCCCGCGTGCCGAGGCAGCGATGGTTTCGAGAAGATAATCTCAGGAGAATACAGCTGAGACCCTGTGGACCGGAAATGCTGCGGTCTCGACATTTCCGCGTAATGTGAGAAGAAACATTATTCGTGCTTGCGTGGGAAAAGCTTTCTGCGGCACGCGATGGCGATGGTGCGCATGCAGCCCGGGTGTTACAGCGAATTCGCCGAGCCGAGTGACCTGCATGTGGGAAATGGGGCTAGGATGTCCCATCATGAGTCGAGATCGACCTGGGCTGCTCTAGTGATCAGGTACACATGGTGCGACCTGATGAGAAACATTGAATCTGAAGACAACAAGTGGTCCTGCGCACGGCTGGCTACTTGTTGCTTCAACTCGCGGAAGAGGTCAGTAAAGGACTCAGACCAACTCTTGGAGGGGCACAAGACTGACCTGGGTGCGGCCGGCTAGGCCAGCGCCGAGGTCATTTTGATTGAATGATAACGGTGCTTACGTTTGTCCGCGAAAGATGTGCAGGTTCATCGTGTGGCTTATCGCAACGAAAAGGACTCGACCTGGTATCAGCCGAGCTGCTCTATCATCTGCCCGCATCGGCGTCTCGTGCGGCGGTCACCATGAATGCACGAAGCCTGTCGACCGATTCTGCCGTGAAGCGCGACACTAAAGCAGGCTGAGAGTAGCTTGGTTGGTCCGGCAATTTCGTAGCGCGTGCGGCCGCGCGCGCAACCGTTTTTCTCAGCTCACCAAACAAGACTCTAGCGCCAAAGCAAACGCGATTGCGCAGCCAGAAGAATTGAAGCTCGCGTGCTGGGTCCTGCCCGAGAGTAAAAGACCCGCTCTGGAGGCCTGCTGACCTCGACAAGAAAGCAAAGTGCACAAAAGAGACAGAGTGCGTAGGGCTGTTGCTCGGTCAGCACGCTCTCATGTTCTGCTCTGTGTCCATCATCGTCCGCGCGGAAGAAAGGCGAGAGCCGAATCTATGTTCATTTTGAGCATCCAGTGCCGCTGAGCAGCCTATCATTCGTCCATAATGTCGGTCGCCTGGGGCACATGCTTTGGCTCTGCATCTGCCGCCGTCTTTGGAAGCATGTTCGGAATACTATTGTGAATGGTATACTCGGCGCCGCTCGGGCTGACAAGAATGCCTTCTTTCACGTGGGTCTGCGGATCATCGATATGGCAGTTGCGTGCGAAGAATCGAAAAGGGAAAGCAACGAAGAATGGAACCCACGGAGAGGGGTACGAGATACACAAAAAAAGGAGCCAGATGCAGGTTAGAATTTTTGCGCTTCCACATCACGCCACGCAGCCAGCGCCGAGCCTGTGCCGGGAGGCTTATCTCCCGGCGCCGGGCAGCGCAACAAGGCGAACGGTCAACTTACGTCGAGCAGAATACGATGCAGGAGGCGCCACACATCTTCATCTACGTTTGGGTCTTGGGGCGGCGACGGCGGGAGCTCGCCCAGGCCGCACGCCAGCGCGGTGGCGCGCAGCGGCTCCCACTCGATGCGCGGCAGCACGTGCTGCACAAAGCCCGGGTTGTACGCCGACTCGATCATCTCGATCTCCGCCGGCACGAGGCGCAGCGGGTATGCCTTTGTGCGCGGGCTGCACATGAAATTATGCGTCAGCAACCTCATTCTTACCGTGTGCTCCCACCCGCTCCCACCTGCTCCCCCTCTCCCCCATCCACTACCGCCTCATCGTTCTCCGAACGCCGTCGGTCCGACATTTCATCGGCTGATCGGCTCATCGGCTTATCGGCTTATTGGTTTTCCGTCGTTCGCGGCGCGGCGCGGGATATTGGTTTCAATTCAGGGTTGGTTGCGATATTTTAATTCATTTTCTCCCCTTTTTATATTTCCACGTGTATGCAGGTGTACAGCGCTTGATATTTTGAGGCGGCGTTTAGTAGTGTACAGCTCGGAATCGCTGCTTTTTGTGCACGCGCGAGCGGCGCGCGCTGTGGACCACTCACTTCACTCTCGCTCTGTTATGCCGCTTTCGCGTCACGCACGTTTTTGCGCTCCTGCGGTGCGAACTATCTGCCTAGATCCTCATGATGATGATGCGCCGCACATGTGCGGCGAGCTGCGAGCGTTCGACACGGCAACGACCTCGCTCCATCCCACCTTCCGCTTTCCTTCCAAAACGCAAGCTTTAGACTCACACACAGAGAACACCGAGTGACCGACCAACTACGAATCACCACCACCACCACGACTACCACCAACCATCGCAATGAGAAACGCAGGCAGCGCTAGTATTGTGCAGGTCGCGCAGCATGAGAGCGAATGAGGGACACACACAAACACACAAACACACAAACACACACGCAGGCCGCAAAACACCGGAACAGGGACCGCGCTTGCCGCATGGCGAAGACGCGAACGTCAAGGCGCGACGAAAGCGGGAGAAAAAAAAATCTGCGCCGTGGGAAAACGAGGCGGTTTTGATAGGGCGTGTTCGTTGGGCGTGAGGGGAGAAGCGGCACATGGAATATCCATGTTGCATTTGAAGGGGGGGAGAGGCATGTGAACATGACACGCTGGCTGCTACTGCTGCGGCATGTGGGGCATGTGGTTGGTAGTGGTGGGGAGAGAGAGAGAGAGAGAGAGAGGTTGGAGGAAGTGTGAAGGAGAAGGAAGGTTGCGATTGGTGGATTGGCGGTGGATAGGGTAGAGAGGTTGGCGGGTGGAGCAGGCAGGATGGCGACGGGTATGGCGCGTGTGGAGGGTGCGGCGGTGGGAATGGACGGCGCGGGTAAGCTGCGTGGCGTGGAGGACGTGAGCGCGCACAGCAGCGAGGACTCGGGCGTCGTGTCCGAAGGCGACTCGCAGGAGAGGTACCAGTTCTACACAGACCTGCATCGGTTCATGGCGTCCATAGGCTCGCCGATTCAGCGCCTGCCCACGCTCGGCTTCAAGGAGCTCGACCTGTGGGTGCTGTATCGCGAGGTCACCAGCCGGCGCGGGATTGACGCCGTCATCGCGAAGAAGCAGTGGAAGGAGGTCGCGGACGCGCTCAACCTGCCGGCTAGCTGTACAGACTCCGGGTTCCGCCTCCGCCTCCACTATGTCAAGTACCTCGAGCCGTACGAGCGCGCACATTTCCAGCCGCCGCGAGAATTCAGTCCGCCGCCAAGCTCGCGCCCGCAGACGACGACGGGCAGTCTTGTCACAGGATTCACGAGGCGCACGGGCTCATCCTCGTCGCTCACCAACACGACGCCTGTCACACCGCCTGGTGTATCGCCGCACTCCTATCAGCCACACGCGTCGCGCGTGGTGGGTGGAGCAACGTCATCGGCGGGAGTCAAGCGCAAGCTGAAGCAAAAGGCGTCGCAGCAAAAGGCAGAGATGGGCGCAGGACAGGGGGCGTTCGTTGCCGACACCCATGGCTCAACGAGCTCGACGCATCGCCAGGACGTGACGCGCGTCGCGGGCTCAGCAATCTGGACGGACAGCGCTTCGTGCGGAGCTGCCCAAATGAGCACGGTCGGGCACGTTAATTTCAGCCGACTAGGCTCCGATGCGCTCGTGAAATACCTGCAACACTACCGTCTGAGCACACACGCTCCGAACGCCAGCAAGGAGGAGCTTGCTGCACGCGTAAGCGCGCACTTTGTCCAGACGCCCGTCTGTGACGATTATGAGGTCGTGCAAGATTTCATCAAGGCGGCGCGAAGACGGTTGTGTTGATCAAGCCTCAAACCACTTTTGCAAGACCTGCGTGCGCGCGACAAGGATGATTAGACAAAAGGCGCCGCGTCAGAGCGTGACATGTGACAGTCAGAACCAGGCCCCGGGGACCCGAAACGAGAAGCATCGTGTGTGCTCAGACGGGACTACCTGTGTCAGAATGGAAAAGAAAATTTCTTCGCTTTGGGTTGGCATCGTGTTTTTACTTTCCTTCCTTGGTCTCCTTACTTCTGTCAAAGGAGACGAGAAGCGCTGATCACGGACAGATTGGAATGGAATAAGAGAATGCGATATTGACAATGACAGAGACTTTGATGATAATGAAGGTGGAACGGGAGGAACTTAGAGAGCGGTGGGCATCTGTAATTTACAGTGTATCGCGTATGCTGTTACTTTTTCGATGTTGGGTCTGCCGGCGCCGTGAGTTTTCGACCAAGGTCTGCACGCTTTTGTAGCAAATCAATTACTTATAAGAATGTTTTATCACCATACTATCGGTTTAACCTCTAAGACACGTGCAACATGCGCAATGGGACGCGTCGCCCGCCCAGCTAGCTCGATCTCAGTACCTTCCGCCTCTGACGATCATACGATACGCCTCGCACAGCTCTTGTCCCTTCATCTAGCGCGAGCCGCGCCCGCCGCCGCCGGGCAGCTTGAGCACGATCTGCTCAATCTCGACGAAACTTGGCCGGCGGTCTGGCGCTGCGCTCCAGCATGCGCTCATGAGCACTGCCAGCGGCTGCGGAAAGAACGGCATGATGGGAGGGCGCAGTTGATTGGCCGCGACCTGATCAGCGACCAGCGTGGGGTCCATACCTAGATATGGCAGCTTGCGCGCCAAAATCTCCCACAGCACAATGCTGAATGAGTACACGTCACTCTTTTCTGTAGAGGCTTCATGTTGAATAATTTCCGGTGCCATGTACTGATACGTACCTGCGTGGCCTGTGGGGCCAACTACGCTCGACGTGCTTTCAGGGTCGAAGTAATGCACAAGACCAAAATCACTGATCTTTGTGTTGAAGTCACTGTCCAGCAATAAGTTTGAGGACTTGAGATCCCGATGCAAAAGGTTAGATGCGTGAATGTAAGCCATGCCGCGCACAATGTCCAGCACAACTCTTTTGGTCAAAACCCAGTTGAATTGCATTTGACCCTTGTGCAAGACATCAAACAGCGTCCCGCGAGGCATAAATTCGGTCACTACCATGTAATTAGGTGGCTGCGTGCACACACCATAACACTTGATGACATTCGGATGGTCAAGCTGACACAAAATGTTCACCTCAGCCTTAAAGTCCTTGATCACTTGCTTGTCCTTGATGAGCTTGCGGTTCAGGATTTTGACAGCCACATTCTTATTCTTCAGTCGCCCCTTGTACACGGTACCAAAAGAACCTTCGCCCAGTTTGTCCTGCACTTTCAGCAGCTTGGGATCGATTTTGTACTCACGCGATGCCTTTTTGCTCATGTCAATGCGCGCGCCGATCACCTCCGGGGCCTCACCGTGCTCTGTGAGCAAGAACTTGTGTTGGATAACCTCGGCAGTCGTACACATTGCGCACTGACAAAACACGGGGTGGCTCTTCTCCACGGAAGGATTATTTTGCGCTTGGACAATCGCAAGCTGCATGGCTTGCGAGCTACGCCAGCCGCCGCGCGGCTGATTCGCAGCCTCCTCGTCCTCACCGCTTTCGCCGTCGTCGTCTTCCCCGCGGGGTGGCGGGGGTAGCGCAAGCATTCGCGCGGCTTCTGCAGCCGCCGGGTCAAGACCTAGCGCTTCCGCCAGCAGATCCTCGTTCGTAGCGTCTGGGTTGGCGCGCATCGGGCCCATGGGCGCTGGAGCCGGCGCCTCTTGTGGAATGTCAATCAACTGACCCTGCAAGTTCGTGCCATGCAAGACCAACGCGCCAGCACCATCCGCACCCACCGGAGGCAATTCGCCGCCGCCGTTTGAAGCCCCCACACCAGCTACGGATGTGTTAGGGTCGAAAAACTTGTCGTGATCGTCGCCACCATCACTATCACTGTCATTCTCGGCCTTCTCATGTTTCTTTTTCTTCTTCTTGCTTTTCGTATCCTTCTTCTTCTTCTTGGATGCCTCCATAAACGACTCTTCCTCTTCTGAATCTGGCATTTGCGGCTTGGCCGGCTGGCCAGCGTTGATGCTATTGTTGCCCATCTGTGAGTGCGTGGGCATTGGCATGGACGGCATCCCACCCGGAGATGCGCCGGCATAACTGGGTGCCGGCATTGGCATGCCAGGATGCTGCGACATGTACGGCGCTTGCTGCTGCTGCGGCTGTGCCTTGCTGGTCTTGCCGCCGTTTCGTGACTCAGCAATGGCAACGATGTCCGGTGCGTCTTGCGGAATATTCGTGATCAGATCGCGCGGAATGTCAGGCCCGCTCAGAACAGAGGCATTCTTGCGTGCAGCGTTGAGCGTGGCGTGAGCGTGCGCATGACACTGCTCAAAGACACTCTGTACTTTTTCAAGATGCTTGACGTTTTCCATTCCGTCTACGAGCACGCATACTGCCTCGTACGCGCGCGCGGTATCCATAGCGACCATGCGCATCGCCCCATGCTTGTATACTGCGCACGCGCCACCGCCAAACATCAACGCTGTTGCAAGCTCCTCGCACGTCTGCAAAAGCTCTACCACGCCGCTGATCAATTTACGCTCGCGACCTTCAATCCAGCGGGCGTCCAGCAAGGCGTACGTGCCGGACAGCGAGTTCTGGCATCGAAAATGAAAGCGCGTCTTCATGCGCAAGAAGGCGGCGTACAAACCAATTTCGCCGCTCGAAAAGGAAGCCGCATTGGGCGCGCTTGCCACGGATGCATCCTGAAATGCTTCTGCTGACCATGCCCCTTGGATCCATTCCAAAAACTTGTCTTGCTTGAGTGCTTCGCTTAAAAACGCTACCGGTCCATTCAAAATGAGAAAATGGGTCAGTGCAAGCGCCTTCAACGAAATGACAGGGTCGCGGCTGCATGGCCGCTTAAACAAGGCCTTAAAGACGGCACGGGATGCCTGCTCCGCGTCGCGCTCAAAGTCAGCACTCAGCCACTTCAGGCTTGCTGCTGTGAACATCTGGCCGTCGGGCTCTGTGGCGCGGATCACCAGGCTTTCTGTGTCACCCGTGCCGCCAAAACCGCCGGAAAAGCTTGTCACTCCAGGTCCAAACGACGAGGCAACACCGCCGCTTTGAAACACGGACGGCTGCTGCGGCTGGGGCGCCTTGTTGCGCTGCGGTGCTGCCGAGCCTGCGACCAAGTTACGCAGAGATTTTGATTTGTCGAGGTTGGCAGGCGCCGCTGCCGTCGTTCCAGCCCCGGCCCCGCCCGCTTCTGCCTGCGTACTCTGACGAACGGCATCTAACACACTCTTTGCGCGCTGAACTTTCTGAGGCGCCGCAGAGGCTGCACCCTCGGCTCCCTGCAAGCCAGATGGGAGGCCCGCCAGTAAATTTCGAACCGCCATTTTGACCTGATTCAGTGTCGGTCGCATGTCGGGACTTGAAGCCAGCATCATGTTTGTGAGTTGCACGGCGTCTGGACTGAGTACCGAGGATGCGTCTGCCGGAAGTGAAACATTGCCGCGGCGCGGTGCTGGCTGACTGGTTACCATTTCGTAAATAAGGGCGCCGATAGCGCGCACGTCGAGGGCCGGACTCGGCGCTTCGGCGCTCGCATCCAGACAAACTTTGCGACCACCACCAAACCCAAGCAGTTTGAGTGTGCCCTTCTCGTCGAGCAGCACCGTAGAGTACGCGACATTTCCATGCGCAGGCACGTTCGCTGCGTGCACTGCCGACAATGCGTCGCAAAGCTGGTCGGTCACCTTCAAAATGTCATTTTGCGACGATCCGCGACGTTGCACGTGGCCATTGGCACAGAATTCGACCAAATACGAAACCTGATTCTTTGCGCGATCCAAAAACACGTCAACGAGCTGAGCCAAGTGGGGCGGCCATCCGTTGGGCGCTGCGATGCCAATTTTGCGCCACGTTGCGGCCTCATCGACCAGCGACTCCATGAACCCCGCATCGTATAGCGCCGATTGGGTCTTGAGCACATAAACTGCCTTTGTATCCGCGTCCCGAACTACCGCAACTTCGCTGGCATAGGGTGAGCCCTGGACCACACCCGACCGCAGCTCATTCTTTTTCTTGAGGCGCCACGTCTTCCCCGAGGCGCCCGTGTACTCCATTGTGAAAACGACCTAACTTTTCCCCTCCCTTTCAAATGCGCACAGCCCCTTCAACTCTGCTGCGATCTCTGTCGACGCCCGACACTCTGCGCACCGGAACGCGTACACGCGGACGCGCGGGAACCCAGCGCGCGTCGATCCGAGCTCAGCGCGGAGTACGCACAGCCGATCCACGCGCGCGATCTGGCGCGATTGTCGCGCTTGTCGAGCGTGCCGCGATTGCTGCGATCTCTGCTTCTGCGATATTCGGGATCGCCGCGCGGTGCACCCCGTGTCTCCCCGTGAGTCGCCGCGTCGCACGTCGCCAACTTCTCCGCAACCACCTCGCCGCCTCCCTCTGCCGCCTCTTCTCGCCAGCAGCGCAAAGAGCGACAAAAATAACGGAGAACCTTGACGGCGGTACAGTTCCCGAAGAAGCCGCTTTTTGATAGGAATTTAGGGGGGTACAGCGCGCTGTACAGTGGAGATTGGGATGGTTCGTGCGGGCGAACGCGCGAGCGGGTTGGGTTGGTCGCAGGTGGGTGTGGAAGAGGGGCACGCGCGATTCCTCGGTATGCAGATCGAATGGTGGATTGTCACTTACAGATCGTCTTCATTGTCTTCGCGTCGTAACGTTGTGTCAGAAGCTGCTTGCGGTCACGTCCAGTCCTCTGGACTCATGACATGCACCGGTAAGCCACGCCTCCTGCGCGTCTCCGCAACCACGTCCGACCAGGACGAATACGGGTCCGCCAAAAAGTGGCCCGCATCAACCGCAACCAGAAAGTCGACCAGGTTGCGGTCGAGACCGTGCATCATGCCAAACGGGTATGGCGTCACAAACGGCGCGGCTTGCAGTTGCTTGGTGACGTTCTCCGGCGCAAACGGAGAGAATAGAAACATCGCACTCGTGATGCCGTCCATGCTTTGCACCGTCGCTTCCAGAATCTCCAGAAACTTGTCCACCGGTAGAAGCGTGTTCAGACCGTCCCTCTGTTTGTGGCTGCCAAACAAGCAGACAATGGGGTGCTCCATGTCGACTTCAAGGGGGCAATGGCGCTCGTTCCAACGCATATGGAACGCGACCACGCTGTCCATTTCTACATGTGATAGATTCATAAACTTTGACTTGAACGTGTCACGCACCACCAAGGCATCGAAAAGCGTCGCCAGCGTCTCATTGTTCACCTTTAGAGAGTTCACGTTTGATTCGACCACAAATAAGCACATATGTTCGTATGAGCCCGGCCGCGGTGTCAACTGCGCCGCTACGCAAGGAATTTGACCCTTGCAGTCACTCATGAGCTCACCGAACGCAACAATTCGCATCGAATTAAAGTCGAGACGCCGGTTCAGCACATAGCTAGCAAACGTGTCATGCAAAAAATCGACGGATGTTTTGTTGAGCGACCAGCGCTTGTTTGCGGCCAAAAGAACACTGTGCTTCGAGCATATCACACGGTCATCCATGATCACCTTTTCGCTGAGCTCCGTGGGTTGTATAGCGTCGAAAACGGACATGGTGTGCGTTTTCCGTCTCAGCTGCTTGCTGGTCAGATTCTTCATCCACGGTTCGTTGTGCCATGTCTCTGCAAGAACGGGCTTCACCAGGCGCCCGCCAAGGAGCATCGCCAGCCTGAAGGCATTATTTAGCACCTGCAACTGGTTACCAAGCCCGTACGTGAGCGGAGGCGGCTGAATAATAAACGTGGATCCTCGCAACGCCTTGACCGAGTCCTCGAGCCTCCGCTCCTCCTCCAGCAGCTTCATTGAGTTTTGGAAGACGCGCTCCTGCTCCAGGCGGACCTGCGTATAGTTGATGGCCGGCGGATCGTCCGGGTCGAGCGCTGCATCCCCCTGTGAGCCAGACAGTCTAACACGGCCGTTTTCATCTAACACGAGTGGCTGGGTTCTGACCGGGGGCATGAAGTACACGATCCCGAGGAGCGTGCTCAAGAGAACAAGCAGCGCCGCGACGAGTCCACCCGACATGCGCAGATGCGGCACGAGCGCGCCGGCTCTCACGCGCTGCGCGAGGCGCTCGGCCAGCGCGCCGCGCGCGCGCTCCAGGCCCTTCCGCCATCTCCGCGCGAGCGTCACGCCCACCGGCAAAACCGTTTCGTCCGGTGCAGCCATGCCACCCAGCACATCCCGAACGGCGAGCCGGCGTCCAGCAGAAAGCGGCCAACGCAGCGGACGGCACTATATAGTGCGCTGTCCGTGTTCGCTTCTGAGCACACGCTTAACTGACGTTCACGGTGTGCCTTTTTCCTAAGCCTCCGTACTGAAAAAGTAACGCGCCCTGTGTCCAAAAATAGTGGCACAGCGTCGCGTGATTTTCCACTCACGTTTCGGCGTGTCTCATATGAAAAGGGGAACGTTTGAGTATGAAAAATGTGTGACGCGGAAGGACAGATCCAGCGAAGTGACTGGTCAGTGGGTCAAGCAAAATAGAAGACCTACGCGGAACTCGGCGCGAGCCATGCAACGGCTTAGCAAGGGCGAGATTCGGCTCGGCTTTGGACATCCCCCGCATGCACTGCCACCTCGCGCGCACGTTCGCACGCAATCTCCCGCAGAGAAATGTAGCGTGCCGATGAAAGACTGCTCGACCGCATTCCACCGGGGAAGAACAGCAATGCTCAGCTTGTCAACGCTTGTACAATGTCTTCCGACATCATGCGGTACCTGCAGGGTAGTGCCGATGCGGTGTTGGTGTTTCGCGTGCCACCTCTTTCGGGTGCCGGCAGGACCTTGCCTGTGTCCGTATTTTGTTGTACTGACGCAGACTTCAGCACAGAGAGGTCGACAAGCGGCGTGTGCACTTTCTTTGTTGGCAAGAATACGAGACACCTTGTGGACTGATCAAGTGGGCGGCAACGCCGGACCGCGACATCAACCGCCGAGGCGGAACTGATCGCTGCACACATAGCAGTGCAGTATCGCGTCTTTCCGCTGGGCGTATTCATTGAAGAAAGGCACAATGTATGGCCAAACGTGGCCATGTATGTCGACAATGAGACCGCGCTCAACGCGTTCAAGAAGGGATGCAGCGACAAGATGTTGCATCTTCACAAAATGCAGAAAATCAGCCTGAAATGGCTGAACGAAGTGTCCAAGGACGGCCTGTCAGACTTTTTGCACGTGAAAAGCAAGGACAATCTTGCAGACGGACTGACGAAGAATCTCGCGGTCGACTCGTTCCAAAAGCAACGCCATGGTTGGTGCGTCGTCTGAACCTCGAGACAAAGTGGAGTCCGGCGATTTGCGCATGAGGAGGCGCGTGGGAACGATGAGGTCCCGCTGAACCGCGGATCCCCGTGTTTACTTAACCAGCGGTGCGGCATAAGTACGTTCTGTGGAGCGGCCGGGTCTCGGCCGGATAACTAGCAAAGATAGAAACTCTTTAGCGTGGTGAGGTAAAGGATCGTCGTTTGTTGGGAGCGATAGGGAGCTGGCGCAGAATCGTCTGCGCGCCTCGAAGAGTCCGCCACACTTGTGGCCCACGTGTCACACGTTTCGCCGTGCGCACCCGCACCCCTTTCGGGCGTAGCATCGATCTTTGTCGGCCGACCCTTTGGAGCACCTTTCCAAGTCTTCTGCCCTCAAAAGCCTTTCGGACTAGAACACTTTTGAGATTCTTGATAGCAGTGAAGTCTGGAAATTACACATCACACTCAATCACGCGGAATTCTCCGCTAAGAAAATGATGCTTAATTTTACGGCTGCGCGTGATTGCGCATCCTGCCTAAGTCGTGGCCCACTACAGCCCGACATTCCTCAGACAGATCTGTCTCCTGCAACGTGCGCGCGTACATGTCGACGATCACTCTGCCGTAAACAAAGTATACTATTTTATACCGGAAAAAAGGCCTTCTTCCACTTCTCTTCGAACGCTGTACGAGCTAAAGTCTAGTCAAGGCTATTTTCAGTTTTCTTGGTACTTCCAAATTCAGATTCGTCGGCATGCTAGGGGAGGCAAACTCTTGCTGCTTTACTTGCAGACTGAAGACGACGGTCTGATTTCTCTTCCACGTGGAAGCAGATTCTTGCCTGCCCAGAGCGCTGCAGAAGACTGTGCAAGCCAGGCACCAATTGTGACCCTTTCCACAATAGCCGGTGCGAGCTTCATCGGGATCTTTCAAGCATGGTTTGTGCAGTAAACATTCGGCTTTGCCCAGGCGCGCCGCATTGTTTTTCTGAGAGCGGCCTCTCTAATGCGACTTTGCGCGAAGACTGTCACCGGCTGGCTTCCAGATCAGAATGGCTCCTTTGCACTCCGGCAGCCCGCGCTTGACCATCAAAACCGGTGCTGTCTGTCCGTGCTCAGCCTCGCATGGTCGCAAACCTTTTGCCACCGTCCTAGTCTACGTGCACGCGCATTTTGTCGTACCTATTTCCAACAATATTGCTCTGTGCGCCTCACCAACTGAGCTGACTATAATTTGTTAGAAACAAAAGATGGAATCCCGCTCAATTTGTTCGCATGTTCTTCTGAAAACAGGCATGTGCAAGGAAACCGCGTTCAATTCCGATGTTGTACGGCTCAGTAGTGACCACTAATTTCGTCGTCGTTATCCGTCTGGCTTGCTTCCTTTTCCGCCCTTTTCATCAAACGTCCACCGCTTTCATACTAAAATAGACCAGTTGGTTAGGAAGTCGTAAAGAAGGGCGATGAATCCAATAACTTGTGGTCTCAATTGAAAAACAGCACAGCTTGCTGGCGCCGAAAGCCGCTAAGAAAGTGTTGATGGCCGTCTGAATGGGAGATGGGTTTTAGGAAAGTGTTGCCGAATGTTTTCAACAATGCGGAACTTGAGGCGACGGGCACAAAGCTACAATCCTGGATTTAAATCAAGAAGCTATAATGGTGATCGCTGTGTTCGAATCAGATGTACCGTGGCGAGACTCGGCCCGGGTTTTGCTCTTCCGGTAGCTTCGTGGAAGTATTTTCCTTGAGGGGGCTCTGCTTCTAAAAGGAGCGATAAACCGCTAGGTACATTACTTTTCCTCAGAAGGAGATAGAGAAAAGAAAGGAGACAATGAATGTGAGAATGGGCGCTTGAGAATGTGGTGCTATTCGCAGAGCTTTTGCATCAGAGCGCCACCGGACAGCGTGCCCGTGAGGATATGACAGTAGGCCTTGGATACGGGTAGCATCACTCTGGCCCCTATCGAAACCGGTTCTACAATATCCGAGGCTTAGAGCAGCTTGCACTCCTGCAGCTCGTCAGATCATTCGCTCTGTCGTTGAGTCGCTTTAGTCGTCTCTTCTCCTTTCTTGCGTCTGGTGGCGCTTTGTCTCCTCGGGTTCGGTTTCGGTTTCGGTTTCGGTTTCGGTTTCGGTTTCGGTTCATGCCACGAAACGGCGCGTTCTTTTTTGCGATAAAAAATAATGTTAGAAAACGAGCGAGGTGGCTGGAGCGCGCGGCTGCGCGTCACATGTGGGCAGCGTCTTGTGCACAGGGATGGCGCGGTGAAGTAGTGCGTGGCGCGACGAAGGAGAAAGATGAGGTTGCCCGCGATGCGCTGCGCCGGTCAGGTGCGCGGGAGGTCAGGCTGGTGGCTCAGGTTCTCCGGCTGCTCGCGACAGATGAGTGTTGCGGCGCGGGGCGTGCCGCATTTGATTGGCGGGGAATGGGTTCACGCGACTCCTGCGCGTCCCGGTCAACAGCCGCATCACAATGAGCTTCACAGCTCATTATTCTCGCAGCGAATGAGCCCGATTAATGGTGAGCTTGTGGCTCTGGTCCCCAAAGAGGCCGGCAGTGACACAGTTCATCGTGCTGTTGAGGCCGCTGACGCCGCGTTCTCGCATTGGTCCCGTCTGGCAGCCAGTAAGCGTGCACAGTACTTGTTTGCGCTGCGTGACAAGGTCGCGGCAAATGTGGACCACATCGCTGCGAGCATTTCCCGTGAGCTCGGCAAGACACCAGCCGACGCGCGGGGCGACGTTGTGCGCGGGCTCGAGGTGCTCGAGTTCGCCACAGCGTGTGTGCCGCTGCTCTCGGGCCGTGCGCTGCCAAATTTTGCATCCGGCATTGACGTGATGCAACACAGAGAGCCACTTGGGGTCTGCTTGGCCGTGGCGCCCTTTAATTTCCCAGCCATGATCCCGCTATGGGTGTTCCCGCTGGCCATTGCGTGCGGAAACACTGTGATATTGAAGCCGAGTGAGCTGGTGCCAGGCGCTAGTACTATTCTGGGAGAGCTCTGCGAGTCCATACAACTTCCGGCAGGCGTGCTCAACATTGTGCAGGGTGGGCGCGAAACAGTCCAAGCGCTCATCAAACACCCGCGCGTCCAGTCGCTTTCCTTTGTGGGGTCTACTCCAGCAGGTACCGAGCTTTATCGCACCGCAACCCAGCACGGCAAGCGCGCACAGTGCAATTTGGGGGCCAAGAACCACGCAGTCCTCATGCCGGACTGCGATTCAGAGCTTGCGCTGAATTCACTGGTTGGCGCCGCGTTTGGAGCTTGCGGCCAGCGCTGCATGGCAGTCAGCGTGGCGGTCCTCGTAGGTGAGGCAAGAGCGCTGCTCGATCCGCTGTGTGACCGAGTGCGGGCGCTCAAGATTGGCACAGGCGATCAGGCCGACTTTGGGCCACTTGTGACACAAGCAGCCAAGTCACGAATCGAGCAGGTCCTGGCCAGTGTGGAACCGCAGGGCGGCAGGCTTCTCGTGGATGGGCGAAAGAACGAGCAACTCGTACAGCTTCCTTCGGCCGGTAACTGGCTCGGCCCCAGCATCGCTGCTGAGGTCAGACCGGGCATGCGCGTGTACGACGAGGAGGTGTTTGGGCCTGTCCTCAGCGTGTTGTGTGTCGATACGTTGGACGAAGCGCTCCAACTGATCAATGCCAACGCGTATGGTAATGGTGCATCGATTTTCACGGCGTCCGGCGCACATGCCAGTCACTTTCAAGCTCAGGTGAAGGCCGGGCAAGTAGGGATCAATGTACCGATCCCGTTGGGTCCACCAGCTGTCTCGTTCACCGGCTCGCGAGGCAGCTTTCTTGGCGACCTACCGTTCTATGGCGCGTCTGGCGTCGAATTTTTCACAAGGCCGAAGAATATCATTTCGCGGTGGCCAGTACCTTCCGAGGCACCTGCGCAAAGCCATGCCAACATGATGAACATCCCAACTGCAACCAGCTGATCAGGTAATTCGCGCACGCCTTCTTCTAGCTTGATAGCCACCGCCGTGACTGCTAAATCATCTCGCATCGACCTGCTGAGAGTTCAACGCGCGCGTCAGCTCAACTCACACGCCTCTTGTCGAACGCAGCCACGCACGCGCAACAACCGGCACAGCCCTGTCGCTGGTCTTGCAAGCGCCCCACAAGACTGGTAACAGAGCGAGCGAGATGGACGCGCGAGGTGTGGAGCACGGGGACGTGGTGCTGAATGTATCGTCCGTGAGCGGTGGCGGGCCCATCGGGCGCTCGGCGAGCGGCCGGGGCTTTGCGAGTCTGACAGGCACACCACGTGTGAGTAGTGCGCGCAGCGCGCGCGGTCGGAGAAAATCACTTGCTCTCATGCATGCGAACCGCGTCACGCTGATTGGCATTGCGCTAACTGCGTGCGTACTGGGCCTAGTTATCTTTGGGGTCGTGCGCATGCAGTTCACGCGTACATCCAGCACTGCAAATTCCACAGATAGGGCGCGCGACGCGACGCGCTATGATAGCTCACCGTCGTTCAGGTCAAACTACAGAGATCCCGCCACAATCATTGGGCAGGCTGTGCACCGCTATGAGACCACGGGCTTGTTGGATCCGAGCGTAGCCCGGAGCTTGGTCACGGACCGTGCGCAGACGACGCGCATCGAGATGAATCGCGACCTCTTCTTTGTGGCAGAGGATGCGTGTGCAGCGTATGATTCGTCGCGCAAGGCGTTTCGTCCACTAGTGTTTTCGAGGTATCATCCCTACGCGCTGGACCTGGATGCGACGCCGGGAACAGGCGGAAGTCTTGACGATCTGCCCGACGTTGAACTTGTGCAGCTCAGTCGCGACGAGGCTGCGACATTTTCTCGGTCAGTGTTGGATTCCGGTTCGGTAGATGTGCCCTTGATACAAGGTACCACGTTGTTGGCGTCCGTCACCTCAAACCGCTTGATTGATGATTGGCAAACGGAGCTCGAGGCACAGGCGTTTGTGGCTCTTAATCATGGTAGAAGCGATAAGGTTCCCCGCGTGGACAACGTCTTGTTTGCGCAAATGTGCAAGAAACCCTCGAAGCGAGAGGATTTCTTATTTCAGCAGCTTGGGCTGCAGTCGTCTGGGTACAACTTGGACACGCTTTCCATTTTGCTGTCCACGATGCCCAAAGGTGTACGTGTGCTTCGAAAAGCCTGCGACTCGGTGCTGGACAGTCTAGTATGCTTTGAGCGACTCCTTGTACCAAAGCACAATGTGTCAATGGATAACACAGACGCGCGATCTTTGGAGTTGCGGCGAGACGACATTTTGGAGCCTCTGCGCGCGGCGAGCTCAGAGCTTTACGCCGAATCGGACACCGGGTCTGCGTGCGAGCTGCTGCACAATTCGCGAACCGTGAATGTGCACATGATGACATGGAATGCGGACGCTCGGAACACCCGCATACTCAACACGGCAGAAATCGAGCGTGTGATCAGCGAAGAGAAGTTATGGGGTCCCACTATAGGCATTCGTTTCACAATGAGTGAGTACTGGCCGCGGACTGTCAAAGAAGAGACGCGTATGCTTGCAGATATTGATATCCTCATTATTCCTGAGGGGGAGTACGAATCGCGCATGCTCTTTATCAAGAGGGACGCTGTGGTGATTGTTGTGACGCCGCGCTGCGCACCTAATGCTGTTTCGGAGCGGTACGCGCTTGAGCCCTTCCCGTGGAAAGGCTCCCAGTTTGCTGCGCCACTTCGATTGCGCTTCTTTCCAATCTATGGATGCTCACGCGCACCAGACTGTCACGAACCTACGGAAGCGTGCGGGCTGCGTGTCAAGGCAGGTCATTTGCGCGCGGTGTTCGCGCTCCTGGCCAACCCGACCACCGAGTCTGAGCTCATTCTAGAGGATCGCATGCACGTTCATCCAGATGCTCCTGCCGTTCGCTCGGGACAGGGATATGCGCTTGACTTTCACACGCCGAATCGTTCAGAACTAACTCTCAGCCCGTGGTGCAAAATCGATGAACTACTGACCATACGCTGAAGATGAAGAGAGTCAAATCACAGGCATACGCGCCCGTACAGAACCCCTCCCTGGGAACGCTGCAGCACAGGAGATAAAAGGTATTGCGGAGCTTGACTCTCAATCATCCAGCATGTGCTCACTGATACGCACTTACTTTGGCAAGACACGATCCATTTCGTGGCGATGGTTGCGTGATGTTGACCACGCTCAGAGTTGCTTTTCGCGCAATGTATTTGCGCGTGCATGCATGAACACTGAGTCGCTCTGAACACCCGGAGAAAACACGCGAGGAAACGAGAATGTGGCAATTTAGTACAGGGCCGCGGGCACACGGCACAGCTTCAGATGTGGAGGCCTGTTGCTTGCACACAGAATGCGGCCCAGGCGACGGATGGGTGCCAAGTTTCAGGAAGGAATGGCAACCAGAAACCGAGTGCATACCGAAGATTTTTGGCCTGGCGAAAAAGAGAAAAAAAAGAGAAGGCTTCATACCTCAGCCGGAGCGATTGCTCCGGAGAATGTGATTTCTTACCTCAAATTGAGTTTTCACGAATTATCGTGTGAGCGGTATGCTGAAAGTAGATACATACACAAATATGGGCGTAGATTATGGCAATGGAAGGCCATCAGCAGGCCGAAAGGAATGTCTGAAGGCGCATGGTGCCAGATTACACCATGCTGTTGTCTGACCAGCCGGGCATAGAATCGAGCGTGATTTCATCAGCACTTTGCCGAGGCAGCCTTCGCACTCAGGTGGAGAGGACTTGGTTCCTTGTTCGTGGCGTAAACTTGCGTTGTTTAGAACGGGTGAATCCTTTGGGAAAAAAAAAAAAAAAAAAATATCGGGCGCAGCGATTCGCGCGGAGAGCACGATTGCGCACTTGTCTCACTAATCCAATGTTGCTTTTTCATACCCTGCTTTCATTTCCCGACGCAGCCTGCTCAACGAAAAAAGCTCACAAAATTCGTATATGTTAGTGGTTTGTCGGATGATTTTCGTTCTGAAGCATGGCGGTCAGCTTTTGCTCGTGCGCTACAATCAAGACGACCGCGAAAAGCAATTCAGGGCCTGAAAATCGGCCGAGCGCGGAGAGTCCCGAATGATCACGGTGCCAAGTTCTAGCTCATACAAATGCTCTTTCCGCTACTTCGTTGATGCTCTCCAACGCTTCGCCCACAAGGGAACCCTTGCGCCCGGTCACGCGTACGCGCACATACTGCCCAGCTTGCACATGGCCTGGCTGCGGGAACACCACCAGCCGGCCCCCGTCTGTCAGGCCATGCAGAAGAGCTGGGTCCTTCTCCGAACGTCCATGTACCAGCAGTGTGTGCTCCGTACCGATGTACTGCTGCAGCTTGGCATCTAGGCTGACCTGAAAGCTTCGAATGATCTCATTCAACCGCGCCAGCTTGACGTCGCTTGGCACATCGTCCTGATAGTGCCGATGAGCGTGTGTTTTTTCTCGTAATGAGTAATGGAACATGAATGCCTTGTCAAACGACGAGCGTTGAACGAGGTCAACGGTTTGTTGGTGCTCTTCGTCCGTTTCGCCACAAAAGCCGGCGATCAAATCGGTGCTCACGAACAAGCCTGGAATGAGAGCGCGAGCACGCGCAAGCAAGTCATCATAAGCCTCCCGCGTGTATCCGCGGCGCATGCGATGCAGTACACTCGAGCTGCCAGACTGCGCTGGCAAATGGAGTGCATTGCAAATATTTGCGTGAGCCGCGATCACATGAAGCAGCTCGTCTGGAAACCATTGCGGATGAGGTGATGTGAATCGAATCCGCATGTCTGGAGCGGCGCGCGCTACAGCGTCCAAAAGGTCCGCAAAACGCAGGGCTCCCTCGAAGCGCTCCTTCCAAATTGGTGTAAACCCAGCGCTTGTCTTTCGCGGCGAGTGACTATCTGCGGGGACTGAGCGATCTGCATACGAGTTGACGTTCTGCCCTAAAAGCGTGACCTCCTTGTAACCGTGGTCCACCAGAACGCGCACTTCATCCAAGATCGAGGAAACAGGCCGTGAGCGCTCACGGCCGCGCGTGAAGGGCACGACGCAGAATGAGCACATGTTATTGCAGCCACGCTGAATTGATACAAAGGCACTAACGCCGGACCCACCGATGCGCACTGGCGCGATATCAGCGTACGTTTCATCCAACGATAATTGCACATTCATCGAGGACATGCCAGACACCTTTCGACTGTTGATTAGAAAAGGCAAATCACGGTACGCGTCTGGTCCAGCAACCACGTCAACGAGTTTTTTATCCTCCAGCAGCCGAGACTTGAGCCGCTCAGCCATGCATCCCAGCACGGCGACAATCGGCTTGACAGAAGCTCGATCATGCTCACGCCTTTTCTTGAATGTGTGCTCAATGGTGTGAAGCCGTTGCCACACCCTGTCCTCGGCCTGTTCCCGGATACTGCATGTGTTTAGCAGCACCACGTCGGCTTCTTCCAGCACGGCGCAGTGTTGATGCCCATGGGCCTGCAGAATACCCAGCACAATCTCGCTGTCGTTCACATTCTGCTGGCATCCGTAAGTCTCGATGTACACGCGACCAGGCGTGCTCGAGACCTGATCTTCGACTTCAGCAAGCATACCGTCCAGGGCGCCAGTCCTTGAAAGCGACGCGACACGCAGATGTTCAGCATGCCCAAGATGTTGCTCGAGAGATTTTGACGCACGCGCGGCTCGCACAAAGTCCTGCAAGGACGGGCCGTGCGGGAGGATCGTCGAGCTCCACGATCGCCGCCGTGCTGAGCTCAGACCGATTCGCAGCAGCCGCGGGCTCGACAATGTCGGCATGTTCACACCGCGCGTCCATGCCACGCCAGAGCGCAGTGCAGTACATGGGCGATGTAACGTCGCCATGACGGCCACCAGCAGCGAAGTTATTTTTTCTTCCTGACTCACAACCAAAAATGCATTTACTCGATGAAGTCGCTAGCGAGCGTCGGGACGGGAAGCTGGAAAAGGTACAGAGATTATGACACGCAGCGCGAAATTGTACAGAGCCCGCGATTCAAATTCAAGTTGTTTCTCGGAGATCTTCGCCCTGCCCTGAGCAGGTTTTGTGGAAAAGGCCAAGCGGACGAGACGTTCTGCTGCATTCGCGCAGGGACAGGTTGCCTTTCAGATTCCACGACGAGTGGAAAAACAGAAAGGCTGACGCAAGATCTGGTCTCGTCATCCGACTCATCATTCCGCGGTGGCGAACTATTCATCTTTTTGCCCCTGGCGCTTTTGCTGGTACGCGTCGATCAACTGGCTCTGAAGCTGGTGCGGGCTTTGCACGTGCTCCTTGTACTCCATGGAGTACTCACCTTTGCCCTGTGTGAGCGATCGAAGCACTGTACTAAAGCCGAACATCTCATTCAGCGGGATTTCGGACGCGATACGGCAGTACGAGATTTCTGTGACAGCATTAAGCACAATTCCTCGCCGGCGGCTGACCTCCGCCATGATACCTCCCTGGAACTCATTCGGGATCTCGATACTCACGTTCATGATTGGTTCAAGCACTGCGCCCTGGCCTCTTGTGAATGCTTGACGCACGGCCATGAGCGCAGCTTGGCGGAAAGCGTTCTCGTTCGAGTCTACTGGGTGCGACCTGCCGTCTGTCAGCACAAAGCGAACGCCCGCCATGGGGAAGCCAGCGATGGTGCCAGATTCGGTGGCCTGGCGGAATCCCTTCTCGATGGCCGGAACGAGTGTAAATGGTACATTCGTGCCCACCAAATGATTCACAAACTCGTTTGTCTTGCCATCGTCGCTAGGCTCCAGATAGCCAATGACACCGCCAAACTGACCCGAACCGCCGCTCTGCTTTTTGTGCAAGTAGTCAAAATCGCTCTTGCCCAGAATGGTCTCGCGATAGTTGACCTGAGGCTCACCAACCGTGCACTCGACCCCGTATTCCCGCTTAAGACGTTCCACATATACCTCCAGATGCAGCTCACCCATGCCGGAAATAATTGTCTGCTTCGATTCTGGATCTGTATGCACGCGTAGGGTCGGATCCTCGCGCGTGAATCGCGACATGCCCTTACCAAAGTTTGCTTGCTGGTCGCGAACGGTCGGCGAAATGGCGAGACTCATAACGGGCTCTGGTACATACAGAGACTCGAGCGTCAGGTGCTCGCCACTCGTAAAGGAATCACCGCTCGCGCACTCGAGTCCAAAAAGCGCACCAATATCGCCAGAAGTCACGGCCTCCACCTCTTCCATGTTGTCGGCATGCATTCGGATAAGCCGCGGAACGCGTTGCTTTTTGCGTGTGCGTACATTATAGATTGTCTCTCCGCGTCGCAAGGTACCACGGTACACGCGCAAGTAGGTTAGCTGCCCAAAGCGGCTTTCTTCGAGCTTGAACGCCAGCGCACATAGCGGCGCGGACGCATCTGGTTCGATCACAACCTCTTTTTCCGTCTGCGTCGTCTCGCCGCTTTCTTCGTCGGTCTCTTTTGCTGGTATCAATCCGTAATTTGTTGCCTCCTCTGGAGCCGGTAAATAGTCCAGAACGGCGTCGAGCATGACCTGCACACCAAGATTCTTCAGCGCGGTGCCCATCAAGACGGGCGTGAATTTGCGGGCCAGCGTCGCGCGGCGGATCGCTGCCTTGATCTCGAGCTCAGTGATGAGCGACTCGTCGTCCATAAGAAAGAGCTCCGCAAACGTGTCGTCTACATCTGCCAGCGTCTCAACTAGCACGCGACGCTTTTCCGTGACAAGAGCCAACGTGTCTGCGCCCACCAGAGACGGTTCGTCGGCCAGCTTCGACCGGCGAATGATCTGTCCGTGCGCGCCTTCAAAGTTGATCGCTTCTAAGGTGACCAGGTCGACGAGGCCGCGCAGGCGGTCTTCTAGTCCTATTGGCACCTGCACAGCGGCCGCCGCGAGGCCAAGCTTTGATTTGATCTCGTTGACGATGCGGAACGGGTTTGCTCCCTGTCGATCAAGCTTATTAATGAAGGTGATTCGCGGCACGCGGTAGCGCTTCATCTGGCGGTCTACAGTGAGTGACTGAGACTGCACGCCGGAAACGCCGCAAAGCACGAGCACGGCTCCATCCAAGACGCGCAACGCGCGCTCTACCTCAATTGTAAAGTCGACATGCCCCGGCGTGTCGATGATGTTGATCTCATGATCACGCCACGCGCAGTGTGTGGCGGCCGATTGGATTGTGATACCCTTTTCCCGCTCCAGGTCCATGAAGTCCATGGTTGCACCGACGCCATCCTTTCCTCGCACCTCGTGGATTGCGGCGATCCTGCCGGTGTAAAATAGCACGCGCTCCGTCAGCGTCGTCTTGCCCGAGTCGATATGCGCCGAAATGCCGACGTTGCGCAACTTGCGTCGCTCCCGCTTAGCGTCCGGCGTGTGCAAGTGCTGCGCCCTCTCTTCCGCGTGAGAGTGCTGTGGGTTTGTGCTCTGGTCGGCCACGGCGGTTGCCTCGCTGCTGGAGCGACGACGGGCGGCGCCAGTAGCCGCACGCCGCGGCAGCTCACGCGACCACAGAGCACATGTGCGTGCAGGCTGCGGTATGCAAAGGCGCCGCAGCGATGCCGTCGCCATGATCGCGTCTCGAGCAGGCGCACGAGGCACACTCACGCAGACTCACGCACGACGCCCGCCACCTTCCGCGCTCGTCCACATTCGTGGCTGCGGAGCGCGCGCCGAAATGGGAAGCGCCCGATGCGGTACAGTGATTAGGTACAGTAGACATGGGTGGGTGGGTGTTCAGTTGGGAGTCGGCAGCACTCGACGGGTGTACAGTTCGGACGTGCGCTGCGCGCGATCACTCCGCTTCGACAGGCGGGGCTGCCGACTACGTGCGCGGAGAGCGGCGCTGGTTCATGACGGATGTCAACGGCGCGCTGCGTTTGGAATCCAGTTCTCATTTACTTCATACGCTCATGTTGAACGAAAGACCCAAGTTGGCCGGACCAACGGCGCTAAAGCCCTGCGGGCCAAGATAACTCGCATACTCGTCTGGCACAACCGAGATCTGCACGCTCGTGCGGCCTTGCTGGTAGCCCAGCGAGATGTTGAGGTTGGTGTCTGGGGGGCGGTACGCCGCACCAAGGCTCAGCTGCCCGTCACCACCCGAATACGCGCTCTGTTGGATTGCCTGCAGCTGCGCTTGCTGCGTCTGCAGGTAGCGCATCGTGTTGCTCTGGTTTTGCGCGTGCATGAGCCGCTGCTGCACCATGCGCTTCCGCTGCGCCGCCAGCTCGCGCATTGTGTTTTGCAGCTCACTGCGTTCCATCTCGTAGCCCCAGCCAAACTGCTCAGACGCAGCGCCGGCAGCCAGCGAGCAGAATTTCCGGTCGCTGTTGAAAAACGCATAATCTGTCGACGCGTCTTCCGCATTCAGCGCGCTCTTGTAGTCGGCCAAAGCACGCTCCCTTGCCGCCTGAAGGTGCTTACCATACAGAACTGCCAGTTTCCGCTGCCCGCAAAATTGCAATTCAGCCAGCTTCTGCTCCGCCCCGGAGGGCGCGGTTGCACTAGCTCCTCCTTCGGTCGACGTGGCTGCCTTGAACGTGTCTACGGCCTGCTTGTATGCGCCCGTCACGACGGCATGAAAGTCTGCGATGCATTCGCCGCGCGTCGCCGCGGCCTGCACGCGATCCGCCACCGCGTTGAGCTGCGCCATCGCAGCGCGGAATGCACCTTGTGTTTTGGCGTACACGTCGGCACTGTCGGGTGAAAACTCAAACGCCGCCGCCCCACTTGGCGGTGCGGCACTGGTGCTATTGCCAGTATTGCCGCTTGCTTCGGCGATGGCACTTGCATAGTCCTCGTCCCACATCGATCGCGTAAAGACCGAGAACGAGTCGGCGGGGATACCAAAGCTGTACGCATCGTCATTGAGGGCATCAAGCGTGCTACCTGCAAGCTGCGAGATAGCTTGGTCGAATGCAAACTTTTCGAATTTGCTGTGCGGCAGCAGGCACACATCAAGATCCACAAAGGCGCTCATTTGCGTGTGCAACGACGAGTTGGCGGGTGCGCACGATATCCACTGCGCCTTCACATCATCTTCAAGAACGCGACGCAAGCCATCCGCCGCGGCAGCATTGGTACGCTCCTCAGGCTCGACATCGCGTACCGCAAGCACCAGGCGCAGCTTCGGATCGGTCTCGTTTGTGGCGGCGTGCACGACGCCGGCCAGTACGGCGCGCACGAATGCCAGCGCGGGGGCGTCTGCGCGGCCCACTTCGCTTACATCCACATTCACCACCGCGACATTGGCCAGCACGCCCGCAAAGTTTGCACAGGCCGCGAGCGCCCGCTTGGCGGCCGGATCGCCCTGCACGAGCAGCGCCACAAGGTATGGCTCAAGCTTGGCGGCGCGCAACAAGGCGCCCGAGCCGCGGAGCGGCGCGTCGTTGAAGCGTGGCGGCGGGTCGCGGTTTGTGACGAGATGCGGCGCGAGCGCGTTTGCAAGCGAGGCCGCGCCGGCGCCCATGACGGCGAGCACCTGCATGGGGTACGAGTCGAGCTCGGCCTCGCCGGTGAACCACTCATCGGCGCGCAGCGCGCCGTCCGCCGCGACGAGCTCGATCTCGTGTGCGCTCATCTCTGCCGCTTGCCGGAACGCACCGCCTCGGCCAAATGTTTTCCTCGCGCGAATCCCCGCAGCGCCGTGTGCTCGACCTGCCGCGTGCCAAGCTGCGAGCTGCGCGCGCGAGCAATGGCGTGTGCCGGCGTCCGTAGCAAATCGGGCCCGTTCTGCTATGGACGGCGGCGGCGTCCCAGAACAGGGTAGGGGTACAGTTATGAAGAAATAGTACAGTGGCGCATGTTGGAGCTTGCGGAGCCAACGGCGCTCTTCGCGCGCTGCGCTTTATTGTCAAACCCGAGGCAGTGGTGGTGGTGGCAGCGGCGGCCGCTGCGTCACATGGCAGTCACGTCATGCGGCCACACCAGCGGCCTCATCCGCAAGTGCCATAAGTAGGTCGAACGAAATGCGCTTAAACGTGCGAAAGTCAATCTTGCTCTTCGAGTAATCCGAGTCGCTGTTGTGCGTCACGTCAAATTTCAGAATCAGCGCCTGTATCTCCTGCTCGCTCATGGCCGTGTTCATGTCTTTCATGTACTGCAGCAATTCCGCATAGTCCAAATAGCCGTCGCGGTTCTTGTCCGCACTCAAAAAGGACTGCTTCAACTCCTGGTTAAACTGCTCAGCAGGAATGCCGAGCACTTTTTCCACCTTGGCCATATCTGTCAGCCGCAGCGTGCGCCCGCGCTGTCCAAACGAGCGCAGGCGCTCTGCCGCCGTGCGAGCCTCTTGCGAGGGCTCAACGTCTTGCGGTGTGGTCAACTCCAGCGGTTCTTGCTTGATTCGCACCGACTTTTGCGGCAATGGCTCCTTGCTTTCGTCACCTACTTCGCTTTTCACGCGCACAACACCTTCAATGCCAGCAAGCACATCATCGCTGCTGTCCTGCCTGCTGTGGCTGCTGGTTGAACGCCTGGCCGTTCGCTCTCGCTCTCGCTTCGGCTCCCGCTCTTCGTCCCCGCCTTCATCATCCTCTAGTCTCGCGATGCGCAGCAGACCCTCTGCCACATTCTCAAACTCATCATCATAGAACTCGTCCACGAAGTCAAGCATGAAAAGCGCAAACTCCAAGTAAGAAAGGTTCTTTCTCCTGTTCGTAGGCCTGAGCGGCTGATTCGGGTCAACATGGTCCGTCGGAGCAGGGACGTGCTCTTCACCAACAAGGCTGCGAACGGTCGCTTGGGCGGCCACCTCACCGCGCTCCACGCGGTAGATGCGACTCAGCGCGCGTGTCAGGTCTGACACGGCAAGCGTACCCGTTGCCGAAGCTCCACCTGTGCCCCACAATTGGAACAGCGACTTAAGCCTCGGGTCTGCCATAATTGCGCGCACCGCTGCATCGCTCTGCTGAGCACGCACCGTCTCGCCAAGCTCGCGGCTGGCGAATTCGACGAGAATGTCGTAATAAATGTGCTTAAAACCGGCAAAGTCGATCTGTGGCACGCGCGACGCTTCCCCTTCCGCCGAGTCCGCCTTGAATTTGCGAAGAACGGCACGAACACCACGCGCATCCAGAGGCAAGTCATGCCTTTCCACAAAATTGAAGAACTCACGGTGGTCCAAATAACCGTCACGATCTCTGTCAGCGTCCGCAAAGCTCGCGCGGAGATGCTCCATAAACTCACCCACGGTCATGCCAAAAATGCTCGCAATCTTTCGCACATCAAACTTGAGAGCCGTCTTGGTGCGTGAGAACAGCGGCGCCGTCCTCTCGCTTGCCATCGCATCAGCGTGATGTTCCAGATCACGCTGCAACCGTGACTGGCTGCGTGACCCAAGTACCAATCCTGAGCCCGCGCGTGAGTTGCTGCGCGACAGCGACCGTGATAATGCGCGCGAACCCATCCCGGTCGCACGCGAGGACGCACTGCTCTTCATGCGTGCAGTAGGTTCGATGCCCTGTTCATCCGAAGATGATGCCTTCTTTGCCTTCACTTTGTCTGCCTGCGTGAGTAAATGATCCGCGACAGCACCAAACTCTATGCCGTATTCATCGCGGCAAAGCTCCACAATGAGGGCGGCAAACTCATCGTATGCCAAGTGGAAGTCGCCACGGTGATCATATGCGAGCAGCGCGTGAACGGTGAGGCGGACAGTTGCGTCCGCGTCGCGGATGCCATCCAGTGACTTGAGCTCCTCCGCAATGTCCCGAAAGTCGACGTGTCCTTTCTGGTCGTGGTCCCATGCCGAGAACAGCTCGCGCATGCGCGGATCTCGCTTGGCGCGCAAGAGTGCGCGATTGGCTTCCACGTTCATGCTCTGGCTCATGGTCACGTCGAATTGCTTGTAACCTTCCGCAATCGCAAATTCAATCATAATATCATAGATGATTTGTCGGAACGCGCGAAAATCAATGCGCGGCTGGCCGTGCGTGCCGCCACGACTCTTCGACTCGTCCTCCCCGAAAAGCTCGAACAGGGACCGGATTCCACTGGCGTCCAGTGCCAGTTTTTGTGTCGCTACGTAGGCCTCAAATTCCTCTATGCTCAAATACCCGTCTCCGTCACGGTCCGCCTCCAGGAAAGATTCCTGCAATTCATGCTTAAATTGCTCGACGCTGATACCTAACATGTTCTCCACGCGCTCCGCGTCCATTTTCACAGACGCGCCTGCGCGAGCAAAAAGCGGCGTCTGGTCTGCACCCTCACTCGTTTCATCGGCGCTCGGCCAAGGCGCTGACGATGCAGTATATTGTGGCGCAGCCTGCAGCAGATACTCGGCGATCTCATCAAACTCAAAGCCAAACCGTTCCTCGCATAAATCAGTCACAAACTCGGCAAAGTGGTCCAGCGTCAAACGCGACTTGCGCTGCCGCTCACCGCGAAAGTCGACGGCGAGCATGGCGTACAGGGTTAGGCGCTGCTCCTCTTCGACGCCACGCGCTTTCTCAAAGCCGCGGAGCGCGGTAGCAAGATCACGAAAGTCAATGAAGCCCTTTTGGTTGGTGTCCCAGGCCGAGAACACGGCAGCAAGGAGCGGACTCTCTCGCGTGCGCCTGATTTCTTTCCGGCGCTGAAGCGATTCCTCGGTTAACGCCTCTGGTACCATTGCCGCAAATTCTACACTCATGTCGTAAATGATCTTCTTAAAGCCCCGAAAGTCAATGTGAGGAGCCGCCGACGGCTCCAGGGCGCAGTTGAAAGCCAACACGAGCGACTGGATTGCTTGCGCCGACAGCACAAACTTGTTCTTGAGCAGGTACGATTGTAGCTCTTCAAAGTTCAAAAATCCATCACCGTCCTCATCCGCGTCTATGAATGCTTCTTTCAGCTCCTCTGTAAACTCTTCCACACTCACGCCCAGCATGTTCTCCAGCTTATCCTTGTTTAGATACTTTGCGGTCGCACTGCGCAAGAACGGCCGGCTCCCTGTCGTGTTCGTGTTGCTTCGGGACATGGTTCGGGACATGTTTCTTGACATATTTCGGGACATCTTTCTGGACAAGTGGCGAGGCATTGTCTGCGGCAAATCCTTCCCGGAGGTATCTTCAACAGTGCTACGAGCAGCCCTTGTCGTCATGGCCGACTCGAGCAAGCTGTCAGCAAGCTCGTTGAAAGACACGCCGTACCGCTGCTCGCAAAGCTCGATAATTAATGATGTGAAAGCCGCATAATCCAGCGTTTGGTTTGCTCGCGTGTCGTGAGCGAGCAAGGCATGCAACGCGAGACGCACCGCGCCGGATGCGCTTTGCATCAAGTCCAGCTGGCGCATTGCGCTTGCCAAGTCCGAAAAGTCAACGAAGCCCTTACCACCAACATCCCACGCCTCGAACAGCTGACGCATCCGTGCATCCTGAGCGCCGTTCTGGATGCTCAAGGCCTGCAAAGAAGATGGCGACCCGGATTTCGGAGGCACTCCTGCTCCAGTCGCGTGTGAGCTCATGCGATCCGTCAAGCCTGCGGTCGCATTCGTATCTATATTCTCTCGACCCAATCCCGTATCGTCTTCGTTATTGTCCACAAATGACGCAAACTCGACAATCATGTCATAGCAAAACGTCTTAAACCCGCGAAAATCAACGTGACCGGCGCCCGTCACATCGAACAACTCGATGAGCGTGCGCACGCTCTGTTCATCAAGCAGCATTTTTTGCGCCTTCAAGTATGGGAAAAGCTCATCAAAGTCCAATAACCCATCGCCTCCGACGTCTGCTTCATCAAATGCCACTCGCAGCTCGTGTACAAACATCTCCACCGTGATGCCCAGCAGCTCTTCCACCTTGTTGTCAAGCATTTTGACCGATTTCGCGCGCGCTAACGCCGCTGGACGATCACTCATGACGGTTGTGGTCGAGTTCATTGCCATGGAGGATTGTGATCGCTGGCCCATACTCATGGCACCCGGGGAGCCGAGATTTCTGCTGCTGTTCGCGCGAATGACCGGAATCGATTTGTTCCTCGCCACACTAAGCAGGTGATCTGCAAGCGAGCCAAAGTCTGCCGTCCCAAATTGTGACACGCACAGGTCAACGATAACGTTCGCAAACGCGTCCAAGTCCAGCCTGTTCTGTTTGTGTGAATCGTACTTCATGAGTGCGCGCAGCGCCATGCGCGCCGCCGAGCCTGCCCCATTCTGTCTGCCATCATCGGTACGATCGTCGCTGCTTCGAGCGGCGCCACTACCAGCAAGCGTCTCAAGCTTGGCAATCGCGCGAACCAGGTCCGAAAAGTCGACATAACCCCGATGCTGTGTATCCCAAGCATCAAATAATAATTGCAGCCGCCCATCCTGCCGTGCGGAGCGAACACTCATGGCACGATGCTGCATCATCCGCTGAACCTCTTCGTCCTTTTCCTCCAGCTGCTCCTGCTGGCTCTCCTTCTCGAAGAGGATCACCACGTCGTAAACAATACGACGAAAGCCATTTATATCCACGGACTGGCTCTCTGGTTCACCAAACAAGTCAATGAGCGCGCGCGTTGCGCCATAGCCCAGTGGCAACTTCTGGCTCCTAAAGTAACCAAGCAGTTCAGGAAGGTCCAGACGGTCGTCCTCGTTCTGGTCTGCCTTGACAAACGCAGCACAAAGCTGGTCGTCAAACTCTGCAAGTGACATCTTCATGATCGACTCGACGAGTGCCGCATCCATAATAAACTCTCGGTCTGAGCTACTGCGCACAAAGGCTGCACTTTCACTTGCCAGTACCGGATCCACGCTGAAACCGCGCGTGAACGTGCGGTTAAATTTCGTGCCTGCTCCGCCGGGGCCCCCGGGACCCGGCTGCGCGGGAGAAAACCCGACTTTCCGCGTCGGTACCTTGTCGAGCAGCTCAAGGAGAAAACGATCGACATTGTCCTGCTGATCATTATCCGTAATTAAGGCGGCAATCAGGTTGCAAAACGCCTCGTAGTTCATCATGTTGTTCTCATCTTCGTCGTCATTTTGCTGCGTCTGTTGCTGCTTGTAGCCTAGCATCGCCAGCATACCCATTTTAGACGCTGCGGGCATCTCCTTGAGAATCTCAAGCTTTCGAATGGCACGCGACAGAACGCGAAAGTCGAGCACGCCCGTACCATCCGGATCAAAGTTAGAGAATATCTTTCGCATACGTACATCCTCGGCGAAAAGCTCCTGAAACTGTCGCCGCTGTTCGTCCAGTTCTGAATACCGAAGATACTCCAATTCGGTGTCTTCAATCTCGTCAGATACTCCATCATCTTCGCCCGCCGCATCGCCACTGTCAAAGTATTCGTCCGACACGTCTAGGTCGTCAACGTGCACACCGCTCCCGCTCCTGTTTGAGATGCGGCGCGCCGACCCCGATGCGGACCGCGTGTCATCGCCCGCGTGCATTTCTTTCATGAGCTCATACACGACACGCCGAAAGCCGACCACGTTGAGCTGGTGCAATTTGCCAACACCAAAACTATGTATCATGGCGTCGACAACATCTTCGTCGACGTTCGTGGCGCCCTGCTGCTCAAAATGGCGCAGCAGTTCGTCACGTCCGATAAAGCCGTCGCCGTCCTCGTCCAAAAGCCCGAATGCCTGTCGCACGCTCTCAGAAAAGTCCGCCACACTCTGTCCCCCTGTCGCACGAGCGATCACACGCGCGTTCAGGTCTTGCGACGACATGCGATTCATCGTGCGCACTGATTTGTGCCGCTTCATCGCTTTGCACTTTCTGTAGTAGTTGAGCAAATAAGCGCCAGTCGCAATGTACAGGCTATAGTCGACGGTGCCGTCGGAATCCACGGCCGCCATGCCGACCATGGTTGCCAATAACATGCGCGACAGCGACAGCCCGGCTTCTGACAGAATCACAGCAAGCTGCTCGGGCGAAAAACGCCCAGAGCCCTCGTCAAAGGACTGGAAGACATTCTGCAGGTGCGCAGCCAGCTCACCTACTGTGCCACTTGTGAGCATCAGTGAGATCGCTTCCTCGCGCAGCAATTCACGAACCTGGTTAAGGTACATGATTTCAGCGTACACCGGCACAAAGCGTTCGTACGAAATCAGAAACGTGCTCTCCGGGTCAGCCTTCTTGCACAGCGCATCGATCTCATCTGCTGAAAGCCCCAGGTTCTCATTCACAATGCATGCAGCAAATTCCTCGTACGTGATGTTTTCGTCCTCGTCCAAATCGTACTCGCAAAACACCGACGAGAACAGCGAGCCGAGATCTGCCTTGCTGTAACCCTTGATTGTGGCGGATGCCTTGGCCATGGCTTCGCCCAATGACTCTTCGTGCACCTCCAGCGCGGCCGCGCGAGCAAACACGGCGCAGATCAATTCGACACACACCGGCTTGAACGCAAAGAACGAAATCTGCCCTTCCAGTTCCGGGTCGTGGTCGCGCAGCTCGCCCGCAATTTCGTCTTCACTCAGCCCGATCGCGGCCGCGTCAATGGCATCCTGGAATTCCTTCAAGTCTAAATAGCCATCGTTGTTTTGGTCAAAGTGGCGGAAAATCGGATACAGCAAGTCTTCTGCCTCTGGCGACTCGAGGTCCATAGACAGCAATGCCTTTGCATTCAAGTACATTGCAAAACTGGGGTCCTCTTCATCTTCACCATCGATGGCAGTCTCATCACCGGCGGTAGCAGAGCTGCCTTTCCGTGTTCGCGACGGCGGTGGCAAGTCTTCGATGGCGTCCGCAAAGTCGGCGAGCTGCGCGTCGCTCAGCGCGTCCTGCGAGACGCTATACTTGAGTACGAGCGCCTGGGCCAAAAACTTGGGCACGTTGCGCGGCCGCGCACACACGGCCAGTTCCGTGATGTACTGCAGCACCGGCTGCAGCCGCGCCAGGAACTCATGCGGCAGCTCCTCGGCGGATGCGCGCGCGCTCATCGCGACTCGACGCGGGCCACGCGCGACAATGCGCACCTGTCTCTGCCTCTGCCCGTCAATGCCGCAACTACAGAATCCGATCCCACTCTGCCGACCGACGTCAGCGCGCCCCCACACACAAACGCACACCGACCAGCAAGCACGACGCGGCGCTATGCACACACGCTCTCACTTATGCACCCGCGTGCTCCAACTCTAGATCCACGCCGCGTTGCATCCAGACCTCAGGACGCAACGGCTCATGCACGTACTCGCGCGCGCCTGCCTACCCACCAACATGCATGCATACATGCATGCACTCACACGACACACACAAACACACACACACATACACCTTTCCCCCCTTCCCACCCTCTCCGCTCTCTTCCCTACAATCCAAAAAGAAAAAGCAACCCCATCGTTTTTCTATGTGAACCTAAGAAATATTCTCAACGGAGCGCGGTGCCGCGTCATACCAAACCACGCGCGTTTTCATAGCACCGTTCTTGCGCGCCGCTTGCTGACACAACGTCCAAAAAAAGAACAACGCCAAAACGACAGGTCACTCAGCGCGGGTGTACAGTGGGTACTGTGTGGGTTCAGTTGGTGGTACTGTCAGCGTGTTCGGTTGGGTGTACAGTGTGCGTGGTGCGAGGTTTATAGGAAAGGAGGGTGGTTTTGATACGAACACGAGACAGGACGAACGCGGTGAGTTGATGAGGAAGGAGAAGGAGGAACGGGAGAAGCAGCCGGGTAAGAGGCCGAAGAGTGGGAGTGGGAACAGGGAGTGGTTGTTGGTGTGGTGGTCGGGGAGGAAGAGAAAGGGGGTTAGAGAGAGAGAGAGAGAGAGAGAGGGTGGGGTGAGGTTTGTGCTGTGCTGTGCGAGTGGGGGACAAGATGGAGGCGTTTGAGAATGCGATGGAGAGGTTGGGCAAGATCTTTGCCGGGAAGAAGAACCGCGTGCCGGAGTTGGTCAAGTTCACGCATGAGCGCAAGATGGCCGGCGCTTACACGCACGTGATCCACACGCGCGATAAGATTCTCGTGCGCGCGACCGCCGCGGCGCTCGTGGTCACGCTGGGTATGGCGTTCGCGGGGCAGTATGACATGTTTCTGAACAGGAACAAGCGCGAGGGATTCTAGGCGCGCCAAGGCGTCAGTGGGCCAGCGTCGCTTCCGCCGCCCGCGCGGCCCGGCGCATACCGCATATTCCTGCTCCACATGTGGAAGGCGACGTGTGCCGCGCGTTTGATCCCGACGGCGAGCCTGACCACTTGTGGCCTCAGTCCATCCGAGTGGACGCTGCGGGAACCACAGCGTGGCTCTTTCCTGCTGGCGCGCGCGCGCAACACCGTCCTTGTCTCTAATTATACTGTGCAGTGCTGGCATGTTCTGAACAAATAAACGTTTGATGGAAACCTGTCACGCCCAAATGATCTCGCACCAGGAGCACGTTTGCGCGCGCATCGCGTCGGGTTGCACCCGAAACAAATTTGGACAGACTGGGTTGTGAGCGTATCAGCGCCACACTCCACAAGAGAGCCGGACTGTGCGGCAAGAAGCCCGAACAAGCGAGTAACTCGAGGGTCGAAGGAGACCTCGTCATTTGGATCGTGCCGCGTCGCGACGACTCGCGCCCGAGAGGTCGAACGGCTGTGAGTTCGTTTTAACATCATGGAATCAGTGCCAAAGGGCGCCGCTGCACCCAGCAGCATTAGCGCCGAGAGCATTCGCGTGATTGCGCAGAGCGTGCCGGGCGTCGGTGAGTTGAGCGACGAAGTTTGCATGTTGCTCGCGATGAGTGCGGACGTGCGCATTCGCACGGTGATCGATACGGCGCAGGCAATTATGCGCAACTCGCGGCGCTGCCGCCTAGCGACGCGCGATTTGAACGTGGCACTGCAGACGCACGGCATGGAACCCGTGTGGGGCCACGTCGGTGCGCACGGCCCGCTGGCGGGCTTCCAGTGCGTCGCCGACGGACTGTTCATTGTAAAGGAGCCCCGCGTGCATCTGGCGCAGGTACTTGACGAACCGCTTCCTACCGAGCGCTGGTGCATTCCGAGCGTCCGAGCCGAATGGCTCGCGCTTGAAGGCAGTGGTACGGGCAATCCACAAGAAAGGCGTTCGAGCCTGCCAACGTTGCCGAAAGTGCCAGACATTGCGAACGGCAGTGAGCTTGAACACTCCGACGGAATATACGCGTTTGGCCGACGCGTGATCAAGAGCGGCTCGGAAGAAGAATTCCGTCTGCTTGAAGCGCGCGTGATGATGCTCCGCACGGACGCGCTGCGCGCTGAGCTACCACATCTCGTGCGACTCATTCACGACGAGGTTTTGATTGGTGTTGCGGAAAGGCGTGTGCAAGTGCTTTCGAGGAGTATGGCGTTGTGTCACACGCTGCTTGTACACCCGGCTTTTGGCGTGGAGACGTACCTGGAGCACCTGACGCCCGTTGTGCTAACTTGCGTGCTCAGCTCGCGTATTGAGGATGAGACTGAGCTCGACAAGCAGCTGGACATGCGGCGCGCTTCGGTTCAAGTCTTGATGCGAATCTGGGCAATGACAAGTTCTACTTTTACGCTACGTCCGCGAATCGCAAAGACGATCGTGGTCGCGCTAGTGGGTGCAGACGCGCACGCGCTGGGCGTGATATGCAGCGCCCTCGATGTGCTCTGCCAAATCGGTGGCAAACTGCTTTTCTGGGCAGTCGCACTGCACGGCAGCAGCCTTGAACGCACGTTGGATAAGCGCCTCGAGCAACTCGACAGGCTGGCGTCTCAAGCCAGCGGCGATCAGCATTCGCTTCCAGAGCATCACCACCGGCAACGCCAACTCGTGCTTCACGCGTATCTTGCGCTCGCGCGCGCGTACCAATTAGCTCGCCACTATACGTTGCCCTGCTCGCCACACGTGAACGTGCAGGCGCCGCTGCCGCAAACACTACATGCTCGCATCATCGACGCCTTTGGTGAGTCTGCCCTCCTGCAGGTCTGCGCCTTCTTCACGTCTGAGCTCGCGTTTTGAACTGTACTTGCTTCCAAGGGTGAACCAGAGCGTCACCTGCTTTGAAAACGGCATCGGGTCACGGGTCAGGTGGCGATTGGAACACGCGGCCGAGGGCGCTTGGTTTTGTGGCGCGGAACGCAGAGGAACGCCAGCGGTATTCGTTCGCGCCACTGCAGGCGTCATCGGCTCGCGAGGACGAGGAAAAGGTCGCACACTGCGGCGTGGACGTGGTCCACTGGCTGACAAGTTGACCCTTACGACATGGCGTTTGTGAGCGTTCCGCTTGGAGGCGCGTCTCGTGCCGACCTGCGAGGCTTCGCGCGTTGCCGGGCTGGATATGGTGGTGTCGTGGTGGCGCCCGGACGCTTGCCGCTGTCGGTGCGCCAGTGCGCGCGAAGTGACCGCGTGGATATCGCAGGAGCCTCTGCTGTTGCAGCGCAAACGACCGAGACGCATGGCCTAGCGCCAAGCGTTTTGGGGCTGCCGGAGATTAAGGTGGTGGCCAGCGACGTGGACGGGACGCTGCTGACCACAGGACACACTCTGCCGGATGACGTATCCCGCACCATTGTAGAAATGATGGATGCCGGAATCGCGTTCTTCCCGGCAACGGGCAAGTCACGGATTGGCGCGCTCAATTCGTTTTGCGAGCCTCTGAAATCACGACTCGGCGTAACATCGCCCGGCGTGTACCTGCAGGGCCTCGTCGTGTACAAGGAGGGCGGGGAGCTCCTGTACGAACGCGCACTCGAACCGGGCGTGGTGGCAAAGGTGGCCCAAAAGGCACGGGATCTCGACTGCGCATGGGTCGCCTACTCTGGCGATCGTATTCTTTGCGAGCCCATGAGTGCAAGGAACCAGAATCTCGTTGATTCCCTCACAGAGTATCATGAACCGCAGGCCGAAACCGATGCCGAGCTGGTGGAAAAGATTATGGGCGGAAGCTACTCAATCAATAAGGCGCTGCTTATTGCGGACGAGCAATTTATTGATACCCACCGCCCGGCGTTCCGTGAACTGCTTGTCGGTGAGGCCACGCTCACCCAGGCTCAAGCCGACATGCTCGAAATTCTGCCATTGGGTGCATCCAAGGGCGACGGAGTCAGGCGCCTTCTTGATCACCTGGGCTTCTCCTTTTCGGAATTGATGGCGATCGGAGACGCCGAAAACGACCTTGAAATGCTCAAGTTTGCGGGCATTGGATGCGCCGTCGGTAACGCCTTGCCATCGGTGAAAGCCGCAGCAGATTTCGAGGTCCGATCCAATAACGAAGGCGGTGTGTCGGAAGCGATCCGGAGGTTTGTGTTGAAGCAATAAAGAAAGTGAAAAGGTTGGTAAGAAAGTTTGCACGCGCAGTCGAGCACTTTTGGACACACACAATGCGGACAAGAGCGGCACCTTTTATGACGACGATATAAAATACAAAGCCACGAGCGAGAGCACCCTTTGTCGGCAGCCAACCAGAGACTTGCGGCGCGTTTGGCTTCGAATATCCACACCACTCATCGTGAGGACATCACACGATCCAAAGAGCACACTGGTTCAACCATGAAGCGTTGAGTTGCTCTCTTTGCGAAACGATAAGGGGGCGAAATGAAAGAAGGAATAGCACGAGACTCGACCTTTTCACACCAACTCGTACCGCACGACAGTATATCCCAAACTCTTCCGCACCCCTGAGCGTGCGCTGCCTGCACGCTCGTCGCCAAAGCCGCACGACAGAGCCTGTTCTTCCCTGCACAGGTGCACGTCACCCGTGCCGTGCATCCTCGGCACAAATGATGCTTTCAGAGTCCTCTAGTCGTATCGGTAGCCTTCGTGGATGCCATTCGCCTGGAGCACGATGTAAAAGGCAAGACCAAGCAGAGCAAAGGCCAACGTGAACGTGATGCGCGGGTCAAGCCACCACGGTGGCTTTTCGCCCGTTGCAGATTGGAAGGGTGAGATGAAGTAGAAGCGATCCCAGAACGAAACCTTCTCGCCGCGGTCCTTGGCCGCTTGCAAATCGTCGATCTTCTGCGTGTATGCCTTTGAAATCGTCGAAGGTGTGCGCGGGACTGACGGGTTGTTGTCAGCAAACGTGCGGTTCTCTTTGACCATTTCCACTTGCAGAACCTCCATTTCAAACTCCAGCACGGCGTTCGGTGGGATCACTGGCGGAACGCCCCGACTTCCGTACGCATACTCTGGGCGGATAGTGAGCACGCATTTTTCGCCCTCTTTCATTGTGAGCAACGCTTCATCCCAGCCTCGAATGACTTTCCCTGTGCCCACGCGAAAAGTGAACGGCTTGCCGCGGTCGTAGCTCGAATCAAACACCTTATTTTCCGCATCCGGTAGCCTACCAATATAATTGACACGCACCTCGGCCCCGTTCGCCACCAGCTCGCCCCTTCCAGTGGAAAGGATTCGCTTCAGTACACCATTGTCCTCTGTCACTACGACATCCTGGTTAATCTGCTGCTTTGTCGCCAGGCGCTTCGCCCTGTCCGCCTCAAAAGGGTCTAGCAAGTTTTCCACGCCCGCAGAAATATCTAACCGACGGCGCTCGTCCTCATCGTCTACGTCGTCGGTGACACCGAATTTGGCAAAGTCGCGCTCTTCCATGTACGTCTTAATCGAGGGTGCGCCGTACGCGCCTGCTTCCTCTTCCGTTTGTTGATCACCCCCGCACGTGAGCAGCTCAATGTCAAACTCCAGCGTCGCTCCTGGCGGAATTTGTGGCGGCAAGCCTTTATCTTCAAAGGTATACTCTGGGGCGCACCTGAAAGTCGCCTGCTCACCCACTTGCATTGCCGCGACGCCAACTTCCCATGCTCGCACGACCTTTCCGGCGCCGAGCTCAAACACATACGGCGCCGCAGGATCCTGCATGGAGTCGACCACCTCGCCAGATGGATACAGCCGTGCTGTGTATGTAATCGCGACGCGCTGTCCTTGTTGAGGCACCGCCGCCGCCGCATCGTCTGGCGCCCTGAGTGTGCGCTTCAGCACGCCGCGATCGCCCGCAATCAGCGGCACAAAGTCATCGTCGCCGCCGACCTCCACACCTTCTTCCGAGCGCGCATTTACCTTTTCAGGCGCCGAAGACTGAGCCTGCTGCGTTCCGTTTCCAGACGCGCCCGTGCCCGCCGCATCTGCGCGCTTGCCCTTCTTCTGCTTCTTATTGCTGGCGGCGCCGCCCTGCTTCGCCATGCGCAGCGGCGCCACCCCGGCGCCACGAAACCGCGGCCGGCATACTACCGCCGTTCCCGCAGACACCGCGCCGGCTCTTCCGAACGCCGCGCAGTTCCCCGTGAACGCCATCATCCCGTCCATTCCCTCCTTCCCCACACACACACGCGCTCCGCTCTTCCCACACCGCCGCGCACACAAACGTGCACGCGCAATCAATCTCCGTAACTGTACCCACTGTACTCAATCATCTTCCGCATTACATGTTCCTTCTGAATCCATACATTTTAGCACGCTTTTTGAGCTCCCATTACAAAGCAATGCGGCACGCCATGCAACCACAAAGTGGAACGTGTTCAGTGCGTGTACACCTGGGTATCAAGCCACGGGCGTGCGCATTACCGCGGTCTGATAAAACGCTTATGTTTTATAGGACGCAATGCGTATTGCAAACGAATGCTGAAACGCTCGGGTTCGATGCCGGTTTTGGTGGAACAAAGTGCGTGCGGGTGGGGAGGGGAAGAGGAAGGAAAGGCTAAGGAGCGGTCGCGCGTGTGTGAGTCACGGGATTGACGGCAGTGCGGGACGACGCGCGGGTTGACAGGAAGTCCGCGGACAACAGACGTGGCGCCCTGAAGTGACCTGAGTGTGCGTGTGAGAAACAAGCTCGACACGAACCCGGAGGTCGCCCCCGTGCGTGGTGGCCGCGGATTCGAATTGGTTGGGAACGGACCAAGCCGTGTTTGGGGAGGAAGAGGGGAGCATGTTTGGACTTCGCGTGTCGCAGGCGCTGCGGGGCGCAGGCCGAGTGCTGGCTGCAAATCGTGTGGGAGGGGGAACCGGTGGCGTGAACTCGGCGGCGGGTTGTGCGTTGACGCACATGCAGAGGCGTGCGTTTGTGGTGCGGCCAAAGATTTCGGCGGGCGCGGACATGCGCGAGTTGGTCCAGGAGATTGCCGACGAGGTGGCGTACTCGGATCTTACTGAGTATGAAAAGCAGCGCATTACCGCAGACATTGAGGCGCAGAAGCGCGTCACGCATTTCACGCTCAACTTTGGGCCACAGCACCCCGCGGCGCACGGTGTGCTTCGCCTCGTCCTGGAGCTTGATGGTGAGGTTGTGCAGCGCGCGGACCCGCACATCGGCCTGCTTCACCGTGGCACAGAGAAACTGATTGAGCACAAGACGTACCTGCAGGCGCTGCCATACTTTGACCGCCTGGACTACGTATCGATGATGGCCCAAGAGCAGTGCTACTCGCTAGCCGTCGAAAAGCTGCTGAAGATTGAAGCACCTCCGCGCGCAAAGTATATTCGTACAATGTTTGGCGAAATCACTCGTATTCTGAATCATCTTCTTGCCGTTCCTTGCCACGCGATGGACGTGGGTGCTCTAACCCCCTTCCTGTGGGCATTTGAAGAGCGCGAGAAAATGATGGAATTTTACGAGCGCGTGTCTGGCGCGCGGCTGCACTCTGCATACGTGCGACCCGGTGGTGTGGCGAGCGACCTGCCGCTAGGGCTCATGGACGATATTTACGCATTCTGCAAGCAGTTCCCAAGCCGCATTGACGAGATGGAAGAGTTACTTACCGGCAATCGTATTTGGAAGATCCGCCTCGTCGACATTGGGGTTGTATCGGCGGAAGAGGCGCTCGCGTGGGGCTTTTCTGGCGTGATGTTGCGCGGAAGCGGTGTGGGCTGGGACCTGCGTAAAGCGCAGCCGTACGATGCATACGATGAGGTGGATTTCATCGTGCCCACGGGTGTGAACGGCGACTGCTTTGATCGCTACTTGTGCCGCATGGAGGAAATGCGCCAGTCGATCCATATCATCGAGCAGTGTATGAACCAAATGCCCGAGGGCGAAATCAAGGTGGACGATCGCAAGATCGCTCCGCCTAGTCGCACACAGATGAAACAATCGATGGAGTCATTGATCCATCACTTCAAGCTGTATTCTGAAGGCTTCTCGGTGCCGGCGGGTGAGACGTACACCGCAGTGGAGGCGCCAAAGGGCGAGTTTGGTGTGCTCCTTGTATCCGACGGGTCCAATCGACCGTATCGATGCAAGATTCGTGCACCGGGCTTTGCGCATCTTCAGGGTCTGAATTTCATGACCAAGGGCCATATGGTGGCTGATGTGGTCACGGTGCTCGGTACGATTGACGCCGTGTTTGGTGAAATCGACAGATAAGAGAGGGAGAGAGAATGCAGGGTCAAGCCGCATTGTTGTGGCAAGGCCCGTCCCCATGAATGTTTCAAGTCCATATTCTGCACAGTGCTTAAAAGTAAAGCCGAGGGCATGCGTCATATGTTATGGTTTGTGTTTCTGCGCGCAGCGATTGTCGACAGAGTTGGCGACGTTACAGCATCTCCAGAATGGCATTCCGTTCTGCACAATAAAGTTTGTAAGCAAACGCCACCCACTCGAACTCTTCGCATGCTCGGGCCGCTCCGCCAACCACACGATCGCAGCTTTCAACAACGCTAGAAAGAGGATCTCCAATCGGTCTGGTGCGCGCCTGCACGATTCGTACGAAAAGAGCGACGGAATCGTATGGGAACTTGACGCATGCGCCGAAATCAAACGAATGCGCTGTGCACCATGCGTGCAATTGAAGTGCGAGTCCTTGAGTCGACTGCATCACCGCAACATTCGCGCGCTTGGCCGCTCAAAGCGGGTTCATCTGGTGATTTCGTGTACGTAGCTTGTCCTGCCTTGCAGGCCTAGCGGTTTATGTCATGCCACGACCTCCATTTCGTCGCAACCTCATTCACGGACTACTTAGCGAAAAGCGCCGCAATCTGCTCGCCAAGCGCTGCGCCTTGCTTGGCGTCGGAAATTTGGTAGGTGTCGTGGTGCTGGAAAGGCCCTGCATGGCGTATGGCTCGAATGCACGCGACATTGCAAATCGAACACCCGCCTGCACGCAAAAGGCTCGGAGAAGACCCATTGTGCGAAGCACCATGAAGAGCTCTGCCGGAAAGCGCTTGATGGGCGCGGTACGCAATGGGCTCCGGCTCGAAAATGGGTTGATTTCGACACCCAATGGCAGAGGCCGAGTGTCGAACAAACCGTTCGCATATAACGCGGCCTTGCTTAGCAAACTAGGGTCATTCAGGTCCCCTTTAAGTTCAATACCCATGGCAAAAAGCAGCTGCCCTGTTCGCTCGTCGTCGCCGTTCGCCATGGCCAAGTAGAAAGCGCACAGTGCGCGGCGCGTCTCCTGGTTGATGCTTTTAACATTGCCAAAGTCGATCAGCGCGACGCGATTGTCTCTGAGCACGAATACATTGCCTTCGTGGCAATCGGCATGGAACAAACCATCTACGAGAAGCATTTGACCATACGCGTGGCCCAGGGCCTCAACTACGCGCAATCGGTCAATGCCCCATTGCTCAAGCGTATCTCGCTCGGTAATGCGCACACCGTCCATGTATTCCATCACGATGGCGCGCCGCGCAACGAGGCCCGGCACGGTGGCCGGAATGCACACAAGCTGTGGGCAAATTTCTGCGCGCGCCAAATTCGTCGCAATGGTGTGCATGTGCCTCGCCTCCAACTCAAAGTCAAACTCGAGCGGAATCTGCTGCTCAAACTCGCACACCACTGAAATAAGATCGAAAAACTGAAAGTCCGTCGACTGCAAGAATTCTGCAAGTTTGCGCAGGTTCTTGAGGTCCAACCGGCACAGCGCCTCCTGGTCAGCGTACTGCGCTTTGATGACGACGGCGCAGCCGCACCATTCTGCTTTGTGCACCTGCGCAATAGTCGCGCTGCCCAAGGCGCGCTGATCAACGTGCGAAAAGATCTGTTGAATCGTGTTCACGCCAAAACTTTCGCACAGTGTGCGTTCAATACAGCGAAACGGCACTGGTGGCACGCGATCTTGCAGACGGCACAACTCGTCGCACCAAGCAGCCGGCACAAAGTCGGCGCGCGAGCCGATGAACTGCCCGTCCTTCAAGTAAAAGCCACGCATCGACGTGCACAGATTATATACCTGCTTGGCGCCCCACGCGTGTTTGCGCGTCCAGATTTCATCGCGCCGATCAGCATCCGACACCAGTCGTTGCGTGTACTGCTGCGTCATCTTGTATTGCACGTAGATTGGCAAGACTCTGCTCCAGAACTCCATGTCTCTCGCGAGCGCGGGACACATGCGCCGAAGAAGTGCTCGCGCGCCTTTAACCGCAAGGACTGGCAGTAGCATCCATGCCTGCACCACATTGATCAGCCATCCGAACGAAGAAAGCGGCTGTTGCGCTTGCGATGTACCACTGCCGTGCAGGAGCACTGAGCGGCCAAGCACGCTCACCACACCCGACCATATCGCCCAAGGCGGAATAATTGATGAAAGCCAACATCCCAACGTTGCTCCCAACAGCGTACGCAATGCGCTGCCTGTCGCGCGCTTAATCATTCGGAACGTCCGTGTGCACCGATGGACACTGGCGGCAAGTCGAATCTCTGCGGATCGGCAGAAAGATTCCTCTGTCTGGGCATTCGTGACCAGTGTGCAGTTGACGTGCAACTGGCCGGGATACTGAAGCACGCAGATTGGCAGCCTAGATTTGAGCGGGACAGAGGCAATGAATCAACATACTTGCTAATTTACACAGATCAAACCGTCTTATTGACATGGCCGCAAGAACTTGGCTGGGTTAAGGATACGCACAGCTGCAGACGTTGTGAAACGTCCCGTCGAGCATCCAAGCGGCACCGAGCACCAAACTATGCGATACCAATGGCTGAGTCATGACCGATAATATCAGAACACAGTAATGAGCGCAAAGGACGTGTACAAGAGGCCCAGCGGGTATCCCACGAGCCACGTTTGCTCACGCAAAGAAAGCACAGCCACAAAGATTTTGGTGGCGATAATGGTGCACCACGCGATGGCGACGGCGCCCAGAATAATTGTGACGACTTGGAAGCGCGGACTGGACAGAAAGATGCGCAGTCCCGCCATGATCACCATGGGTAGCAAGGAGTAGCCGAGAATGCTGGTGGAACGGTACATATCGATGCGACTTTGGGACATGAGATTGAGCACGAGGTAAATACTGACGCACCCGATCGACGCCTGCCCGTAGATCTGACCAAACTGGACCTTTCCACCCAACAAGAGAAACACGCCCAACAGCAAGCAGAACAGCACAGGCCCGCTCATATCCGGCTCGTCCGCGAACGAGGGATCGAACTTGGACAACGGGTTCAGGACCATGAGCGCTTTTGCCCAAATATGCTCGACGTTGATGCCGAGCTCCTCGAGCAGCGGCGGCTCGTCCTCGAACGACGACGTGGAGAAGGAGTGCTGCTGCGCCGACAGGCCGGGCGCGAGCGCAGCATGCTGCGGCACCATACCTCCCGCCGCCCCGGCTCCAGCCATTCCCGGCGGCGGCCCAAAGCTCGACTGGTAGAACTCGGACATCCTGTCCCCTCCCCCGTGCGTTTCCACTCACGTGCGCCGCCACGCCAGACACTCGCCCCCGCCCTGTCCCACTTCTCCCTACTCCCCCCTTCCGACTCTGCAAGCGCTGTGGCGAAAACTTAAACAACAAAAGAAACAAAAGAAACAAAATAAACAAAACAAAACATTAAAAAAGAGCAAAGTAAAAGTACAGAGTCGAAGTACAGTTCCAATTCAGTAACCCTAACCGCTGCGTTTGAAGACGAGCGTGCTGGCAAGTGCGGGGTGTGCGGGGCTGCATGAGGAGGAGAGACTTTGTGTGTGTGTTTGTGTGTGCGTATGTGTGTGTGTGTGTGTGGGTGGGTTGGTTGGTGGAGATCATGGGTAAGGAGATAGGCGTGGAGGGAGGCGACGATGTGAGCGGGTCTGCGGCTGAATCCGCGCAGGCCAGGGCTCTGCGGCTGCACGCGCGCCGCGAGGAAATTGAGGCGGAGATAAAGAGCATTGTGGACGCGCTGTGCGCGCCCGGTATGGCTGGGTTGACCGCTCCGCTCGTCGACGCAGAAGGCTTTCCGCGCGCAGATGTTGATGTCATGCAGTCGCGGCGTCTGCGGCACACGCTCGCTTGTCTCCGCACAGACGTCGCACAGGTCACGAGCCAAATGGAGGTTGCGATACTTGCGGCGTTCCAGGAAATGAATTCGGAAGCACGGGTTCGCGGCGAGCACCAGGGGCCGGCAGGTGCGGCGTCAGACGACCTGTCGGACATGACCTCCTCGCCCAACTCTGTCGTATCCAGCGGCGCGACGCCAAACGCACAAACATTGCACGAACATCCGCACGCGCGCGAGGCGCGTCGGACGGTCCAACCTGGCGTTCGAACCAGCGAGCTGAACGGCTCCATACCTGGCTCTGAAAGCGACAGTGACAGCGATATCAGTGTGATTCCAAAGACGCCTTTCGCCAAGGTGAATCAAGTAACCGCGCTCTCGCCCGCGCACACCGCAGGTCTGAAGCCTCAGGACCTTGTTCTGTCGTTCGGACCCATCCGCGCCGAGCACGGCGGTGCCGTCCAGGACGCGTTTCGGCGCCTGCCCGCTGTCGTGAGAGAAAACGTGGGCGCGGCGCTGACTGTGGAGGTGCAGCGCAGCGAGTCAACCGAGTCAGCGCTGCAGCACGTGTCGCTCGTTCTTGTGCCTCAAGTGTGGTCGGGCCCGGGCCTGCTCGGCTGCCATCTTTCTCCTCTCTAGTCATCGCATGCGCCGGTGCGCCTGTCGCAGGCCTGCTGTGAGTCCTCGACTCTGCGGATACGCACTCCGTGCGCCATCTGTGAGAGAGACCCATATCTAGCTCACGCATGCATGCAAAAGCGTTCGCGCACCCATGTTTCCCCGTAGGGTCACTCTGTAAGGTAGGTATTGAGGTACAGTGACTTAAGGTACAGTTTCGCGTGCGGGGGAGGGCGCTACGCAAGAACGCGGGAGCGAGTTGTTTGCGTTTGACGCGTGGCCGCTGCGGCTACGATGCATGATGGCCGAGCTCGGCGAGGACGTGGACGCTGACGTCCGCGGGCACGACGGCGAGACGCTGAACGAGCTGGAAGCTCGGCATGCGGAAGAGGGCGAGCAGCTGGCGCGCCGCGCGGAAATGATGCGTGCGCGCGTGCCGAAGAAGGACCGCGTGGGGCGCGCGCGTGTGCAGGAAGAGGTCGACGAGCTCATGCGCAGTCTGCGCTTGCGGCATGCTGACGAGAGGAAGCAGTTGGGCGTAGAAGCAGCGCCCGCCACGGTCCTACCCGCGGACGCCGCCCGGACGGAACAAACTCCTCTGTCGCCGCAGTCGCGGGAGCCCAGCAAGGCGCAGAAGCGCAAACTCAAGAAGAAGGCACAGCAGGAGGAGATGGAGCGACGACTGGAAGAAGATAAAGCCGCAGCCCGCGCGCTGCCGAATGAGAAGCAGGCCGAGGCGGACACGCTCTGTAAAAAGCTCGAGCCGCTCGGGCTCACTCTGCACGCGATCCCGCCGGACGGCAATTGTCTTTTCGCTTCAGTAGCCGACCAGCTCGTGCGCAATGCAAGCTCTTCCTCGGACCTGGACCCTGCTCTTCTGAATGCCAACTCGAGTGCGGCAAGCGCGGCGCTGCGCCGTATTGTGGCAGATCATATGTTGGCGCATCAGGACGATTTTGCACCGTTTCTGGACACCGATGTTCCGTTTCAGACCTGCTGCGAGCAAATACGCGACGAGCCTAATTGCTGGGGCGGGCAGTTGGAAATTAAAGCGCTCGCGGAAGCGCTTGCGGCTCGAATCGAGGTGTTCGCTGCAGATCTTCCTCTTGTGGTCAGTGAGCCACCACAGGACACGCCTGTGAAGCGCACGATCAGGCTTTCCTACCACCGCAAGATGTACGGCTTGGGCGAGCACTACAACTCGGTTGTGCCGGAAAGTGCTTCTGCTTCGTAGTCGAATCGAAAGCCCGTTCTGACGCTTTCCTTGGCGCAGTGCAGGGAGTGCTGGCCCACTGCCGTTGTCCACGGAACGCCCCCTGACTGTAAATGTAAAGGAACAAAGTGATTGCCAGTCCAGTACGCGACTGCTTTACTCTTGGATCTGATGGAGCAGCGCACGTGGCGGATCGCAAGGCAGCGCTTGTGTCTATGTCTAGATTTACTTTGTGACACTGATAGAAAGTAGGGCAAGGCACATAGAACTAGTATGCAGAAAAAGGAATGCGACGGAATCGCGCCTCAGGCGCATCTATTACCAAACTTTCGGAATGAGTTTGTATGGCGTCGAGATTTGGTAGCTTGAGTACTCCGGGTACTTTTCCTTGAGGAACTCCTCCTCGACTTCGATCTTCTTCACAAAGAGCGCCGCGAGCGCCGCGGTCAGCGCAAAGCTGCCGGCCGAATGGGTCGCGGCCGCGTTGCCCAGAGATACGAGCAGCACGCCAGAGTAAACCGGGTGCCTTACTTTTTCGTACAGGCCCGTGGTGACGAGCGTGCCCTTGGAGACGGGCCTGGGCCACAGGCTCAGGTTCGGGATCCCAAGATCTACCAGCGCCTTGCCAGACAGCACCGCGCCAGAGATGAACAGTCCCGGGCCCAGCAGCAAGCTCGCGAGCGCGTCGACCAGAGGCTGGCCGGTGAGCATCATGAACGCCAGCACAAGCTGCGCCGCGCCGTACACCTCGCCGCGCTTGAGCCACTCGCCGGCCATAAAGTTGTCGAACAGCGTGGTCGACGCCTTGCCGATATCGTCGACGACGGCGTCTGGATCCACGTTCTCGAGCTTGGCCGTGACGTCCTCCATGTACTCGGAGAGCATCGCCTGGTACTTGGCAAAGCTGTCCGACGCGGACTGGGCGTACTCCTCGGCGGTGGTGGCCGCGGGCTCCGCCCTGGTCTGCACGGCCTGCGACGCCTCCTTCACGTCCTTCTCGACGATTTTCGCGGCCTCGTTGACGTCCGCCTTGAGCTTCTCGCCGTCGTCCGCCATGCGCAGCGCGCACCGGCGCGCGCCGGGCCGCACAGCGGCGCGTCGCGACCGCAGCGCCGACGCGCGCGGCCGGCGCGCCAACCGCCCCGGCCAACGCGCCACTGCCCGCATACCCCACAAACGCCATCCTGCCCTCCCACACTCAGATCCGCTCCGTCACCTCTCCCCACCCCCACCCAACCTCGCGCCTCACTACTCGCACACACACCCACTCCACCACACCCACTCCCTCGATCACACGTCCTTTGAATCTCAACCCCCAACACCCCACCACACCCCACCAAAGCAAAAACTAAAACAACACAAAAGACCGCTCCACCCGCTATCGGTTTAAGCTCCTTCTCCCTCCTCTAATTTCCTCCTTCCCCTCTCTTTGTTCTCTGCTCTCACACATACTCAAAACCGCCCACCGTGTAGATCATCGCTCCTATTAAACCCGCGCTGTTTTATTACAAGCCAGCGGTGCCACCTTGGGCTCAACCCCTCAAAACCCCCACACCCCCCTAAAACCCCGCTGCTCTTCCACGCGCTCGCATCGATCAATAATAATCCATTACCATTTTCACCATTTTCATCATTTTCCATCATTTTCAGTACTCGCACAGGAGACAACGAACCACACGTAACTTTATGAATGAATCAGGCAAATGCCGTGATCCTTCATACGCAAACGCGCTCAGATACAACTGAGATGAGATCCGTTTCGAGGTGCGAAAAACGGGATGGCGGCGGTGTTCAGTTGATGTACAGTGACGTGTGGGTACTGTGGCGCGATTAAATTATTCCTCGCGCACTGTACTTTTATCATGTTGGGCGCAGCCGGTGCGAGAAGACGCAGCGTGTCGGTGCCTGCTGCCTAATGGTGCGGGGGAGGGCATGTGTGTGTGTGTGTGTGCGTGTGTGGGGTTGTGGTGAGGGAGAGAAAGCATGGATGCGCTGGAGAAGAATGGCGCGCATGTGGTGCATGAGGTTCGTGATGAGTTCGACCCCATCTTCGACGCGTTCCGCCGCGACATCCCGCCGTACTCGTGGCTCGACTTTGTCAAGTTTATGATCACCATCCCGCTCTTGCCGCTGCGCGTCGCAAACGCGTTATTTTGGGTGTTCGCGTGCTACTTCTCGTACCTGACATTCGGGCCGAGACTCACAAAGCAGAAGAAGCGCCATTCGAAGGCCGTGGCCGCGAATGACGCAGCACAGCAACAAACGACTCGGGCAAATGCCACCGACGCGCTCGGTACTGGTGACACTGCGAGTGAGCGCGCCGCGCAGCCAAGCAACTCGACTTCCAACTCAGTCGAGCTGGTGCCAGCCTACCGGCAAAAGATCCTCACTTTTTGCGGCCGCTTCTGTGCGCGCATGATGCTCCTCAGCTTTGGCTTTGTGCGGGTTGCGTACGTCGATGAGCCCGGCTACGACTACGAAGAGGCCAAGCACTACACCGTTTGCTCTAATCATGTGAGCATGATCGACATTTTGGTATTCATGTCTTACAATATGCCCTCATTCGTGGCAAAGGAATCGGTATCGCACATCCCGCTCGTCGGACGCATCGCCACAGCCGCACAGAGTCTGTACGTGGACAGGCTTTCGTCGGGCGCTGGCAATGTGACAGAAAAGATCATACAACGACAGCGCGCCCTCGCCGAGCTGCAGGACGACAAGACGCCCGTGGCGCCGCTGCTTATTTTTCCGGAGGGGACGACAGAAAATGGAAAATGCCTGATTCCATTCCGTTCGGGTGCGTTCGTCGCGGGCTACCCGGTTTCAGTCTACATCCTCAAATATCCATACTCGAAACTTTCGCCGTCGTACGACACGATTAACGGAGGCTGGCTGATCTTGCGTCTGCTCACAGAGATGTACAACTCGGTAGAGATTCATCGCTTCAAGCCATATTATCCGAGCGAGGCGGAGAAAAAGGACGCCAAGCTGTACGCCAAAAAAGCGGCCGCCTACTTTGCAGACAAGGGCGGCCTTGGTCTTTCGGAAGGCAGTTTCCCCGATAAGCTGGAGTACTTTGCGATTGTGCGCGGAACCAAGCTTCCGGCGTGGGTCATCCCACGCGAGCAGAAGAGCTAGTAGCGTCGAGCTGCATCTTTGCTGCAAAGATTCACTTAAATCAGTCTCCTTTTTCTCTTTATGGAATATCGAGGAAAAGGGGTTTAAGAGCAAGCTATTTTCAATCTATCTGCACAGCGTCACCGATAAAGAATCCGAGAGGATCGTAATTCAGGTCCACATATCCGACACGACGATCATCCACCATCCTGTCATGCATCGCATCCTTGAAACTTTTCGAGTCAACATTGTCTATCCGCCCAGCAGGCCAAACTCGAGCAGCCCTTGGGTGACATCCAAACGAAGAGAGAGCAAAGCGAACACACGCACACACACACACACACGCACGTACAGATCCCCCGCTCTGCGAAGGATTGTGCTTCAAGAAATCGGTGCCCCCGCATCTTCAGCGATTGTGTGGATACCCACAAGGGCCAAGCGCTCGCGCAGCTTGCGAACATTTTCCTCCATTTCACGCTGCTTGCTCAAGTACGAGCGATGCATGTTGAAAAGCTGAACGGCGAGCGCCACCTGCTTACGGGGTCCCACCGTTTCCAGAAACTGGGGTGGTCTCTTGTTGCTAGATAGTTGCGGTTCGTCCTCAGATACGATGCTCGGATTCTCATCCCTGCCCACTGCATGCGGTGGATCAACGAGCACAAACTTGGACACACCCGCGCGCTGCTCGATCTCGCGCAAGTGCACACCCTTTTTCCCAATCAGCAGTCCAATTTCATCCGCGTCCACCGCAATTTGAACGCGAACGTGATCAATCATGTCACGCGCTTTCTCGGCGGCCTCGTTCGAGGTGGCTAGAATCTCCACGCGGTGAATCGCCCGAGGCAGATCATCATCGACGCGAATACGAATCACTCCGGGAATGCGCTGTGCTGCCTTTAGATTGGTACCGTTCTTTCCGATGCATGATCCAATCATGTCCGAGCTCACCTCGAACACAAGCGTGCATGCAGTCTCGCGCTGAATCTTCGCGCTCTCCAGCCGCGCGTTGAGAATGCGCTGAAGGCCCGTCAGACGTGCAAAACTGCCAACGCGCTGGAAGTGGATATCCATTGCAACAGCCACGTTTGCCATGGCCTTGCGCACTCCGACGAGCTCCAATACGACTTGGTCGCTGGGCACCTGTTTCTTCAAGTAGATCTGCGCAAGCCCCAGCGAGTTTTTCAGCTCAACAAGTGTGTCACTGGTGTCAAGCACGTCCTGCTTCACACTGTCCGGAACCACGACGCGCTGCTTGCAAAAATCGGCGGGTATCCGGAACCCAGCAGGCCGGATGCGGCTCAACTCGACCATTTCGTCAGAGCCGCTTGGGTATGTGACGTGGTAGAAACCATCAATAATCGCATTCATGTAGCCCTCGCGGTACCCAATGGGTCCCGTGCCTGTTTCGCGGCATCGTACTTCGACAGCGTCTCCCTCCAGAGGTTCGAATACGAACCTGGTCTCGGTCGCAAGAACGGCATCTCCAGCGACCGTCGAGCCATCACCACCGGCGCGCGGCTGGTACAGCCTACGCGCCTCGTAGTCTGCGTGAGACTCTGGTTCTTTCCTGAACGAAACACAGGAGCGCGGCACCCATACCGCGCGCGGCGCATCCGGATCGACAGAGCGCGACTCTGCCTTTGATGCGTCGTCCTCAAATGTGACGTAGTTCTTCCTGTCCGTGCTGTCATCTGTGCTCTCTTCTCCTCCAGACGCCTGTCGCGACAAGCTCTGCGGGGATGTGCCGGCGCTCGTGCAGTCCCCGTCGTCCTTCTTGATGCTGCGCCACTGCGCGCGCGCCGCCTCACCCAGCGGGCTCAGACATCGCACCAGCAGTGTCTTTTCGTTGCTACTCACATCCAGCAAGTCCACCTCATAGTACACGCGCTCTTCGGGCTCCAGCACCTCGAGCCGCACGTCGGCGTCTGCAGTAAGCGCGCCGGACCACTCCAGGTCCATTCCGGCACGTGCCCACCCGCGCGTACGCGCCCACCACCCCTGCTCCCACACGCCGCGCTCCGTCGGCACCGTCTTCCGGCAGTCAGTCCGACCGTCGCAGGCCTCTGCGCTCGCGTTTCAGTGCACACCCCGCGAGCCACCTCACCTAGCGAAAAAAAACACGACGCAAACCAGGCTCCCGCCCGTCCCAAGCGCCGCGCGCTTCCCCGCCGCTGCGTGACACAACCGGATGCCTGCACACTCACGAACACACGCGCGCGTGGATGTTCCCCCACCCCGTCCCACCCAACCACGCACGACGCCTCTGTGCCGATTTACCACCACCGGCACAACATCACTGCTCCCACACTCACAAACACACACGCTGATCCACGTACAAAGCCAACCGGAACATCATACCAAAGCGGCTCACGTTTGTATGCCGAGCACGCGCGCGTCCACCACCACCACGCCTCAAAGCGCCTCACTCGCCACGCGCCCCGCGTGGGTTTCCCCCAATGCAGCGCACTCTCCCTCTCACGCACGCACAAAATCACCACAAAATCACCGAATCAGCACGCGTTGCTATCCAGCGCACAGAATCGCTCATTCAGTAGTCCGAAGAAGGAAACAAACACGAGAACCGCCAACGAAAATGACCACGAAATCTGAAACGAACACGCACTGACCTGCCACGACACGCCCCGTCTTTTTTTTTTGTTGTTTCCCTGTTTGGTCTTTGGGTCAAGAAAGCGTGATGAGGCAAAGGGAGGGAAGACGCGGCAGCGTTGCGCCAACACGTTGTGGATGCGGAACAGAACACCCGCGCTGCGAGCAATGAACACGCGGCACTCTAAAAATAGACGTGCGGCGCAGCTCATGGTGAGTTGTGGCAGAACCGAGCACGATTCAACGGATAAACGGATAAACGGATAAACGGGCAAAGAGCCGATAAGGCGCTTGAAGGAGGTGTGGGACAAGGAGGGATGTCGTGGGCTGGTGGAAGAGGGGTGGACGGCGTGTGGAGCGCGATGCGCGGCGTGACGTCGCTGCGGTCACGTTCAAACAGAGAGACAGAGGAAGAGGCGCGCGACTGGCACGGGTGGGTGGTTTGCTGCGTGCGCAGCGAGATTTCCGCTCGTCTGATGTTTGGCGGCGTGGGCGCGTGCCACATGGCCAATAAGGCTGTGGGGGTACAGCTGCCGCAGATCGTTTGCGGGGTACTGTGAGTACAGCCTGGCGCACGGGCTGCAGGTGTTGCGGCTGCGTGAAAGCGAGCAAGCCTGGTGGAGGAGGCGGGCGAAAGCCGCCTCATGTAGCAGTGATGGCGGGAGACTCCGGATGTGCGTGGGCGGTGGCCCCGGCTGCTCGCGCGCCGCGCGCCGTGCGCTCGCGTAGCTTGGTGTGTTGGACAACTGCAGGGCGGGACGGAGATGCAGCAGCGCATGGTGATCAGCACAGCGATGAGCATGCTGCTGGCGCGCAAGAGCGGCGAGCGTCGCCGCCGCAGAATCCAGAGGCGGTGCCGAAAGTGAAGCCGCAGCGCAGGGGACGACCAAAGGCTGCAGATAAGAACAGTGAGCTAAAGGCAGACTCCGGCCCGGACTCAGGTCCGGCCATCAATCCGAACGAGTCACGAAGGCGCCGTTGGAGGGCCTCGGCGCAGGTGGGTGGCACAATTCGTTCGTTGCGTGAGCGCGCGCCCGTAGACACCGACAGTGCTGAGAGTCTCGCTAGTGCGCCCTCTGAAGACGAGCAGGATGCACAGACCAGCGGCGAGGATGTCCGACGTGTTCCCGACAAGGCTTCTGCGGATGCCAGTGTGCTTGCTGAAACGGGTCGCGCAGAGCCAGGCATGGATCGAGAACGCATCTCCATTGCGCTTACCTCATTGCCTATATCCGAACGAGCTCTGCGTCCTCCTGCTGTGCCTCAGAGTCTTGAGGACGAGATGTTGACGCGCATTCGAAAAGGCACGGATGCGACAAAGCAAGCAGGTTCAAATCAAGCTGATGACCTTGGAGATGACCCATACGCTGTTGTCCCACCACCACCACCTCCTCCTCCTCCGACGCCGCCGCCCCCGCCGCCCCCGCCGTTGTCAACGACGCCCAAAAGCGAACGCGGAACGCCCGTGCGAGGGGCTCAATCAAGCTCTCTGTCTTCCCAAACGGAAGAAAACAAGGACAACTCGGAACGCATCCAGCCGACTGTCTTTGATGATCCTGTACTGCAAAGCGAGCGCGCATTTCTCGACAAGCGCTTCAGGCCGACAGGAGACCGACAGGGCGCGTCTTCTGCCGACGAGGCGCTTGGTTTCATTGCATCAAGCTTTGCGTCCAACGAAGAAAAACCTGTTTCCCAGCTTGTGGACGAGGTCGAGCTCCGTCGTCGTCGCAATCGCACTGGTGCACCCGGTGATGACACCTTCAGAACCCAAGCCGGCTTTCTGTCGCTAGATGATCAAGCGAAGAAAGCGCTCATGGCCATGGCGGACTCGTTTGTGCAAAAGGAAAGGATCGTGAGCACAGGTGGCGACTCAGGGACTGTCGAGGACTCGCTTGCACTGGAAAATTTCTCTCGCGCCGTTCAGAACAAGAGCTCGGATGCGCAGCGCATACCATGTCCAGTGTGCCGTTCGCTGGTGCCGCGGGACGAAATAGACCGGCACGCAGGCATGCATTGCGAAGTTTGCGAACTCGAGAGGAGGCAGAATCTGATGCCGGGTATACTGGGCCGCGCGCGTGCGGCAGACCTGCTCGTACCCACAAGATCTGACGCGAGCGAAACTGGGCAGCCCGTCCGGCGTGACAGTCGTACTCCGATCGACCGTTTCGAGAGCTCGACACGGCGATTCATTCGACGTATCACGTTTGAGCGCGCAGCGCAACGCGCAAGCTCGGCGTTGCAGAAAGTGGACTTGTCAGGGCAACTTCGTTCATTCCAAGCGACGGAGTTGTGCACAAGCCTTTCCGCCAAAGTTCTCGGCCTGATGGCGGAGCGCTCAAGTGCTGCGATGGTTGGAGCGATGGTTGGAACGCTTGACGCGGATGAGCAAGACCGGGCGGCGCAGGTGTGCAAAAGGGCATTGGCAGAGTGGTATTCTGAGCTAGGAAAACGCACCGGTACGGCTCTGCACGTGCACCTGACTTCGAGCGATCAGGCTGCACTGTATTTGATCCTAGGCGCGCTGCGTGCCGCGCATGCTGACAGCCGTTCTCCAAGTGGGAACAAACCAGGCGTTCGCGCGCTTCGTCCGGCGATTTTGCTGCCCAACCCGTGTCGAGAATCTGTCAGACACACTGCTGAAAGTATGGGCTTTGAGATCAAACGCTACACGGTGAACCCACACGCGGCATGTTCAGTCGATATGGCTGAAATCCGTGCGCTTATGAATGAGCGGTTTGTAGCTATTTTGATTGCTTCAATAGATGCAAACGCGCACGGCGCAGCGTGGATCGAATCAAACGCGCTGAGCTTGTCATATCTTGCAGCAAGCATGTCGATCCCGGTTATCATTGACGACTATGCGTCCGGTCTGCTGTCTGCAGACAGCAAAAGGTCCGAGCGAGAACCAGCGAATGGTGCCGCAAGAGGTACTTCCGGCCACACACCGGCTTGGTGCACCGGCGCGCTCAGTGTGGACTGGAAGGTACCGGTTTTGGTCTTTGGCAGCGCAGATCTCACCTTGGGTCTGCCCGGTTGGGGAACTGGATGGCTAGTGTGCATGGATCCGAGCAGCGATACCGCAGACGACGGTGGGAATCAATTCGGCGGTACTGTCACCACGAGCGAGCTTGTGCAACGTCTTCGAGCGGCCAGCGAGTCATTCTTTCCGTTGGAAATGAGTCCGTTTGTGCTCTCTGCACTCGCGGTGGCAGTGGAGACGCTGTCTTTCGGTGTGCTACACAGCGCCCTGCAGCATAATTATGAGACAGCACGTAAGCGCTTGGCTCCACTCGTGGATAGCCTTGAGATGGTACACGCGCCGCAGCACGGCGTTACAAGTCTCATGTTTCGAGTTCGCAAAGCGCGGGGCTTCAATCGGATGGACGAGGGCAACGGTAACCGCAGCGCCGACAAGGAGACCACCATCGTCAGAAATGATGTTGCGCGTCCGCAGGAATGGTCCTCCTCTCCAGGGTGGGCGTTTAGTCAGCAGCTGTACGAGGCCAAGAAGGTACTCGTACTTCCTGCAGTGCTTCGCTATGAGGCACAGCAACACGCTCCTGTAGCGGGCGTGCCCGGACCTTACGGCGGAAGGCCTGATGTGCGCGACATGGTGTGTGTGAGTTTGCTCGCCGACACGGATGCATTCGAGGAGGCGTGCAGTCGAATTGAGGCATTCGTGGCTGAAGAATGGTAAGTAAATGTACGGCGCGCAAGACGGCGGCACGAACAAGAGAGAATGACTCCTTGCGGCGCTCTTGCGTGGTTTCAAATTCTTCTTTTTCGTTGGAACACGCAGCACTGTGCCATGTCTATATGCGGTTGGACAAACCGAGCACATGCCCGCCACAGCCCGTCTGTTAGACAGTGGGAGAACAAGACAATGTCCTTTGCATACCCAGCTGCACATAAACAGGATGAGCACAGAAAAAGCGCTCAGAGAAGGGACGCATACCAGTGCACGCAGGTGCGCCATTGTTCCATGACTGGCCAGCACGAACAAGCACGCCATGGCTCCTTGCCCTGAGAATTATACAAGTGCCATGCAAAAGCTCCGACCATCGGCCAAACGCGGGATACGGCCTAGACTGATCTATAGTGCCTGAAACAGGTGCGCGAAAGAATAGCGCTGATATGTCGGCCCTTTGCAGAAGACATCTCTCCTGCGTGAAGTCAGAACAACCATGCTGATAGCCAAACTACGGAGCACTGACGCCGCACTTTCCGTCTCATCGACATCCGCCGCCGACGCCCGCCGTCAATGCGCGACCGATGTCAGCACGGCGAGGCCCCGTGGTGCCCAGACCCGAACGCGAAGCTGCTCGACCGCCCGCCCTCACACGCGCAGTCGCGTGCTCTGCCGCAGAACTTCACGCTCCTCGCGGCCGCCAGCCAGCAGAGCGCATCCCAAGTGCGTCGTGACCTCTCAGACTCACACGCTCGCACCGCCACCTCGCGCGTCCCACAAAAATCCCGGAGGTACAGCGTGATCAACCATTCCACAGAACACTACGGCTGATCGCCATCCTTTTTTCAAACGGTTTAAGTGGTCCAAACGGTCCAAACGGCTCAATCGGTTCTTTCGGTTTAAGCGGTTTAGATATTGGGTTTCTAAGCGGAGGGGACAAGAGGGCGAGACGGAGGCGCGACTGTGAGAGTGTGGAGAGGAAGGGTGGAGGAGGGAAAGGGGGAAGGTGAGGGAGGCGCGTAGGCGGCGGGGGAAGGCGAAGCGGCGCGCGTGAGGAGGAGCAGCGGGTGCAGGGGGAAGCGGAATCGTGGAGAGCCGCATCCGGACGAGGAGTTGGGGTGGTGGCCGCGAAACCGCTTGAATTCGGAGTAGACATGGCAGACGATTTCGACTTTGAAGCGCCGTACGAGCCGAATCAAGTGCCCGGCGACAAGGAGGTCATCCGGCAGTATTGCCAGAGCCCCGTCAATGGGCGCGTCGAGTGGATCATGGCCGAGGTGCGCCCGCGGCACCTCCACGCGGGCAAGGACGTCACGGATGAAATGGAGGACTATGTATTCGAACAGTGCGAAAAGGAATTGACGCCCCGCGACGAGGTCGAGTTGATCATCCACTCGACCATCGGCGGGGATGGATCGCTCTTCTACAACGTCTTTCCACAGGGCTCGACCTTTGATCGCGAAAAGTACGACTCGGCCGTCGAAAGCCTGGTCTTCCATTCGGTCAAGAATACGGGCAAGCCTGCGTTCGTTACCGTGAAATTTGCGTTCAAGACCCCCAGCACCATGAAACCGTACAAGGTCTTTTGGCGCGTCGAGACATCGGACGGAAACTGTATCGAAGATTACTCTTTGAACGCGTGAATACGTACCTTGGCTGAACCTTATTGCACCAGAAGCAAAAAGAAAAGAAAAAGGAAAAAAGAAGAGCACAGCCGAAAGCGTTCACGCGCGCGACCGCAAGATCAACCATTTTCTCGTTGCTGTGGTCGCCCCGCCAGCGCACGGCCTTGGCCTGAATATAGCTTTCTTTGTTTTTCTGCTCCTTCGTCTCTCATCGTCTCTTTTACGCGCTCGCCCGCGGTCTGCCCTGGAATCCTTTGCACACTGCCGAAGCCGCCTATCCCAATTTCAGCATCCACATGCACATCCATGAGTCGCGGTCACCACGAGGACAGCTGCTAGAAAGGTCACAGGCAGAGATGAGCGCGCCCGGGCCCGGGCCCGGGTGCGATACAGTGGGCGCGCGTCCAGAATCTTCGACCCGGACCTCGCCACTGGTCGCCGCGGCCTTGCTTTCCGCGATGATATGTTGCGTTGGCGCGGCTCTGCTCTTCACACCAGAAATCGGACGGACGCCTGATTTGGCGTTCGAGGACGTTCTGGATCATACAGTGGAGCTCTCAGATGTCGTAGATACTCCCGAGGGCGACGTGGCAGAGGCTGCGCTGAATGACTCCGGTGCCAGTCGGACGAATGACAATCTTGCAAATCGGCAAAATCAGAGACAGCGCGCCAATCAAGACGTACGAAAGCTTTCATCGCTGGCGAGCCGGAACGTGTTCGTCATTCAACCACCATTGTACGCGTTCGGACTCGGCAATCAACTCATGGTGATAAACAACGCGTTCAAACTGACTGAGCTGCTGCGCGGCAGGCTCGTGATGCCAGAAATCGTCGAAACATGGCACAATAGGGAAGAGCTGGCACGCTTGAACGCATCTGAACAACGCACAGCAGCGCGCTCCATTTCGTTGAGTGCATTGACGGAGCCAACTGAACTGAGCTTGTCAGTGTTCACATTTTCTCGTGTGCGGTGCACCACGGAGCACAGCATAATCCTTTCGTCGTCGACCGCATGGAATCTGAACACCGAAGCTCCGCAAAAGCTCGTCGGCTTGTTTGCCAAGTATTTGACGGACGATTCCAGGCTTGACTTTCCGCGTATGCGCGCGGTTGTATTTGGTGAGCTGGTGCGTGAGTGCAGCGGACAATTGGACTGCATTCAAACGCACTTGAGCCCTGGTCAGCAGATTGACAAGGCGACGCAGCAAGCCGCTGGCAGCAGTTGCGTCTTTGTGGCAGACTTTAATGTGAACACTTTGAAAACCACTATTCCCGTACCAGGCTTGTATCATGCTCTTCAGGTGAATGCGACGTTCAAGGCACAGCTTTTGGGCGGCCCCGCAGGATCACCTTCCGATCACGTGCCGCTGAATCGAACTGCCGCAGTTCACATACGATGGAACGAGCGCTCGTGTCCAGACCAAGCCGATGCCGACAAGCCAATGATATGCGTGCTTGGCACGCACAACACCAAGGAGAACCTGATTATGCTTCCAGGCGGCTTTTTCCTGGACTTTTTGGAGCGAAGGGTATCAGCGCTCGGCAACATCGACAAGGTGATCTTCCTGATGTCTCCGTTTGTGCCCAAAGCTGTCGCGGACTACCTGCGGACATCGCCTCTCGCGGCGCGCGCACCGTACGCGACGCGCGGCGACGCCGGCCTGGGCGGTCTCGAGCGCAACCTGGCCGACTTTCTGCTCGCCCTGGACGTCGGCATCTTCTACGGCGACTTCCGCTCGTCGTGGTCGGGCGCGGTGAGCGACATCCGGCGCGCCAAGCAGCTGCGCTCAGACAACTACTTTGTGATCCGCGCGTACCGCACGTTCCTCCGCCACCACGCACCTGCTGACCCCGCTCCCGCGGCACCCGAACCGCGCACAATTAATTAATGTTGAAATGACCCGCTCAATGAAATTAAAAAACACATTAAAAAAGTGGCACTTTGCGGCGCGACGAATTTTGGCGCGAAACGCCGTTTTGGCGCGAAGAATGGCGTCATAGGGGGGTTGAAGAAGGGGGGTCTGCGGAGGTGTGTTAAAGGGCGGGCAGAGAGAGAAGGAGGGGCGTGAAGAGCAGAGACGGAGGCGCGTGCGTGGTGCTGCTGCGGTTGCTGCTGTTACTGCTGCTGTTACTGCTGCTGCTGCTGCTGCTGCTGCTGCTGCTGCTGCTGCTGCGGTTATTGCTGTTGTTGTTGTTGTCGCTGGTGCTGTGAGTGGTGGTGGTAGTGGTGCTGTGGCTGGTGCGAACAGTGCAGTGAAGGGGGGAAAGAGTGGATTGGGTGGCGTGGTTGGGAGAGTAGGATGGCTGGAGGCACAAAGAGGACGCGCGCGGCGCGACGGGCTGTGGACGACGTGGACGCAGATGAGGAGGAGCAGACGAGACATGTGGCTCGCGCGCGAGGGGAGGCGGTGCAGTCGGTGCGCGAGGACGGGGACGAGGCGGAGGAGGATGTGCTTGCGGCAGGAACCCAGTTTTCGCAGCCCACGCCGCGGCGGTTCTCTGCGACACCGCACACGCCTCATACGCCCATGACGCCCCTCGAGATGCGCGGCGAGGCTGGTGCCGGGGAGGACGACTCGGATCGCGACCCGGAGCGCTCTGATCAGGAGGATGGCGACGGAGACGAGGAGGAAGAGGAAGGCGAGGACCTGTATGGTGACGAGCTCATGGAGGATTACGAGCGCGTCGAGGAGCTGGACCGCTATGAAGTAGACTCTGTCGCCGAGGCCGAGAGCGCCTCGCGGCTGGACCCGCGCACGCGCCGAGATGCTGAGCGTATTATGCAGCAACGTGACTTTGCCGAGGGCCGCTTCAATGATCGAACCGGCGCTCTGCGTCGGCTGCCCGCCGCGCTTCTGGGCCCCGACGAGCCACTCGCTGGCCCCGTGCCGCGCGGCTTCCGCCGCAACGTGAATCACGCGCTGGCGTCTGGTGCCGCTGCGAATCAAAACGGTGACGTGCCGTCGCCAGACGACCGCTCCACGCCGTCATACAGCCAGAACGGCTCGGCCGCTACAGCGCTATTGGGCCGTGCCGGCTCTGTGGGAATGTCTGGCGACGCTGAGCTGGCGTTCGACGATGATCCCAACTATGCAATTGAGAATGTCCAGGGTGCGCTGTCCGACTGGCTAAAGCAAGAGCGCGTGCGGCGCGATGTGCGCCGGCGATTTGGCGACTTTTTACGCCACTGCTCGGACGACCGGACCGGCGCCTCTGTGTACAAAAGCAAGATTCGCATCATGTGCGCGGAGAATCGGCAGAGCGTGGTGGTTTCATACGGTCACCTCGTCAGCTATGACCCTGTGCTTGCGGTGTGGGTGGCAGACGCACCGGCCGAGATGCTACCCCTGTTAGACAGCGAGGCGTTCCAGGTCACCCTCGAGTTCTTCCCCGAATATGGCGCGATCCACCCGGAAGTATTTGTGCGTATTGCCGAATTGCCCATCCTAGACAACCTGCGCGACATCCGGCACATCCATCTGAACTGCCTGATCAAAGTGGGTGGTGTCGTGACGCGGCGCACGAGCGTCTTTCCGCAGCTCAAGCTCGTAAAGCTGGACTGCCGAGCCTGTGGTGAGGTGCTGAGCCCACATGCGACCTCGCACGCTGAGCCTGAGAGGATGGTCCAGCACTGCCCGCAGTGCGGCTCTCGCGGGCCGTTTTCCGTGAACTCGGAGCAGAGTATCTTTGGGAACTACCAAAAGCTCACGCTCCAGGAGGCTCCGGGAAGCGTTCCTGCGGGCCGTCTTCCGCGCTACAAGGATGTGATCATGACAGGAGATCTTATCGACATGGCGCGGCCGGGTGACGAGATCGAGGTCACCGGCATTTTCCAGCACAATGTGGACATCAGCGCAAACATCAAGAACGGCTTCCCGGTATTTTCCACGGGCATCCACGCGAACCACGTGCGGAAGATGGAAGACGCGCACGCCGACATTGAGCTTAGCGATGAGGACATGAATGAGTTGCGCACCTTGGCCGCGGATCCGCGCATTGCCGAGCGCATCGTGGCATCGATCGCGCCATCCATATACGGGCACCGTGACATCAAAACCGCCGTGGCGCACGCGCTGTTCAGCGGCGTCTCTAAAGTGGTCGGTGACGGTCATCGAACCAGGGGCGATATTAACGTGCTGCTCCTGGGCGACCCGGGCACAGCCAAGTCACAGATTTTGAAGTATATCGAAAAGACGGCCAACCGCGCGGTCTTCACAACCGGAAAGGGCGCATCCGCCGTTGGCCTCACCGCCGCAGTGCGCAAGGACCCCGTCACGCGCGAATGGACGCTGGAGGGCGGCGCGCTTGTCCTTGCGGATCGCGGTGTTTGCCTCATTGACGAGTTTGACAAGATGAATGATCAAGACCGCACGTCAATTCATGAAGCCATGGAGCAGCAAAGCATCTCGATCTCAAAAGCCGGGATTGTCACAAGTCTGCAGGCGCGCTGCTCCGTGATAGCTGCGGCCAACCCGCTGAAGGGCCGCTACGACCCGTCTCTATCCTTCTTCGAGAATGTCGACCTTACGGAGCCAATCCTTTCGCGATTTGACATTCTGCTTGTGGTGCGGGACCATCCAGACGCGAGCGCGGACGAGACTCTGGCCAAGTTTGTGGTGGATTCGCACGTCGCATCCCATCCCAAGGACGATATGGAGCTGGCCATGGACGCGAACCAAACCTACAGCCGCGACCAGCCGAGGGTGCCGCAGAGCGGTCTCGGTGACGCACTCATGAGTGACTCGGGTATCCAGCTGATTCCTCAGACGACGCTGCGCAAGTATCTCCTGTATGCACGTCGCTTCGTGCAGCCGCGGCTCAATAATCTGGATGAGGACAAGCTCACGAGGTTATACGTGCAGTTGAGGCACGAGTCAGTGGCTACGGGCGGTTTGCCCATCTCCGTGCGACACCTCGAGTCTCTTGTGCGCATCACCGAGGCGCATGCGCGCATGCACCTGCGCGAGTATGTGACAGACCAGGACCTTGACGCGGCGATCGCCATTGTGCTCGAATCATTCTTCCAGAGCCAAAAGTACTCGGTGATGCGCGGGCTCAAGCGCACTTTCCACCGCTTCCTGCAGTACGCGCGCAACGCCAACGACATTCTTTTCTACGTGCTCACTGCGCTAGTTCGTGACTATGCCAGCGCAAATCGCCACAAGGTGGCGGCGTCCGGGCAGGTCGAGCTCGAACTGGACGACTTTGAGGCGCGTGCCGCTGAGCTCGGCATTCAGACGCTCAACCTGGACGCATTTTACAAGAGCGCGTCGTTTTCGCAGCGCGACTTCATACTGCACCGCGATTCGCGCAAAATCGTCAAGCTCCTGCAGCGCGCGTAACACGAGAGCTCCGTTGCGTCAAAGATAAATACAAATCTTCACATCTGCATCACCTTGGCGCGGCCGCAAACGCCGCCGGCAGCGCACACCAGCGCGTCACGCGCGTGTGAAGTGCCAGTCTCCTCTCGATTCCAAAGATCTCTTCTGGTCTTGCGATCGTTGCCTGATTATCCGTCGTTGCGTCGCCGCAGAATGGCCTGCGTGCATGTGGGAGGCACAAGGGGATGTCAGAGCGGCGCGCGAAGGTGTGTGATGTTGAAAGTGGCATGCCGCGATGGACGCGAAACCGAAAAAGGAGCAAGAGATGATGCGGATCCAAGCGGCGCTGGATGCGCGCTGGGACAGCTCATTCGCGGATGTTCTGTTGCCGCGCGTGCAGAGCGCGCTGCTGCCGCTCGACGTGTCGCGCTCTGTTTTGGTGCACGGTTCGCTGCTACGCGAGCGGATGGCTGCGCCCGCGCGCAAGTTGGGCGAAGCGGGCGCACCGCCACCAGGTGTCCAGCAATCTCGCGCACAGAGTGAGAACGCAGCTGCGAAAGCGCCACAGCTTGCGGCAGCGTCTAGCGCATTGGATGGAGAAGCCGCGCGAGCCGTGTCAAAGGGAGGTGCGCTCAACGCTTCGACAGATTCGACCGCCCTTGCTGGATCAGACAAGCTGTCCATGCTCAGGGCGTACGCTACAGAATTAACGAGAGTGCCATGCATATGCACTCCATCTCGCGCGCATGAGAATGCTAGCGAGCAGGCAAGCTTGGAACACGGCACGTGGTGCTGCATGCGCTGGAATCCCGTCGCTGGAAGTGGCCCAGATGCGCACGCCGTGCAGGCGCCGAGAGTACTGGGCATGACTCTGGCGCAATTGGAAGGAGCGGTGCGGGATCGTGTCGCAAGCGACCCGGAAGGGGTTGCAGCACATATTCGGACGTCCACAGCGCCCAATCCGAGCACCGCTGGCGTGGAGTCTGGCGGCAAGACAGAGAATGCGAGCGCCGGAGCAGCAGAGTCGACGAAGCCTGTTCCGAAACGGCGCATTGCAAGTCTGTGGGGTAGCGAGGAGAGTCCGCGGAATCAGGAGATCCTCCGGAGAAAGCCTGTTGCAGCTGAACCCAGCAACAGTGGATCATGGCATGCGGCATGGCGAAATGATGAAGAGCAGAATCCACAGAAACGCCCACGGACGGCGGATCACGGATCCAATCCGTCCGGAAACGCTCAGCACCAGGCCACGGGATACAGCTCAGAGAGACACGCGCTTGGACCCGGCCCCAGGCCAGGAACGGGTTCAACCCACGAAAAGGAGGTGAGAACGTTGGTCAAAGTGCTTCGGTATGAAACGGACTCGGTCAAGGCATTGGACCTAGTCCGTGCACTGGTGCAACGTGTGTTTGCGTGGGCTGCCGTGGCAGAGTCTCCCGGAAAGATTTACGCCGCCATTGCGCGCGGCGAGCTCGTCGAAGCGCGATCGTGTATCTCGAAAATAAGCTCTGCGGCACGCTCCGCCAGTGCCACTGGCAAAGCGGCGGAGAGTTTGAGCACCAGCCAGGGCGCTTGTTCGACAGCGTTGGAGGTTATTAAGCACGCAATTTTCACGGCGCGTGCGCGCGAAGCATGTCTGTGCGCGGAGCAGGAGCTGGCCCAACGAGGCATAAGTCTCGACTCATTTTTGCATCTGAAAAAACTGGTGTTTGAAGACTCGCCAGCTTAGCTTGTGCGCGCAAATTGTCGTGGGGTTCAATACATTCCGCGCCGGTCTGCAGCAGTCGAAGATGACGCCCAAGCTAACAACGTAACTACAAAGATCTCGACTTGTTCACGACTTTCCTTTTTTTTTTTTTTTTTTTAGCGAAGGGATTAAAAGACCAAAGAAAAACAAGATAAGAGGCGGCCCAAAAGGGCGAGACACTCTCTACTCCTTTCAAGTTGCCGGACGAGGCGCCGCCGGCGAGCCACCTGCCGACTGAGCTTCAGCCTTCAAGATGGCTTCTTCTTCCAGTTCTTCGGCCCGCATTTCGCCTTGCTTCTCCTTGAACTGCTTTGCGAGTGTGTTAGCGGCGCCGATCCACATAACGACGAGCGTCATCAGAATTCCAGCCAGGTAAGGCGTGGATGCCGCTAGTGATCCCAGAGAGAAAATCAGTACCTGCTGAATGAAAGAACCACCAGACTTGCCCAGCGGGTTTCCAATCACGTCGACGGCAGCCTTCCCCTTTGACTTTTGCTCGTCGTCGAGCGGAATATAAGCCATCTCCTTGCACGGGTCGAAGAACGCGTACTTGCTGCCTTTTGACATGACGTTTTGCACCGCACCCACCATCACGGCGAGCATCAGCGGCGTCGTGCCCAATCTCTGCACCAGCGGCGCGAGCTGCGGGCCGAACAGTGTGAGCGCAAAGAACATCACGCCCGTGATGCCCAGCACGACGGGCGTGATCAGCGCGGCCGTGGCCCAGCCGAATTTCTGGAAGATGAAACGGCCGGCAAGCATGAGCACAAACGTGGCCGAGCCTGTTGCCGTCGAAAAGTTGCCCATGAACGACGAATAGTCGTTCGGGTCTGGGAACGCCGCGCGCAGCCGAGACTTCCACGTGACCTCAACAATGTTGATGCTCATGCCGTACCCAATCACCATGGCTGCGAGACTGCGGATGTATGATGAACTTGCCAGATACTTTGCGGACTCGACCATGCTGAGCGACGCCTTGGGCTTCTTTTTCTTGGCCTTGTTCGCGGTCTTGGCGTTTACGAGCTCTGGGTTTTTCACCACTTTCTCTTGCATGTATTTGTACAGCCCCATGATGATAGCGCCGCCCACTCCGATCGCCGACATGAGGTACTTGAGCGACAATGCCCATCCGTCCACGCCGGGCGCCAAGTTGCGGCGAACGTCGGACACAAAGCGCACATACTGGCCCGAGAAAATGAGCGCCACGTTCGCGCCCAACCCAAACAGCGGGTAGTACTTTTCGGCTTCCTTGACGCTGGTGATCTCGTTCGCAAAGCCCCAGAACAGCAGGCTGACAATGACGGATCCCCACAATTCAGCCAGCGTGTAGAAGAGGGCAAACGTCCAGTTCTCAATGATGGCGAGGAACGGCTGCAGGCCCGACTGCAGGCCGGCAGGCAGCAGCGTCTTGAAGTGCGCCACGGCGGCGACTGGATGCAGCGCGGCGGTGTTCGGGTACATGATAAAGCCGAATGCGAGGAAAAACGCCACGAACGGAAAGAGGCACATGTAGAAGAGGTTCTCGCGGGACACGCGGTTCGACAGCGCCGAGTACACCACGGTGAACAGGATTGCGCCCGGCAAGTTGCAGTAGGTCTTGAGGTACGGGATGATTTCTGCGCCGGCGGCCGTCACGACAAGCACGTCCTTTGTGTCGCGCAAAATGGTATAATTGAACAGAATCATGAAGAACATGAGCCCGAGCGGCACGAGCTTCTTGGCTTCTCTGGCCGTCGGCAGCTGTTCGGCGAGCTTCTGGCGGAACCCCGTCTTCTGCGCCGGCTCCGGCGGCGTGGCGCCGTTTCCGTTCTCTGCGGCGGCGCCGCCCGCCGCCATGCGCACCGGCCGCGCCGCTGCCGCGCGCGCGCAACGCGCGGCGCAGCACGGACGCCCGCATCCCTCCTCAGCGCACATCCGCGCCGCGCGCGCCCAGCCCGCCGGCACAAACCCTACCGCGGCCCGCTCCATCGCGCCCCCACCACCTCACTCCACCCTCTACCCCTAACACCCCCTTCCCGTCTCTCTCCTCTTCAGCTCTACCGTTCCACCGTTCCCCCTATCGTTCCTCTTCACCCACATCCTCCCCCACTCTCCTCACTTCCACCACCCCCACCCTACCCTCTCACACACCCCGCCGCCACTTCTTCCCCACCGTCCGTCGTCCCGCTCCAACTCATCCATCCACCCACCCACCCGTCTTCCCCCTTCTTTCCCTAATCCCGCCGCCCGCGCACGCGTCCATCAATCAAAGCGGAGCGGAGCGGTGCGGTGCGCGCGGTTTCTTTTTCCCCTTCCTCCGTTCCCTCATCCACATCATGTACCCAAACAGCCCATTTCCGTGATCACACACAGAGTGACACATACACACACACACATATCTAGATATGCACCGGAGTGACGAGGGTGACGGGGGTGTGTGTATTCAACGTGTACGCACTAGCGCTTCCGCGAAGAATCATTGATGAAAATAGCACACCGCGCGTGTTTTTGATGCGCCGCCGCGCACCCGCGCGTGCTCGATCCTGCCCGGTGAAACCCGGTGGGGGGGCCCAGTGGGTGAGGAGGCGCCGGTGGGGGGCAGGGGTTCGCGCGCAAGCAAGGCCGGCGGCGAGGTACGAAGGGTACAGCGCGACATGTACGCCGTGCGACGTGGAAGCAGCCGCGGGAGGTACGGCGGCGCGAGCGTGAGCGCAGTGCGCGTGGCAGGGAGGGAGTGACGTCGGTGCGTGGCGGTGTGGCACGCCAGCCGCACGGCTGCACGTGCGGCGTCTGCGGTGACGTCCGAGCGCCGCCGGCGTGCGTGCGTGCGTGCTGGTCATTGTGAATCATTCGGACGGTTTCGCCGGGCATGTGCCAGTATTCGTGACCGTCGCGTCGTCTGGCCAGGCCTCGACGCGGGCAGGAAGCGGTCGGTTCCATTGAAATGCTGAGGTTCCCCCGGGCAATGCAGGTTGGGCTGCACTGCGCGGCACACGCAGCTGTATTGCGGTGTACTACTGTTCAACCCATTGTCACAAACCCAGCTCGTGGCTCCAGTGCCAGACCCAAACAACAGCGACGGCGCACACACATGCCACGCACGCGTACGGCGGCGCGCGCGCGTGCAAGCTGTGTCTATCTACGAGGCAGTGCGCTGCAGCTCGCAAATGGGTGCCGAGACTCCCGAAAAGACAAGATGCGCGCACAGAACGACCGCACGCCACCTTGTCGACGAGCCGAGACGCAGCTCACAAACGGAAGCGCATCTGCGAGCGGTGCGGCGCTCGTTGAACCGCAGAGGTACAGCGAGGCTCGTCCCCAATGGAGGTACGCTTAACGATGTGGTCAGTTTACGGTTTACCGGTTCTAAGCGGTTTGAACCGGGAAGAACTAGGTGATGATGTGGATGGACATGGCGTAGCAGGTGGGAGCCGTGGTGCGAACAGGAGTGTGAGTATGTGTGGTTCGTTGTGGTGGCGTGGGGACGCGGCGGGGAGGTGTGTGTGGGAGGGCAGACGGGGGGAGAGGAGGGGGGTTACAGGCACGCATCAGGCGGTGTTGCGCGCAGCAGGCGGTGTTGCGCGCAGCAGGCGGTGTTGCGCGCAGCAGGGGGCTGCGAGCGCGCCGCACCCGCCACGGCGGCATGTGGGAGTTTCGCACTGTGTATGTGGTGCGCAGAATGTACATTGGGCTGCTGGAGCGCATGGCCGAGGTGGTCTATGGCAAGGAGGCCATTCGAGCGGCAGAGAGTCCCAGGAATGTCAACGGCGACTCAAGACTCCGGAGAATAAACAGCGAGCTGGAATTCGGCGTGCGCGAGTGGAAGACGCACGTGTTTCCTACCGACGGCGACGATATCGGCGACTTTTCCCCGCAGGCTCACGCCGGGCGGACCGCGCGACCTGGAAACGGCCATTCGTTCGATGAAGATGTGGGCGAGGCTCGCACGCGCCGGCACGCACGAGATGGCGCCGCGGCGCAGTCACATCCAGAGCTGGACGAATACCGCGCGACGCTTGCGCTGTCCCGCAGCGCATCATTCGCCCATGGAAGCACGGATATACCGGCCGCGCCAGGAACGCGCCGCGTCTTTACGGACATGATGAAAATTGCTGTGGATGCGGTCGAGTCTGTCTCTGCCGACTCGATGATCCGCTGCTTCAGCTCGGAGCCGCCAGAGCCGTGGAATTTTCTGTCGCGCAACGCGCCACAAATGGGTGTTCCATGGTTTTTGCTGCCCATCTGGCTCTGCGGCGTGTGGTTTCGCTATTGCGTGCTCCTGCCCGTCCGCGTCTTTGTGCTCATCGTCGGCACCTTTTCGTTTTGTGCGGCGTTTTTCCTGGTGTCGACGCCGTGCGGAATGTTGATAACGCCGTCTTTTCGAAAGAGCATGCAGCAGACCCTGCTATGCTACTTTGCGTCTGTCTTTGTGGCGTCGTGGGGCGGGTACATCCGGTACCACGGCGAGCGCCCCCAGGTGCGAGCCAATCAGGTGTATGTGGCAAATCATACAAGTCTTGTGGACGTCTTCATCCTGATCAAGGATTATCCCTTCTCGTGTATCGGACAGCGTCACGGCGGCCTTGCGGGCGCGCTACAGGATCTGCTCATTTCGGTGCAGAGCCATGTCTGGTTCGACCGCGAACAAGGCCGCGATCGGCGCAAAGTGCATGCGCTGGTCAAGGCACACGTGAGCTCGCCGGACAATGAACCAATGCTGATTTTCCCGGAAGGCACATGCGTGAACAACGAATACTGTATTATGTTCAAGAAGGGAGCGTTCGAGCTGGGCGTGGACGTCTACCCAGTCGCCATCCGCTACGACAAACGCTTTGCTGACGCGTACTGGAACTCGTCACAGACTTCTTTTGCACGCCACTTGCTCGACCTTATGACGTCATGGGCGGTGGTGGCTGACGTCTGGTATCTGCCTCCGCAGCGCATCCGAGCCGGCGAGAGTGCCAGTCAGTTCGCAGCTCGCGTCAAGTCACAGATCTGTGGTCGTGCGGGATTGACCGGCATTAACATTGACGGTTTTATCAAGCGACATCGCATCTCGCCCAAATTCTTGGAGGAACGGCAGCGCACATTTGCTGAAGTGCTCAAGCAACGCGTCGGCCCAAGTCTCAAGGCGAATGCGCGTGACAGGGACGCCAGTGTGGGCCGCGCAAACGGGGTAGAAAGATCCCCTAGTATTCTGGAGACAGATGGAGCATACTCGCACCCAGCTTCGAACAGGCACGCAGTCGAGCACGGCTCCATCTCAAGTCTTCAGTTGCGTCGATCCGCCCAGGGGCGCGAAGCCATGGACAAAGCTGATACTCCTTCCATGACAGTCCATCGTGACGAAGAGCATGCCAACAGCGCCAAGTGGTGGCGTCGGCGATCCGTGTTTTTACTTTCAATCTTCTCATCCTCTTTCCTTCTGTGTGTGGGATTACTAGTTCTTCTACCTGCAGCACGGCACGTAGTTGGCGGGCCGTGGACTGGAGGATGACCTGAGGGGTAGGCATTGACAGCCTTGCCGATCTTATCCAGTCATTTCTCTCTCTCTCTCTCTCTCTCTCCCTTTCTCTCTCTACACCTCTCCTCGTCGTGTGCGCGCTTGGGCTGTTTTGCCACCGCTTGATCGCTTGGCTTGAATTGTGAAGAGCAAGCAGGAATATGAAAGTGAGTGTGAGAACAAGCATGGAGCCTGCCAATGTTTCAGTTCTTTCCGGGTATCGTTCGGCTTTCACCGACAAAGGTGCCAGGTTCTTCAATCAAGATGAACTTTAAATGGGAACTGCGTGAAATCCGATGCCGTTGCTTGACGGCAAAACGTAAAACGCGAGCAGCAGCATCATCAGTGTGAAACGAAAAAGCATCACCATGAAACTTCCCGCTACTCCTACCTTGACCACCCTCGGTACGACTGACGTACCACTTGACACACGTGCGCGTCTCCTATCCAGATCCGCCTGGGAAGGAAGTTTGACCTCGTCCATATCTGTGAGTGAGGAGCACTCGTGTGCGGCATCCTGCAAGCGCCTCGTTGTGGCCTCATCCAAGGCGACCTCTGTGGTGGATCTCTCCGGGGTGAGGGCAATCTGCTCGAGCTCCTGCTGCACGCATACACTACGAAGCGTGTTCGCAGACGTCTGTGCAGGACTCGCACATGATTCAGCCCCTTTCTGTCCGGTACTTGATGGCCTTCGTGACTGTGCACTAGTATCCACGTCTACCGAGGTGCCGCTGCGGGTCGCACGCTCGCGGGCCTGCTGCTGTACGAGTCCCGTGTAGCCCTGCTGACTGTGCAGACTGGACGACGATTCATTTGACGTCTTGTACACATCCTTGCACGATGAAATGCGGAGCGGAAGGCTACCGCGGCGCGCTTGAACGTCGTTCAGCATTTTGCTGAGTGTATCCTTCTGCTGCACGGAGGCGACACGAGAAGCGCGTCCACTGGTTGTGCCGGCGGTGACTTGGCTCAAATACCTTGTCATATCTTCCGCGCCCTTGATTGCCTCAGTTGCTATGGACAGCGCCTCTGCTCGCGTTGAGGTGCGCGAGTTTTGACCATTTGGCGTCACATTCTCCTTTTCCATCTGCTTCACGAGCTCGTTGAGCGACTTGGGCTTGGCTGGTTTTGTGCCTGCGTTGGCCGCGACCAACTCATCGTTCTTGGGCAAGGCCAACGGATTGGCGGAGGACCTGATATGAATGGCGGCGCGCTTGTTGCTGGTTCCTGTATATGCCTCCATCCTCTATCAAACCGAATCTCACGAGTCGGCGGCTGCTACCTCTTCTGCTCGTTGCCTGTCGCCACTTCACCCGCGCTTCACCACTCGACAGTCTCTGGTAGCTGCCACACAAAACCTTTTTCTCACTAGATATCTGCCAGACTTGCGCTCTGCCTCTCTCACACGCCTTCATAACCAAGCAGACGAATCTCCACCCACACACACACCTACACAGGCTTGCAATATATACCCGCACTCTTACGCGCCAAGATCGGCCTCATCCAGCAGCCTTGCCCCGAGACGTCAGCACATACGCTTGTATGTTTCTGCGCCATTGCCGTGAGGCCGAAGCGAATCGCACGCGCGCGAGTGGCGTGCGCACGGTTCCATAACAGGCCACTTCCGCGTCACCGTTTGAACTCGAGCACATGCGCCGCGCCGCACATCACCACCTTCGTAACCGCCATCCCGCACCTGCACACGCCCGTTTCAAATTCCGCCCGCCTTGTCGCACGTAACGGAAACAAGAGGTACACCTGCAATACTGTACTTTTGTGACACATGTCTACGCGCAGACAGACACGATCAACCGTACACCCCACAGCTCATATGGTACAGTAGACATTGGTAATGCGGCATTGGAAAGCAATTCTGCAAAGCGGCGAGCTGTACCTCTTCGGCGAGGTTCGGTTGGTGAAAACGGGGAAGGGAACGTGTAGCGGTTGTCGAGCGAGTCCGTGTGCCTCGTCCACCGGCCTGTCTGCGTCTCTGTTGTGGGTTTGTTGCGGAGCATCGCGTCGGGTAACGCCGCGAGTTGGCGCATACACCAGCCCGCGCGTGCTCGGTTCTACTTGGCGTCCGTGTCGTGGTTTCGTCCGGCGGTTGTTGGCCCGTGGGCGGCTCGGCGTGGAAAGTTTGTGGCGCGTGTGCGCCCGGATGTCTCGTGAAAGCTGACGTGATAGCGTTAAACTTGGAAGGCGCGGGTGTGGATTGCGAGTGGATAAGTGGTGGGCGAGGGACAGAGTGGTGTCGTTAGGGATTGGTTCTGCCGGTGAGTGGATCCCAGCGGGAATTCGTCCGGCGACGAAGCGCGTCATCGGATCTGCGGAAACGCATTCATCATGTCGACCGCGCAAGCGCTGAGTGCGGATGAGATTGAAAATCTCGTCAAGGCAAATCGGATCTCGCCGTACGGTCTGAAAATCGCAACGCAGTTGGTGATGTGGATTAGCTCCATCATTGTATTCGGGAGCACGAGTAATTCTGCAGATGAGAGTAATGTGTGTACCTCGGCTTGTGCATACGCAATCATTTCGGGTCTCGTTTCCTTCATTTATCTGTCGATTTTGCTTCTACTGAATCTGCTCACAGAGCTTAGCCGGTTGAGCCGTCGCGGCTTCTTCACGTACCACTTTGAGGCCTACTTGATGTATTTCCTCATCCTGTGGTGGACTCCCGCAATTGCAAACATTGCTCAGGTCAACACGCCCGTGCCGTCAAGCGGAATCGTGTTTGGTTGGGTCTGCTTCTTTGCTTCAATGTACGGCTCTTTCGAGGCATACCACACGTATGTTGATGACCTCTACCTGCGCACCAAGCTCGAGGCCGAGCGCGAACAGGAACAGAGTCTGTATGCGCGAGAGCTCGACGAAGCCGATTATGCGGGCGAGGCGGTCTAATGAATTCCGCCAAAAAAACAGTAAACATAAGTGCTTTCCTCTCGGCAAGACCGCTTGAAAATAAACGTGCAGCCAAGCCTGTCTAGCATACAGCAAAGTGGTTCGCACGCTTCCATTCCTCACGCGTGAAATCCAGCGGCAGTCGGCGTCCGTCCGCGGCTGCGCCGAGCTCGCGAACGACTGAACGGCTCGTTTCACGTCGCCGCGTGCTCGCGCTCTCCTGGCATATTTATGTTCTGCCTGTGATCAAAGACGCTGACCTGGTGCGTGCGTAGGTGTGTACTTGTGGACGCGTGTGCCGGCGCAAGGGCGACTGCCGCGATGGCGCTTCCATCGTTCTTCGTACTCCTGGTGTACGTGTCAGGCTACATGGTGCTTGCGTTTGGTGCGGTGTGCGTGGGCTGCGGGCTCTATTACCTAGCGGATCTGGCAGAGGAGCATGCCGCGTTTGCGAAAAAGGCGCTCGCGGTCGCCATCGCCGTTGAGGTAGTTCTGCACGTGCTGCTTTTGGTTGTGGATGGGTTTCCGTGGCTGCCCGTGCTTCTTGGCGTGCTGGCGCACGGCATGTACCTGCTGCTCTCGCGCAAGTTTCCATTTATTGACATCGTTGCGCTCGACTTTTTCGCGACGTGTGCGCTGTTCGTTGCCTCAGTCATTGCATGGTTCGTCTTCTTCGGCGATCATCACGGTCTGTTCTTCGAGCATCACCTTTCGCCAGGCTACTCGGTGGCTTTTTTTTACGTGTCGATGGTGTTCCTGGTCCCCATGGTACTGTTCGTAGGTCTCACCATCAGTGACGCCGAGCCATACGCTACCGCCGGTTCTGCGACAGGGATTGCTGTACAGACTTCTCAAGCCAGCTCTTCGCGGACCGCCGAGCTCGGCGGTCCGGCAGGAGTAAGGAGGAAACGGAACTCAGTCATCTCGTCGCTCGTGTACTATATTTCGAACCTTTGGAGCGTCGTGAGCAGCAAGCCTCGACGTCGCAAGCGCAATACAGCGTTCGATTAGTAGGGAAGGCTCGGTCTATGCGCGGAAGCGCGTGCTACACGCTGGTTGGCTCTGAGTGTGAGCCATTCGTTGCGCTCCGCTGATCTTTATGCCCTGACAAACAAATACAGATCGCCGGGGGCGCAAGCAGAGCCGTCCGTGTATCCAAGCGGCAACGTCCTTCTCTGCCGTTGTTAGAACGCACAACCTCATCAGGAAGCGTGCGTGACCATGCAAATATACCATTGCCACGATCTGTCAGCTCTTGTCCATTGGAATTGGCGCGCTGGATGCCGGTAAGGCATCAAAGACCACGCTGGTTTGGTCTGCGAGACAAGCAGCTAGCCTGTCCCCAGTCTCGTTCCAAGACACGTCATGCACGTCACCGGCCGCGCGAAACGCCTTGACCAGCACTCCGTCCTTCACCGACCAGACAAACACCCACCGATCTGACGTGCTCGTCGCGATCAGCTGCCCGTCGGGATTGAAGCCAACCCACAGCACCGCGGTCTTGTGTGTGAGCGTGTGAACGAGACTTCTTGTCTGCACATTCCACACAATCGCCGTCTTGTCAAAAGAGGCTGACGCAAGCAAGTGGTCCGCACTGTTTGGGCTCCACGCTATTGAGCAAACCTCCTTTGTGTGCAGTCCCAAGGTGGCTACAGGGGTGTCTGACTCGAGCGACCACAACTTGACCGAGCAATCATCCGAACACGACGCAAGCATGGTACCAGAAGGACTCCATCGCACTGCGTTTACATCATTGCTGTGTCCCTTCCAAATTTTCAGAGGCGTCTCGCTCTCCACCGAGTGGACCACGACCGTCTTGCCGCAAGAGCTCGACGCAAAGCGCTTCTCGTCCAGCCAGCTCACGTCAAGAACTGCCCCCTCGTGGCTCTTGTATGTTCTGACGGCTGTCTTTGTTTCTGCATTCCACAACACGATGCTCTTATCGACTGAGCCACTCGCAATCCACGCGCCTCCTGGGCTCCACTTTACGCAAAAGATGGGCGCTTCGTGCTTCGTCAGAGTACCGAGCGGTTCGCCTGTCTCAGTCCAAACATATAGGGCACCGTCACTTACGCCGGCACACAAAAAGAGACCATTCGGGCTCCAGTCGAGTGCGGCACACTCGATGGACTTGAGGAGACTTGTCTTTTTCGTCGATACGGATCCGTTGACCAAGTGCAGCGTGATGGGAGCCGACAGGGCGGGCAACGCCGCTGGGCCAGCTGTCGGCGAGGCCGAAGGAAAGAGGTGCGGAATTGCCCAGATGCGCACCGTGCCGTCCGCCGAGCCCGTTGCCAGACACGACGAGCGTGGATTCCAGGAACAGGTAAAAACGTCCTTGTCGTGCGCTCGAAGCACAAACGTGTCGGACGAATTGACCATGAGTTCCGGGTCTACATCCGGCGCCTTGGCAGAAAGACTGAATGGATTCCGAGCCCCTGTGCTTTCACGGCCAGACGCCAACCGCAAGGGCTCGGTCTTACCGTTGGCGGCGTGAGCGTCGTCATTCCGAGTTGCGGCCATCTTATTCGAAGCTGCGGCGGCGCCAGCGCCATTGCCACCGCCTGCAATGATGGGTGGAATCAGAGCCTGTCTACTTACAAGAATCCTGTGCACGTCAAGCAACACAGACGCGGTGCTCGACACGCCCGTGTGGTCCTTGTTCTCTTTGAGGTCACGATCCTTGAGCGACGCCTCGATCTCAACGTACGACAATCCACGCTGCAAAAAACTCAACAGCACGCCCGGCGGGATCTGCGAGCCGTCAATATTACTCCGGTACACGTGACTCTCATGCCCAAACGCAAACGCGCTGTGCGTGTACCCGCTCTCTTGCAAGTAGCGGAAAATCAAGTAATTCACCTCTTCCGAGGTAATCATGTTGGCCATTTCGAATCAGCGCGTCTACCCACAAGTGCGCCACCATTCACGGCGCCGACGCTAGTCACGCGCGCAGGGCCCTTTCTCCGAGGCCAAATCAATGTCCTCGTCGCCTTTTTCTTCTTTTTTCTTCTTCTTCTTCTTCTTGTTCAGGCTCTTTCCTCTTCTCTCAGCGCAACTGCGCGCGCCCCCCGGCTCAAAACATCAGAAACGCCGCGACTAAGCGCAAGGCGTGTCATACCAAAGCGGGCCTGTTTTAGTAGACACAGTCACTTTAGTAGTGTACAGGTGCGAGTTATCGGTTCAAAATGGCGTGAGCGCGCAGCCGCCAGCGCAAGACGCGACGCGCACGCGCAGTGGCGTGCGTGATGGCCGAGCAGCGCTGCGCAAACGCGGCGCTCTGAGGACGAGGCTTGGAGGCGTGCCCGAAACCGAGCCGCGCAACGTCACAGCTGGTGCACCGTCAGCACGGAAATGCGAGGTCGTGGCGGCCTATAGTCCCAACACCAGATGACTCTCGGCGGTGACGGCCAACGCACGGCCCAAGCGACCACCCGCGAAAGCACACATCACTCAGAGGCAACGGCCAGAGGCGAAAGCAAACTGGACCGGCTCTGATGCGAAAGGCGGTCTCGCAAAACGAGCAGGTGTCATCAACGTGCTATTTTCGGTCATGGCAAGTCTCCGCCAGTTCAGTCGAAATGATCCCGCGATTATGAACCAGTTGGCGCGAAAGAGCGCGCGCGATGACCGGCTGACTTTGCTCTGCTGTTCCGACATCACATCAGCCGCAACCGCCGTTTCGCTACCATTCACAATCTCGTTCATATCGGCTCTTCGCATATTTTACATGCGGACAAAGCGCCATGGCGATCAAGCGGACGCCCAGCGCCTACGGGCGACCACCGTCATCCAGTCCTCATTTCGCTGATTTTCAGATATTTGCCACATTTCCGTGTGACCTCGGCATCGCCGTGCTCCTCGCAACGAATGTGCAATGTGCCCGCCAAAGGAAAGATGAGCCAAGATGATTCGTTGATAGTATCATCCTCCAAAATGTCCAATACCACCATTCTTCGTGATTGGTTTATGCACTATGCCAATGCGGCGCCGTCAAACGGGTCCTTCAAAAGATACACGGGATCAAAGCACTTGCGGATACCCTCATGCAGTGATGCCACATCCGAGTTGTTACGCAAGTGGAATTCCGTAGCTTTGCCACGACTTGACCAGTTTGGTATTTCGAAGACCGTTGCGTCAACTTGGTTTGCTTCACCAAACATCAAAAATTTTAAAGACAACCGTTCAGGTATGTTGCGCCAGTTGCGTGAGTACAATTGGCGCGACATGATCCACAGAACAGGTTTTTCCTAGTGGCGAATGTTCTGAGCTCTCAGAGAGTTCGCGCTGAGTGCTGGATTGCTTGGATGCAAAATTGCGCCAGTACGAGAGATCTTGGACACGCAACAGTCTCCAGTCGTACATGGTCTTTTGGATTGTTTCGAAACAGCAAAGATCTGCAGATACGCTGTTCGAGTAGTGTGTCTGCACGGACTATAGACCGTTTGTCTCAGCAAGCTTACAATATGCTAGCTTGATTTCCGTATCTGTCCCTTTCATGTGCGTGTCCAAAAAAGTAGAGTTCTTCCGTATGATCGAAGTCGGCGGCAGACTCGAAGTGGCACGCTAGGTCCTGGCACAATTGTTGGCTGCTAGTAAGAGCAGCATCAGGAAGAAATGATGTGCACCGGGCCGGTAATTCTCAAAGTAAACTGGAAGAAGAAAAGGCCAAAATACATGCGTCACCTTGTGCAATGTGTCGAAAATAGATACACATTCCAACTGCGAATGAAGCGTCGGGGGCGGCACGGCCTGACCATTCCCCAGCTCTTTCTCGATGTCCACGAGCAAGTCCTTCTTTTCTGCGACAAAGCGCTCTGAGCATGGGTCATAGCAGATACGAGAGTCGTACACTCAGGCAAAATACAACTCATCAGTCAGAATAGTATTCATACCCCACGTCTATGGAGCTGTGAACTGCGCAAGGCGAATTCATAGAAGAGCTTCCTTCTCGGCTCCTTTCGAGCTCTCTCCTGTGACAGTCTGGTTACGGCTCGCTGCCTCTAGGCTGTCCAAGTAGTCGAATGCATCGTTGAAAATATTCTCCAGATTCTTCAAGTCCGTTTCGTTGAGCTGAACGACACCATCGCGGTAAAATAACTTGCACTCTGTGCTTCTTTGGACGCAGTCAAACGCCGAAGAATAGTTTCCTACGTCTGGCCAGTCCGTGCCATGGTCGGGCTGGTAGGAAAAATATTTGATGGACGCCTTGCCGCCCTCAAAGTACATGTTGTGGGAAAATACGTACGGGAAGATCTCCAGCAGCACAGCCAGCGGTGGCATGAACATCGAGTTCACGAGGTTTGCGCCATGCAGCCCGACGAGCATTGCAGCGGACTGTACGAGCTGTACCTGTCCTTGAGCGTCCAGTCCTTCAAATGATATGACCTCGAAAGAGAAGCCGCGCTTCTCGGCCCAAGCGCGCATAGAGCTGGTCAGCAGCTCTTTGGTATCATCTGCAAACACCCGACGCGTTCCACGGCGGTCCACAAGCATAACACGACGCTCTATGCTCTGCACTGGCTCTACGCTGGAGATCTGGCGTTGGGCACGCCGCATCCGTCTCGTCAACGTTTCGCGCACTTTTCTTCGAAGAACGATAGAGTCATACGAAACGCTCACCACGGTGCTCGGAAACGGAGAACGATACTCTTCGGAACGCGGCGGGAGCCTACTATCGTCAAAAAAGAACACGCCCTTCAGAATGCCCACGCCAACAAGCTGTTCAAAGTGGATCCAGCCAAGGCTCGTAAGATCCGTCATGTCCTGGAAGACAAAGGTTCGAAACCCACCCTTTGGTGGTGACAAGAACAAGTCGGCTGGGTCATTGAATATGATTCTGTGAGGCCAAACCGTTGACTCAAGTAAAAGATTGTGCCAACCGGAACTATTCACGAGTTTCGAGTATGTTTGCTTTCCGGCCACAACAATTACGTTTGTGATGTCCATCTTGTTCAACAGGCGGTACATGGCCTTGTTCGTCAACACATGATGCACGTACAAGAGTTTACCAGCAAAGTGGGCCACATTTGTGCACGACTGGTCAAGAATGATAATCAGCGTCGTGCCTTGAACAAAGTGAAACGAAGCGGGCCTGCTCGCCTTCAGTGAAGAAAGCTCTGACATTGGGACGATTCCTGGAGCGCCAAGGTGGCCCTCAAACCACGCAGTGTTGGTCTCGGCCGGACAGTAGGCGGTTATCCAGCCCATTGGACGCCCACCACCGCACAAGGATTGACCCTTCGCGTCAGATAATACAAAGAGGCCACTAGGATCTTTGAGATCTGCGTTCGCTCTCAGGTACACATCCTTCACAATTAAATGGTGAGAGAAATAGTGTGCCTTGGTGTGCATGACGTAAATTCGGTAGTCCGATTCGAAGAACCCTGGTGCTGCCACAAATTTTGAAGCCGAGCGATTTGATGCCGAAACTTCCATCTGCCTTGCAGAAACCAAACGCAACGGTGGCACAAATCCCTTTGCTTCGCGAAAGTCCTCTTCAAAAGTGTTGGATCCCTGCGACTCGGGCCGTGCGACCTCGTCGCGCTCGCTCCGAGCAAAAATCTTGTTGATGGACCACAATGACTGGTCGCGCGCACCCACACCCAAGCTGATGTGAAACGCAGAGCCAAGCGACGCCGGCAGGGCATGATGATGCCACAGCACGGTCGCCAACGCCAGCGCTGACGCAACCACGAGCCACGCGCCCATGCGCGTCGCGAGCCGCGCCATCCCTCAGCAGGTCCACTCGCGCGCGCACACCGCTGCTCCGTGGACGCGCACGCAGGCTGCACAACCACGACGCCGACCTCTCCGTCATGCGCCGCCGCGCTTCCGAAAGTGCGCATGACCTTCCATGTGGTAAACACGCGCGACGCGACCCGTGTCCGTCCTTTTGCGCCGACTGTACCTCGTGTCACGTGTAATGCAGGAAAACAGGTGTACCCATGTCTAAATTTAGGCTGCAGACTTAAAATTAGCCGCAGAGTTGAGCAAGTGAGGTGGCTGAGCAATTCGCGAGTGACGCGGAGGACGCATCTCGCACGCTTCGAGGGAAACCGCAGATGCGATTGCCAGCAGGGCGAGCGGCGCAGACGGCGCGGCCGGGGTACCGTCGCTTTTAGGTAAGAGTCCGCTTCGGTGTATCGTATGAAAGTTCCTCGTCGTCGAAACGGAAGTCGAGAGCGGAATGAAGAGCGGAATAATGTCCTCATCACGAGGAGACCATCTGTGTCCCATGCGACTCCAAGCGCGTCCCATGAGCGGCTAGGCACAGAGATATCGATCCCATGGCGTATTCGACCCGTAAAAGGAAAAGGCTCAAGTAAGGCGGCGTGATTGAAGATACCAAAGCCACGCACGAATCGCAAACATGGAACAACAGAGCAGCAAAGACGCAAGCACAGCAGTGAGGAGAACAAAGCCGCGAAAAGGCGCCTGAAGGCCGACGCGTGGAAAATCCCACGTCTAGGACAGATACCACTGCCCTTCACCTTGGCACAGATCGCACCGGTCTTGAGACGGAAAAGAGTGTCGGATGGGACAATACCCGCCGTTTGCCGGTGTGGTCAAAAGTACCCAACCCTACTGCGACACGATATTCAGCTGGCTCTTACAGAATACAGGCTCCGCAAAATGCTCCACGCTGTCCGACGAAAACGCGCAGGCACCAGGACCAGAAAATTGCAGCTTCCGCATTATTTATTCTACCTTTCGGAGTTTTCGTCTGCATCTCCCGCTGCTAGAAATCCGGAGGGACCACGCAGACCTGAGCTTGTTGTCTTCTTGACGTCATTCCTTGCTCTAGCGCAGAACAGAGAGGATGGTTTCTCCAAAATCGCAGGATTTCCGCCATCCGTTCGACCATATGCAATCACAGTCAGCCACACCAGCACGCGGCTCAATCGACGTTTGCCAGCCGGTATGCGATTCTATCGCCCGAGTCGCTGCGAAGAACAAGCAAGGACTAGGGGTACAGGAGAAAATAGGGCATGGTGCAAAATTCTCTGTTACTCGATGGATTGTGTTCGCTGACCATCTGCCAGGTCCCCAGGCGAGCTTCACACTTTTTTCTCTATTTTTCTATTCTATCTCTCCTTCGTCTCGAGAGCGATAGAAGAGAGACTGCTTTATTTCTACAGTCGCCAACGCCCATCCTGACAGATATCGTGTGCACGCACGTGAAGCAGAGATCCCTTGCGGTCTGCGCAAAGACCATGCGCGCGCGCACGCGATGCTGTGCGCTTACGGAGTCGCTCCCTTAACGTGACTGTAGAGCAACTTGTCCGCGGAATCATGCAAACATGCCGTACCTCGACGTGGTCCAGCTCGGGCGTCTGTTGCCTCCGAACTTGCAAATCCACGCAGCCGCTCAGCCGCTCAAGCAGTTACAGTTTCCGCTACCCTAATCTAAATGTCGCGCGGAAGCGAACGTCGTGTTGCTCGACTTGTTCAGCGTCATTCCGGAAGCACACTCCGCGACTCGATGATATTCTCCTGCGAGGCCCCACCGTACTGAGCCGGTTCGCCTGTATGGCTCGAAGCCAACTTTTTATGACTCATGTTCTGTCACTTACCGAGCTTCGCGTCCGCTACAGTATCGTATGCAGGGGTGGAAACAAAACGTGCATTCTCCGCGTCATTGTCCCGCATCATGGTTGCAAGTTGAAGCATGAATGACGGTGAAGAGTAGCCAAACGTATTGGATATACGCTCTGACGTGAAGAAGATCGCTCGAGCAAACGGCCAAAACATTTTAGTCCAGACAATGCCTTTTTGAAGGACCAACGCAGTTCTCCAACAAGATCCTCCACACGTATTCGCTCGCTACTCAGGTGCATTTAATTCAGCTATACGCCAATGCGAGCCATTTGCTAGCCACAGCAATGCGACTGGCCGTCTCATGAGTCCAGAACGATCGTCATATGCGGGAAATGTGCGTTACCACCCGTGGAAATTAAAGCCGACAAGCATGCGTAGGCAAACATTTGGTTTCATCTGCATGCGTCCTTTCGCACTAGCCATTTGACCAATGCCTTGTAGAGCTGGACGCTCGCCTTGTCAGTGCAGGACCAAACCAGGCGAGCACACCACGGTACGTTCTGAGGCATGGAACGGCATGGCCAAAGTGTGGAATTGAAGAAAATCAAGATTCAGGTGATTGACGGGCGTCATGTACACAGACACAACAGAAGAGTGTGGCTCTGGCAAGGTCTGAAAGAATCATCATTCAAGCCGCATTTCTCAACCGATGTTCGTACAGATTCAACAGAGGCCAGACCGCTGACAAGAAAAGGTAGCAAGACGTTGTGAAGAGAACGGTGTGATATTCTGTTCTGAAAAAAGAAATGCCGGAACCCGTCCCTCGATGCACGAATCTACCGCATGGCGCATGCATTTCATACTTTGTCATCTCGCCCTCTTCGGCGCGAGCGAGAAAGACGTGCACGTGTCCGAAACAATCACGATAGATCGCCAAGTTTCATGAACAGCAACACCATGTTCTAGACGTGCACCTGTCGGCCAAATTAGATTCTACAAGTCTTTGACACTGCATCTCAAAGTTCGACCCCTGCGTTGCTCGGCTACAACAGCGGTGCAGTGGCGGAAACTGTCGACTTTTAACACTCTGCTGTGCATGCATTTAGCATTTTTGCATACGACCCTTTCGTGACGTCTGTTCCTCGTGGAAAGGATCCCCACAATGACCAAAAGAACTTGCTCGGCACAAGCAAGCGTTCTGAACGATGAAGCGTTAAGCAGCGTCGGGCGAGCTGTCTTGTCTACTCTCCAGCAGGCCGCTGCGCCTGCGCGAGGTGAGGTTTCTTTCTTGCGCCGTTCACCGACGAGCAGCCAGCGCAATGTGAGGATACACTTTGGCGTTCGGCGAAAAGAGCGCATCCTCCGTTCAGAATCACAGTCTTTGTAGGCGTCCGATTGTGTGCGGTGCTACATGGTACTGCGGCGAAGTGCACGATGGACAAACGAAAATTCCATCAGAGCTCGGGTTACCGTGTTTCTGGGGGAGTGAAGGCTTCGTCTGTCGTTTCGAGAACCCCTTTTCGGGTCCACGATGAGCACCTCATGTTTTCGTGTCAACGCGCCACACGCCTGGCTTTGGCGCCTAAACTAGACTGTGCACGCTCCATTTCCATCATCACCTAGCCGCAAGGCCAGACGGGCCATTTGCGCAGGAATATAGTCCGGCGGCTTGCAACTCGATGCTTCTCCCCTACCAGGCCGCTTTTAAGCGTAGTATCGTGCACCACTTTCAGTGCCGGAGATGTGCCGGCTGCCGTCCAGTGCCACGCTTCTGCACGACGCACACGCTACGTGCCGAACACGTCCGTGCGTGGTTCGTGAAGCCCACTTCTTACGCGCACAACTGCCAATTGAGCTCTCGAAAGCGCACCTCAAGACATATCACACGCAGCCACGCCCACGCCGCACTGTACCGCCGATGCAGCTCCAGTTATATTCGCACGCAAACGTTTTTGCCTCAGCGCACCTTACCTCGCGCGCGCGTGCGGCGATACCCCCGCCTGCACGGCAATTCACCGCGGCACTCTCATGTCCACCAAGCCGAGCTACGCAACTCTGACGAGACGCGCGCACCGGATCCAGCTCCAGCGGCCACGCTCGAACGCGACACCACACGCCTGATCACCCACACACGCTCATTCGTGCGTGTCCACTTCCTTCTCTCAGCCTCGAACGTGGCCTGACGTGTTATTTTTTATTTTACTTCTTTCTGGGACGGGCTGCGTTCCAAGCCGCGCGGTACCAAGAACGCAAGGGCGGAAAAAAAATCACAAAACCATGCGTAAAAATGAAGGCGCGAGCTGTACCTCTTGCGCTGACGCGTCGGCGGGTTGGTGGGAGGAACAAGGAGGCGGAGCCGAGAGAAAGAGGAAGAGTGTCCTGGCGATATAGCCAAACAGAGCTGTTTTACTAGAGTTGCGCGCTCATCCGCGTCACGCGTGCATTTTGTCCAAGGCTGCAGGAAAGAAGGACAACGAAAACACAAACAAACACGGGAGGGGCGGACGTGTTTGTATCTTGCTATCAAAGTGGGTGTGTTTTAGCGAGGAGTGGATGAGGCACTGGGCACGTGATGACAAAGTGTTGAAGGGGACGAGAAAAGGGAGAGAGGGCGGGGCGGGGATGTTGAGGTGTGTTTCGGAGGGGGTTTTGAAAGGTGTGCTTCGTGGTGATCACGTGGCGGTGTGGGTTATGTGTTGCACGGGGAGAGAGGGAGGGAGGGAGAGAGAGAGAGAGAGTTGGAGGGTTATGTGTGTTGGGTGGTTGGTAGAGGTGGGGTTGAGGTGGTGAAGAACGGTGGTGGCGGGGAGTTGGGACTGCGGGAGGACGTTTGGATCCCGTGGTTGGGGAGCGGGTTGGGAGGGGGCGACGCGCGGCAACGACATGTCGCAGCGCCCAAACTTGCCGCAGCTGCCGCTGTATGCGCTGGGCGCGCGCGCGGAGAGTGGCGAGGGGCTCATTCCGTCGCCGTCGTGGATGCGCACGCCCGCGAACCTCATGGCGCTGCCGCTCAGCTCCACGTTCCAGGCAGGCGCCGCGCATATGGCCACGGGCAACTTGAACGGCGACCTGCCCCTGCCGCCGGCAACGCCGTTCGGGCCGCTGCCGGGCAACGCCCTGGACCCGACAAGTGCGAACGCGTCCGGCTCGGCCGCGGCCATGAGCGCGCTGTACATGGCGGGCACCGGGCGCGCCGCCCTGCCGCGCGACTGGATGGACGCCCACGACGCGCACGCGGCCTTTTCGCTTTCCATGGGCTTCACACCCACGTCGGGCCCGCACCAGGGCGGCGTGCCGGGCCAGCAGCATCGATCGGCCCTGGAGAGGCTCATGGCCGCCTCTGGCGTCTCGCCGCGAGTGGCGGGCGTTGGACAAAGTCTGCTGAATGGACTGGGCATCCCATTCTCAACATCCCCGACAAAGAACATGATGAACGGCGCAGGAGCGACTGGCGTGAGCCCAGTGTCGGTAAGCCTGCCCAACTCGGCATCTCGAACAGGACTGGAGAGTCTCCAGGCCGCGAGTTACCTGTACGCGTCATTCCAACCGGGTACGCCGTATTCTGCTGTATATTCGACGGCTGAGAACAACAACCGGAATGATGCAGAGGGCGCTCATCCGAACCACGCGCAGCAGCAACACAATCAGGGACAGAACCAGCTTGCTCCAGATCCTCTCAGCATTAACTACAGGCACGGGCACCATCAACATCAACAACAGCAGCAAGAACAACATCAACAACAGCGGCACCATCAGCAGAAGCAGCAACAACACCAGCAACAACATCAAAAACTACTTCAACAACCTTATCAGGACCTGCATCTTTCTTTCAACCCAAGGTACGACATGAATGTGCAAGGTCCGCTGAGCAAAAGGAACAGTGCGCTCTCGGACAAAAACAGCTGGCCCGCGAGTAGCAACACGGCATGGCTGACGGAACAAACTCTCTTGAGGCGCGATAGCATGCCAGACAGAGATACATTTGGTGACGTACTTGACATGCGCGGGGAGAAGCGCTCGCGCGAGTTGAGCCAGCCTTCAACATCCCCCTTAAATAAGAAAGACAGTTCAAACGAAGGCCTGGGGGCAGTATCGGAAGAGAACGAGGTCCTGGACGCCAAGCGCATGCGCGCCATGAGGAACCGGGAAGCAGCGATGAGGTGCCGACTGAAGGAGAAGCGTCGTCTTGCACAAATGGAGCAAGAGCTTCTCCAAATGAAGCCTCAGATTGAGGAGCTTAATAGAATGAGCGCCGTGGTCAAAAAGCTTCTACAATTTTAGATGTACCACTGGTAAGCGCAAACGGATAAAGACTAGGTTTTATCGTTTTTCCGCGGGCGTCTTACCTCAGGACTTTCAGATAGGGTGTGCGCCATTCTCGTCGCGATTGTGCAACGGTTCTTGGCCAATTCTGCGCCGCGATACATATGGATCCGCTGTTTGTGCCGTTCTTTCACGCTCACACGCCATTCTCTCGTCGCGCGCAACCGGTTGCAGCGTGTGGTCGTGGCGGCCTCATTTCGGCAGGCGCCGCGCGGGTGCAACTCATTGACGCGCCGTCACGAGCTCCACAAGCGCGGGCTTTCCGAACGCTTGCGATGGCGAGCCACGACATCCAAACTCTTCTGTTTGTCGAGTGCGGCACGGGCATGGATACCCATGGACAGGACGCAACAAAAGCAGCTGTGCGCGCAGTCAAGGTACGTGCATGGAAAGGCTGAGTGCATTACGAAGTAGCGTTTGGTTAAGCAGGGACTGACAAGATGTCTGACGCGGTCTCGTTAATGTACACATTCTCTGTCTTTATCACTTTCCTCCATGGACATGGCCACCATCACACCGCGATGTTCAAAGCTCAGGATGCGATCGGTTTCAACAGCATCCCGTCAGCTCGATCTGTGATCCCGGGCGGCCCCGAGGCCATGCGAGTTCACGTTCGGCTGGGCGTGCCGGAAAAGTATTTGGCAGATATTGATGCGGACCTTGTGTTGAGCACGCTGCCATATGGTGTGAAGACACTGGAGGTGGTTCCGGGCGGTCTCGTGACACGCAGCGGCATTGCTCTGGAGGCCGTTGGTGACAGGGACGGTTGCGATGATATGATTATGGTGTGTGCAGCCGTCGAGGTCGGCTACTGAGGCCAGCGTCTCTCTCGGAGAAAGTCATGGCACCCGTCCACAAAAAAATGCGGAGAGGGGCCCAAGAAAAGGAGGGATATTCTCGTCTTCAAGCGATGCATTTCAGTTGACCCAATCCTGTACATCCACGCGGCTGTCCGGCATTCGGCCGGCCACTTGCGCGTCGCTTTGTTTGTACTCATACTTCCGCTTGATCTTTGCGGGGCCTGTCTTTGCCATTCGCTCCGTCGCTGCCTGCAGCACTTTTTCCCTGGCGGCAGCGTCCACCGCCGCCGGCAACGCGACGGCCGACGCCGCGGCGGCGCTCAACTCCGTATCCTTCACGTCTGGCGGCGGCGACGCACCGTGCAGCGCGCCGGCGGCACCCGCATCATCCGCGCCGCCCAGCCGTCTACCTGTGCCTTGGAACGCCGTGTCGCGCTCGCTCTCCGGCAGACAGCAGTAGTTCCCCATCGCGGCGAATTGCCCACGCGCCACTCGCCGATCGCATGCCGCAACGCGCTCACCAACGCGTCTCTGCGGCAACCGCGTTTCGAATTCCTCTTTCAAAAATCATACAATGGGTACGTTTAACTATGAAAAGGAAGAAGATTGTTATTGCTTGAAGGCGCTTGGAGAAGATCGATGGAAGACTGAAGAGGCCAACTGCGTGTGTGAGTGTTGTGCCGAGTGGCAGAACGGACGCGATGGAGCCCGGGGTGGGAACGCATGCGGTGCACCTGCACCGAGGAGGTGCTGCGCCGGCGGATCACCAGCAGGCGCTCGCAAAGGGCGCAGGCAGCGACGCCGGCGCTCTGTCCGCAGCCGCGGCCAGCTTGTCGGCGCATGACGGTCCGACGTTGGGGGTGAACGGAAGCTTGGCGGGCGTATCGGCGGGGGCCATGAGTGCGAGTGGAGGCTCTGTTCCGAGCGTCGCAAATCCGGGTGTGCTGGGCGGATTCTCGTCGTTCGCGGGCTTCAAGTTCATTAGAAATAGCATCACCCTGCAGCAAAAGGCCGAAGGACGAACGGTGCTGGAGCAGGAAGCGAGCGACCTGACCAGGACCGCGTTCTGGGTCGGATTCGGCCTCCTTCTTGGCTTGGGGGTGTGGCTTATTGAGGACCACGACTCGGCGCTTCAATACTGGACATGCTACATCATTGAGCAGTCACTCTCCGTGGATAATTTGTTTGTCTTTCTGCTCATTTTCCGATTTTTCAAGGTTCCTAGAGACTCTCAAGAAGTTGTGCTGTATTGGGGCATTGTGGGAGCGTGCGTGTTTCGAGGGTTGATGATTGTGCTTGGAGAGGCCCTCGTGCATCGCTTCACGTGGATTTCGCTCATTTTCTCAGTCATTTTGCTTTACTCGGCGTTCATGCTTCTGTTCGGTGCCGATTCTGATGACGATGATCCGGATAGCATGGCCAACAATTCGGTAGTCACGTTTGTGCGGCGCGTCGTTCCTGTCGCAGATCGATACCATGGACGCAAGTTTTTTGTCTACGAAAACGGCAGGCTAGTTGGCACCCCGTTGCTTCTCGTGCTTCTCTGCATTGAGCTTTCTGACGTCATTTTTGCCATGGACTCGGTTCCCGCAGTCCTTGGTTTGTCAGACAAGACGCTCGTCGTCTACACCAGCAACATGGCCGCAATTCTGGGTCTGCGGAGCCTCTACTTTGTGATTGCAGATGCCATCCAGAACATGCGCTTTCTGAAGCACAGTCTTTCAATTATGCTTTCGTTTGTGGGGATCAAGATCGTGCTGGACTTTTTTGGATTCCACATTAGCACTTTGCTGAGTCTGTTATTCATTCTTCTTGTGCTTGCTTGTGGCGTAACAGCAAGCATGCTGCTTCCGCTCAAGCAGCGAAACGAAGACGCTTCCGAGGCAGCCGATGTCGAAATGGGGAGTGACATCCCTCAGAATCTTGGCCGGCGGGCAGAGTGATTTGGAATGTGGCATTGATAGTGTTTCCCTGCTAGCAGTGAGACGCAAACGTATCAAACTAACCTTTCTGAAATAGCCAGAGCTGTAGGCTGATCCATGAGGAGGAATTTTTTTTATAGCATTTCACTGACTTGAAAACTGCTGAAATGAAGCGCAGCCATTTCGATCTTCTCATTTTCTTTCTTTCTTGGCGGGGTCGCTAGCTTCTCTCGTGAACTTTTGGGCTCGACGCTTGCTTGTCAGACATCTGCTAGAACAGCTCGCGTGCGAAGCATCGGGCACGAGAGACGTGCCTGCTGCATGAAAATAAACAGCCTAGAAACGAAGACAAAGTAACTCTCAAGGTACAAATTTTACAAGGGGTTAGGTATTCGCTTTTGTACAGTTGGGCATGCAAGTGGTACAAAGTATGCAAAGAATTGCGATTCAGCTCACCATGATCGCCTCATGTAGAATCGTCTGCCCGACCTGTGTGAGAAGGTACGTGCTCGTCGTCCTCGACATCAACCACCCGCCGTTCCCGACTTGTGCAATACTCTCGTTCGCCCAGACATGCTTTCGCGAGCAACGCGATGGTCAATGTGCACGCAACAATCATTGCTCCACAGCGAAACATGTTGACAGCACCCCAAAGCACGTACAAGTGGCCACCCAGTATAGATCCAGCAGTGAATCCAATACCCCAGTGTACGACCGAGATGAGGGACTGTGTGGTTGCTTCGAGCTTTGGTGGGGCGATCAGGCGCCCGAACTGCGTTGAAAGCGCCCACAAGGAACCAAACGTGACGCCGTGCAAGACTTCGACCAAAAGGACGTACATTGGGTTGGTCAGTAGCGAGTAGGTCGTGAAGCGCACAATATATGCAGCTTGGACGAATGCAAGGGTTCCAAAAATACCGAGGGCGCGCACAATCGAATCATTGTACTCGAAGAACGGCACCTCCCCAGCACACATGAGCAATCGGCTGAGTCCGAGCAACCAGCCGGAGGCGCCAAGCTCACTTAGCCTGACAAAAAGGAAGCCTTCAATCATGCCATTTGCAATACCGCTAAAGAGCAGAACAAAGACAAAAACTGCGACATGAGGATCCTGTCCGAGCCGAAGCATCTTGATCCAGCGAGACACCGGTTCTTCCTCAAAATGCTCCGGCCTTGGCGGAAAGTCTGAAACTTTTCGCTTCAGCCGCGGTTGTTCATTCAGCACCAGTGGCTCACGATCAGCAAACTCAATATCTTCTGATTCGGACTCGTCGACCAAGTTGTCATCACCCGCCCGCACGTCCGCGTCAGGACGATGTGGCATATCGGACTCCGACCCATCATGCCCGTCGTGCTCATTCGCATGCTGCACATGTGCGCGTCGGAACGGGGCATCAAGGTCCAGTGAGGCCAGAATCGCAAAGGCCATGGCGTTGAACGACACTGAAACGTAGATGGCAGCCATGTACCCAAACCGAGTGACGATCAGGCCGGACACTGCAACCATCAGGCCAAAGCCCACGGCGCCATATTTGCGCATAGGTCCGTACTCCTCGAACACAGAGTGAACCACAAACGTGTCAAACAGTGGCAGCGTGGCAGAGTAGACCGCCGTCATGCACACGGTCACAAGCATCGCGGTAGCAAAGCGCGACGCGGCCGGAATGAGAAACAGACGAAATGCTGAGCCCAAAGCGCACGAAAGCAGGACAATCGCCTTGTGCGCTTGCGTAGCGTCGGCCCAAACGCACCACAATGGGGTCGACAGTGTGGTGACCGCGCTGGTCGCTGCAAGCAGCAAGCCAATCTGCGACTCTAGCAGCCCTTCCTGTTTGTACAACACGGGCATAAACGGCCCGTACGCACCAATGGCGGCATAGAGCAGCAGGTACGCACCCTTCAGTTTCCACACGGACACTACGTGTCCTTCAACCTGCGGCATGGCGCGCCCCTCTTCTGTTCATCTGTCTCTCCGGCACGGCCACGCAATGTGACGGCGATCGTTCCTATTCAGTTTTGGCTGAGGATGGGGCAGCCGGACGTTTTAGCCTTTGTACCGACTGCGTGTCCTCGGCAGAAGGTGCCCGCCCGCCCTGCCTCACTCAGCACGCATGCGCCAAATCGCACATGCCGGGGACGGGTCATGATGGGCGCCGCGGATCGCACGTCGCGGCGCGAGCTGATCCTCGGGGTGCTAGGAGCATCTACGGCTGCTGCGCTTGGGGCGGCGTCCGCGATTCGTACGGTTGAGGCAGCGCACGCGGTGGACGGACGAACGGTGGTGAATGCGGCGCTATCCGGTTACGGCATACCGGTGCAGGATGTGGCCGGGTACACAACATTTGTGCATCAGTGGGATGACGGACTTTTCGTAAAGTTCCAGTACCCCAAGAGCTGGGTCGTGTCACGTGTAGGCTCGTCTTTGAGCGCCGCGCCTGGCAAGGCTGTATCGCCAGTGTCCATGAGCAACTACCGCACCGCCGACCAGTGCGCGCTGTATGTGGGACCGCCGCAGCCAAAGTACCGGGACATCAGCGCAGTAAGCGTCGAAGAGCTGACGGCGCTTGTGCTTCCTGGCGACGCGACGCGCGACTATAGCGAATACACGCTCATCCGTCAGGCGGCCAGCGCAGCGAACGCGTCGTGCAAGCAGTACGAATTCAAGTTCAACTCGACCACGCGCTCCGGCTACGACGTGGAGCGATACAACGTAACCAGCGCGACCGTCCTCAAAACGTGCGTTGTGGCTCTGTCGTGCAGCTGCGTGTCGAACCGCATCAAGAGCCAGGCGCCCGCTCTCAAGCTCATTGCCGACTCGTTTCAGGCCACTTGGTTTTAACGCGCAGAGGCGCGACAGACCATGCCAACCAGTTGATCTCATCTTCATCATCAGGACCAAACCTTCTTGTGTCTACTCTCTACGCACGTGAGCTTGCCGGCCCACGCATGACTGAGTTGCTCTACGTCCCATAACATTCGCTGTTATCGGTGTGGCTTTGTCCATAGAATCCACCACCGTGGCTTCCCCAAGCGCGCGCGTGCGAGCACCGCGCGTCACGATGTTGCTGCAACGCGCACTGTACTCTAACTGTACCTTAATCTCCGCGTGTTCCGTGGTATGTACAGTTGACGAAGTACAGTTATTAAAGGTACAGTGAAGCTGCCTGATCATGTGAAGCGGCGGCGCGACGTGCGAGCTGCGAGTGTGACACGTGAGACGAAGTGTGGACGTGTGGGAGACGAGCGTTGGTGTTTAGGTCGCACGGCAGGGTGGTGAGGAGCAGGGACAAGCCGTTGGCGGCGTCATGGCGCAACCGGAGAATGAGGTGGAGCAGGACGCGCTCGACTTTGAGCCCACCGCGTCCGTTGTGTATATGTGGAGCGACACTGACGAGAAGCCAAACGCGCGACACAACTTTCAGATTCACGCCGTGGCGAACAACGTGCCGCGCGATCAAGGTAAGTTCCGCGGGTGTGCTTAGGCATGCACGTAGCGACGTAGTTCAGTTCAAAGCGGATGCGTCTCGACACGGCCCGCAGGTTGCATTGCGATTCTTGTTCCATGCCTGATGGAGCACGGCGCTCGAGCCGGGCCAAACAACAGCGCCAGCGCAACGCAGAGCCGATCGAGTTCCGGGTGCAAACGAAAGAAAGCAAAACGCGGGCACGCTCTACTTTGAATTTCCGGCCTGCAAGTGTGGGCGTTCGTGATAACAAAGAATCAAGTCTCTAACTGTCTCTTTCCCGCATTGTTGAACGCGCCGTGATACACGCCAATCCTTTACTTTTGTTCTCGTTCTTTGCGATTTTCGTCGTCCGCTTTCGTTTCTGGCTGAAATGCTTCGAACAATCGTCACGTGCAGGCCTGATTTGGCACGTGAGCAGGCGGCCGCGAACGAGCAAGAGCAAGCCTAACGCCCCCACGGTGAAAATCATCCTCGGGTCCAACACGGGCATGTTCTTGCAGCAGCTGCGTCGCGAGCAGTTTTACGTGGTTTCCCGAAGCGATTTTGTTGACGCAGTGGCTTCGTACGTAGAAGAAAGCTCGGGTCCGGACGGCGTGGACCAGGCATCCTCATAATCTCGTCCTCTTGCTGCCACTTCCTGAACCGTTCATGAATCCGGACGAGCTAGTCACGAGAGCAATGGTTTGTTTGAGATAAAGGTGCATCGGCTCACAGCCAGAGCCCCCAAACGCGCAACTTGGCCTCCGCAGGTTGCGAATGAGAATCGGGTGTTTTCTAGCGAAGCGCCAACGCGGCTCTGGTCTTCAAGTCATCACGCTCCGCCGACATTTCAAAGCCAACCGCGCGAAACACGTCACGGCGCCACAAAGCTTGGATGAAAGCGAGAGCCGGTCATTCATCACGGCTGCGCGCGACTGAGAGTCCGCAAACGTGGTAAGAACACAGAGGAGTGGTGACTTGCGTGGGCGCGTTTAGGAGATGGGCGCGTTTCTGTCGCGTCCCGTGACCGAAAAGTCGTCGGAGGAAGCAAGTGGGAGCGGGTTGCAGTATGGCGCGTCGAGCATGCAGGGCTGGCGCCTGCACATGGAGGACGCCCACATTGCTCACCTAAACCTTCAGCAAGGTCGCACGAACGATGACAAGGGCACGGCCGCCGTATCGGAAGGTTCCATGAAGGCCAACCGCGCGGCACTGTTTGGAGTGTTTGACGGACACGGCGGGCGCGAGATCGCGCTATTTTGCAAGCGGCATTTCGCGCGCGAGCTGCGAAGCTCCGCAGCGTTTCAAAGCGGTGACTTTGAGCAGGCGCTTCGAGACGTTTTCCACAGAATGGACGAAATGATCCGCGACGAGCAGAATCACCCCGAGATACGATCGCTCATGAACGATGTCAATGAAATCCGGCAAGTCGCACCGCGACCGTCGGAGAAGCGTGCGGCGATTGAGAACAGGGCGGACACTGGCGGTGCGGAAAGTGCCGATCTTGACCGAGTAGATGCTGCGGCGGATTCAGGTGCGGCCGCTGTTTCGGCAGATCCACGCTCGTCTAGTCTTGAAGGCGCCATGGTGGAGCGTGAGGCTGGTGACGTGATCTACTTGCCCGCGCCTCCACAGGAGCCGTTGCAAATGCCGGACGCGGCGACTCAGGGCGACAGTGGTTCGCAAGAAAGTTTGCAACATGCCCTAGATCTATTGCAGCAGTACGTTGAGCGCCAGGGTATGGATCATGAGCAGGCTGTATCAAAGCGAGGGCCAGAGCAAGTGCTAGGAGACGGGCCAGATGGATGTTCGAGATCTGCAGAGCAAGATCAGCAGCTAACGCATGAAAGTGATGAGGCACGAGCGCAAGCAGAGAGCGACCGTTTGAATCACATTTGCCGGTTGCAAGAGTACCCGATCATCGCCGGGAGCACGTCCGTGGTGGCCTTGCTGATCGATAATTCTTTGTACGTGGCCAATGCGGGAGACTCCAAGGCTGTGCTTTCTCGTGGAGGTTGCGCAGTGCCGCTTTCCTTTGAACACAAACCGGGCTTGCCTGAGGAGACTGCGCGCATTGAAAAAGCCGGCGGGTTTGTAAACCATGTGGGTCGCGTGAACAATAATCTAAATTTGTCGCGTGCGATCGGTGACCTGAAGTACAAGCAGAACAAAAACGTACCACGCGAGGCGCAGATGATCACGGCAGAACCGGATATCATGCGTGTTGAACTTGGTGATACCGATGAATTTATGGTCATGGGTTGCGACGGCATTTGGGACGTCCTCACCGAACAGCAAGCCGTAGATTTTGTTCGTGCGCGGGTCTTGTCTGGGAGTAGGACACTGTCGCAGATATGTGAAGACATTTTCGATGCATGTATTGCCGACGACCCGCGACGTACATCTGGTCTTGGCGGTGACAACATGACCGCGATTATTGTGCAATTCAAGCCGGCGGCTGGAGGGAGCCCGCCACCATTGCAAACCGCCAGCAGTAAAATCTGAAGAAATAAGAAAAACTCAAGAAAAAAATATGGATGTGTAGTCTGCGAAATGCCCCATCTACTCGATCATACCGCGTCGATCCAGCGGCCACACGCGATACCTGACGTGACCAAATACAAGCCCAAGTGGAACGGCACCATAGTGGCGCGAGTCGTTCGAGTTGCTCTTATTGTCGCCTTCTACCCAGATGTGTCCCTTTGGTATATAGACCTGCTTGCGGCCACGCTGCACGGTCTCGCCTTCGACCGCCACCACGCGCTTACAAATATCTAGCCGCGGGTCGTAAGGGCAGCGCGCTACAATCACGTCACCCTTTCGCACGCCATGCAAGCGATGGCTCATCTTGTCCAGTAATACATAGTCGCCGCCAGTCTCGGCGATCGTGGGTGCCATCGAGGCGCCTACGCAAACGGTCAGGGAACCCACGTACTCGAGCACCACAAATACCACCGATGTTAGTCGCAGCATGCGGCCCGCCTCGGTGAGGATAAAGCCCATCGTTTGCAACGCCAAGTGCCCCGGTCGTGTCTATCCTTGACGCTCTCGGCCGCAAGGAACGAGAGCTGCACATGTGCGTTATGACCTGGCGCGGCTGCGTCTGCCAAAAGGAGAGCAATAGGATTTACAGGAATAGCGCATACCGTTTATAAGTCACAGCTCACAGGCCCCCAGCGCGTCGTCTATGTTTCGCTCGCGAGATTCGCAGTGCCACACCTCCTTGTCATCATGGTAAGATTCTGGCTTGGTTAACCTTGCCGAGACAAGCGTGGACGGCCTGCACGATGTCATGAATTTGTGGAGTCCAGGCGTCCTCCAGAGGCTTGGCGTATGGCGTGGGCATGTCGCAAGTTGCCACACGCTCGATGGGCGCGTCGAGCGACCAGAACGCGTCCGACTCGGCGATGGATGCGATCACTTCAGCACCAACGCCACTCTGCGGCCATCCTTCTTCCACAGTGACGAGGCGATGCGTCTTCTGAACGGATGCAATGATGCCCGCGCGATCCAGCGGTCGGATGGAACGCAAGTTGATCACCTCCGCCGAAATGCCATCCTTCTTAAGAGCATCTGCGGCCTTGATTGCCTTGCCCACGGCCGCGGCAAGCGCAACAATTGTTACGTCCGTGCCTTCGCGCATAATCTTGCACTTGCCGAACGGAATCAAAAAGTCTTCTCGCATCGCTTCGTCCGAAAGCTCAAACTTTTCGCCGTACATAATTTCGTGCTCCAGCACGAGCACCGGGTTTGGGTCTCGGATCGCATGCTTGAGAAGCCCGCGTGCATCCTCTGAATCGTACACTGACACGACCTTTAGGCCAGGGACGGAGCCGTAGAACGCCGCAAAACATTGCGAATGCTGTGCAGCCACACCGGCCGCCGATCCGTTGGGCCCGCGGAACACGATTGGGCACTTGACGTTTCCAGCAGACATGTAGTGGTGCTTGGCAGCGGAGTTGACAATCTGATCCATGGCCTGCATGGCAAAATTGAACGTCATAAACTCGCAGATGGGCCGCACGCCAGCAAAAGCCGCACCAGTCGCGACGCCCGCAATGCCGGCTTCGGTGATGGGGGTGTCGATCACACGCTTGGATCCGAACCGCTGCAACAGGCCTCGCGTCACCTTATACGCGCCCTGGTACTCACCCACCTCCTCACCGAGCAACACCACCGTGGAATCCCGGGCCATTTCCTCCTCCATGGCCGAGTTGAGCGCGTCACGCACGGCCATTGTTGTCGGCGCGCGTGCCGCAGCCGAAGCGTGCACGCCGCGCGCTCCGTACAACTCGCGCCGCACTGCCGCGCCGAGCATGGCGCCAGAGCCGGCATGCGCGGTCCATCCTTGCGCAAGCGCGCGTCGGCGCGCAGATAGCCGCATCACGCCACCCGTCCCGGCCATATCCAACAAGGAAACGTAGTTTTCTGCCCGCGGCGCGCGCCCGATCGGTGCCCAGCAACTCTGTAGCGCTGCCTCGACCGCTCCAGTCGATCGGGGGAAGCTCGCGTCCTCATCGGCGTCCTGGCACAACAACGTCCACCCGACTCGCCCATCCCCGTTGGAAGGTACAGTTACCGCTTGCTCGTAGTGTACAGCTCGGCTTTCGGCAAGGTGTTTACTGTACCCTGGGTGTTCTGTGGCATATCTGGTGTGTGTGCGTCGTGACGTTAGTGCGTGCCACTGGCCAGAGCGTCGAACATGAGCTTGTATCCGTGCTCCGTGTCGCTCGGCTCCCGCTTCTTCAGCGCAATGTCGCAGATGGTCGGCATGTCCGTGTGCAGGTCGAACACGTTGCACAGGTACAGCAGCTGGTGGTAGTCCGCGAGCTGCTCGTGGAATGGCACGTCTTTGTGCTTGGTCACGCTGCGCACCACATCGTCCTGGCCCTGAGGCTTGAGGTCTCGATTCTCCACCGGAAAGCTACACCGGAGCCATGAGTCATGCCCGCGGATCGGGATGCTGATTAGGAAAAACTCGCTGTGGACCGAGTTGGTCTCTTTGCCTTCCACAATGACCGCGTCGCGTGTCTTCACCCGGCCCGAGTTGGGCTTTTGCTCCTCGAGGAAAACACCAGCCTTGTACATTTCTACGCATTGATCGCTGAGCTGGTACGCCTCAAACATCACAGACCCATCCGCTGCGAGCGCCACATTAATGATCACAAACGACTTGGCGTGCTCCGCACCAAAGCGCTCCTCCTCCTCCACGATGCACTTGGCGCAGAACAATACATCCGCACCTGACAGAATGCACTTTCGCGGCTTGGCCGAGAAGATCACGCCCATACGAGCCATGGACAAATATTCTGCGATTCTCTGTGCGCGCTCATCTAAAACGGCGGCTGCGGAACTTTGTTGCTCATCAAAAGTGCCTGCGATGGGGGCGTACGCCTCGTGGTCTCCACACTGTGGGGGCTCGTAAATTGCCTCTATCATAACGACACTGTCGTCTGTCTTAGTTCCATACATGAACCCAAAACGCTGCTGCGAAAAGCCGACGTGTGCAAGGTATGCCTGAAATGAGTTGGCCGAACTTTGATCCACAGACACGGCAAGCACATTTGCAGAATCCTGGGGCTTGATCTTGAACTGCAGCGCTTCTAGCGCCTCCATGACTGCAATAGAGGTTCCGGCATAATTGCGTCCTTTCCATTTTTCTAACTCGCGCTTGTACCGCTCGCGTGGATCCTCTTTGGGCATACAATGCTCGCACATACCGCGGGGGCTGTGCTTGCATCGACCCAGCGAGCGCGTTTCCGCTGGTTCTCCGCCACACTGCTCACACATGCCCCGGGGTCCATGCCGACAATGCGACGACAGGGTGGAGCGCTTCTCAGCTGCTGTCTCCAGTTCCGGCGAGTTGAATTCGTGAGCGCGTCCATTCGCCGCGTGATCGCGATTCTCACTTGGGCCCGCCGGGGATGGTTCTCCCTGTGACGCCGACCTCGCCGCAGAAGCGGCGCGCTCTGTGCTCGCACTTGCTCCAGAATTATCCGCTGGCACCTTCGCATCAATCATAGCACCCTGCACGTACAGGAAGTCGCCGTGCGCGACGGCGTGCTCCTTGAGTGTCGCCGACAGAGGCAGCAGCTCACTGAGAAAGCGCGCGTCAGAAAACAGCTTGATTCCGGCGTCTTCATCGAGTTTCTTGGTGTCGCGCAGCTTGGCGACCACCTGCTCCACACTATCATTCGGCTCTACCGGTAGGCGCAGCGTGGTGCCGTCCGGCATGCGCACGCGCACAAGCATGACGCAACCGCAACCGCGCGGAGCCGCAACGGCGGTATCCGAGCAGCGACGCAACGACGCAGCCCACACTTGACGATTCCGCGTGGTCGACCAGCGCGGGTGTCGCTGTAGATCAAGTGTCGCACACACTGTGTCCACCGCACTGGCGCTGGCGTCGACGTCAACGCCGTGTATCCCCACTCCAAGCCAGCAGCAGCGAGCCGCGCGCTGTGCTGGCTGACGCGCGCATGCGCTGCACCGCCAAACTGAACACCCAGTACTGTACACTATGCGAGTTTTCTTCCAAAGCGATTTTTATTTTACCGCTGCTTGATTGCAAGGGGCTGAGGCGGTTGAAGTTCACGGCTGGTTTATGAATCACAAACATACATGGGAACACAAACTCACACACTCACTCACACACACACTTACACACACTCACACACATATATGTGCAAACTACACTAGTGAAAGAGAAAAAGCCAATGGCTGACCAACGCAAAAATGGATCAGCACAGCTGCCGTCTAGCCTGTCCAAAACGAAAACAAGGACGGCGTCCCGGACGCAACCACGCGGTCCTGATCGCGCCCGTTGAACAGGCGGTATTGCACCGCATTCGCGAAAGGTGCACCGGCTCGTAGCGCATCGGCGCCTCTGCCTCGAGAACTTTCAGTCCCTTGGTTCTCTGCAAAGTTGCCGTCGGCACCAGTCCTAATCTGCATGCTAGCGAGACCCATCACAAACGCGCTCGACTCGGTCAATGACGTCGACCTCCGCGAAGCGGGGGCGTAATGCAGGTCGAGCGAGGACGCCGCAGTGTTCGCCCACATCCCCAATGGCTCTCCGAATCCGGCGGCACCTTCTTTGTAGGTTGACTCCCTTCCGTACAGTTCACCTGTCATCGCCAGACGAGGCACTCCTATCGGATCTTGCCGATCCAGGTCCTGATGCAACGCGTGATCAATCTCTGTCGAAAAACGCCCAGAGCGACTTAGACTTCGCTGCTGGATCTGGTATTGGTGCGACTCGAGTTCAAGCTGATCAACGGCCTCGCTTTCCATGACAGGCCGCATCACGGGCGAGATCTCGCTGGAATGTACAGAAGAATTTCCCCAATGTGCCAAGCTCCCGCCCAATCTAGGGGCGCACGGCGCTCCTGACCTCGCCATCGGCACGAGCGGCGAGTCCGGTATGGAGCTCGGTACCGAGCCTGACGAGCGCGAGCTCATGCCTTCGCTAGCAAACGCACGAGGCGCCTTCTTTTGTCCTTGTGGGACGGCGCACGGCTTCGAGACAGCCCCATCGCCCTCCTCGCCGACTGAAGCCTGCGCACCTAGGCGGTCAAGGTCCGCAGCAAGCGGGTGGTTATACTTGCAAGACTTGCCGTATGGGCATATGCCGGACTGCACAAAGTCAAAACAATCTCGGCGAATCAGCGAAGTCACAAGCTTCTCTGTTCGCGTGGGGTGATTGAACTTGCACCGAGAGCCGTAGTTGCACTTGCCGGTTTTCAAGTAGTACTGGCAGTCGGCAGCATTCTCGCGGAGCGGGTAAACAGAACCGCCGCCGCTGGCATTACCACTACTTCTTGGGCTTCCATCACAAAAGGGGCCTCGGTCGCCAGACCGGCTTCTCGACGGGTCATGGGAACTTTCTCTCTCCCGATGGGAACGCGCTTTTCTCCTATCCATTCCTTTTGCGGCCTTATCCGTGGATCTCGGTTTCTGCACGTGCACATACTTGCACGCCAGTCCATACTGGCACTTGCCCGAACGTAGGAACTGCTGGCACTCTGGAACGCCTCCAGCGTGCGCGTCTGCGTCGTCGTGCTCTGAATCTGTGTCGAGCGCGTCGTGCTGGTGATCCGAGCGCGCATGTGACGATGCCTTCGCAGCTCGTGCCGGCGGCGCGGAAAGCAGGTTTTCTTGCTCGTTGCGCCCTGCAGCAGTCACGCGCTGCTCGGCGCCTGCGCGCGCTTCGACAATTGGCGGCTGCGGCGCGACCGCCGGCAAATCCCAGAGCGATGCGTCAGACTCCTTGCGCAGCTCGCCATCATACGACGGCGCCGAAGAGCTGCCGCGCGAGGTGTTTGACAGGGCCTGGGACAGGGCCTTGTGGTGCGGCGCGTCCCAGCCGGCCGAGGGTGTGGCCGCATCCCACACGCGCGCGGCGTCCAGCTGGATCAGCTCGTGCTCTGCGTTCTCCGACATCAGCGACAGCACGTTCTGAGGCACTGGGTACGGCGCGCGGCGCGGCCACGGCGTCGAGTTGGAGAAGAAGGAAGACGAGCCCATGCCTGCATGTCGAGCGGCATCCATACACCGGGCGCTCCACCTGTGGTCGCCGCCCTCGTCGCAAGCGCGCCTCGTCTGTTTCTGGCGCGGTCAGCCAGAGTCTCTCTCAGCCCAGTTCCTTTCCAGCTGCCCTGACACACACGCCACTGGCACACCCACTCTCACGAACGCGATTAGCCCACCGACGCCCATCCAGGCCTGTTCCGCTTCGCAGCCCATCCACCCCTCTTTCAGCGCAGCATCATCAGCCTCCCCCTCAACCCGTTCTATTTCCTCCATGCGAACGCATCTATGTCAAGGCTTGCTCCCGCACGAACGCGTGGTTTGAGACGCGGTACTGCTGCGACCATGTGACAACCACCGGTGCAACATCAGTCAGGAAGGACGCAGAACGAGAAAGGCGCGCGTCTGTATGCGAAGGTGGCAGTACTAGCCCGTGAACGATGGAGGAGGTGTCACCGCCCTACCAGCAGTGCAACCACATGCGCGCCTAACGTTTCATTATGGGGTTCATCATTTCTGCCGCATCTGCCACCATCGACTCGCTCTGCTCACGCCCAACGCAGCCGAATACCCAACATCTACCAAAACCCAAAAGCCAAGAGAAGCAAGAACCCAGAACGAAAAACGAATCCGGTGATCCTGCAGCAGCACGCACGTGTGTGCCTCCAGATGCGCCAACCATGACGCCACGCGTCCCCCCTCTCCTGCCGCACCAAATCCACCGAATCACCACCACCCCCCGCCCCCCCACCCAGCTGCGGCTCGAATCTTGCCACGATTCAAAATGTAAGCCGCGCCGTTAGCGCTTTGGCGCGCGTGAATTTGTCGCGCCACGCATGCACGCCGCTGTACACCCATGTACACCGCCGCGCGCTCGCTGCGGCGTCCAACACCACCACCCACACGGCGCGAGTACAGCGACGACGTACAGCGGTCGCCAACCCCTCACGCACAGATTCGGTTCCCCTCCCCCACATCCGCCTTCACTCACTTGTCTTCATATCTGGTTGTGGCGGCAGTCACGTTATGTACAGTGGGGTACTGTGGCGGTGTAATGCAGATCTGGCGCGTGCACGGAAACGGCAACGAAAATAACGAAAATAACGAGAATGATGATGATGAGCGCGGGAAGCAGGGCAAAATTCTATATGCAGCAAGGACTAGGAATCATCATCAACAGCAGCTTCATGCCGCTGATTTTCGTGATTTTCGTGATTTTCGTGATTTTCATAATGATGATGATGATGACAAAGTGGCGGCCTGCGTTTTGTGTGTGTTGCGTGCGAGGAGAAGCTTCAAGCAAAAGCACGCAAAACACTCAAAGAGTCGCTGTTTGATAGACGAGGGTAGAAACTGAAGAATACGGGGAGAGGGTGTGTGTAGCAAATAAACGCTTTGGGCGTTAGTGGGTTTTTTTTCCGGGGGTGATTGGGGGTTATGAGAGTCTATGAGGGCGATAGAGGCGCGGGAGAAGGGGCACGGGTGGGGGGGTATAGTGGACATGGGGATTGGCGGATGGCGGTGGTGGTGCTGAGGGGAATTGCTGTAGGAACAGGCACGTGACGGTTTGACCCACCCTTCCATCCATCCATCCATTCACTCGCACGCACGCACTGACGCGACAAGAGTTCCCTGAGCTGGTCGCGTACCGGCAGCGGCGAGTTGTTGCATTAAGCCGTGCTGTGTAAAGTGCGGCTGGCGCGTGGTTTGTGCCGCGTGCGCATGCATGTCGGGTATTTGAAGCACGCGTGTGTGGGCTAGCTTGGGGAGGGCGAAAGAGTCGGGAACGTGGTGGGGGTGTTCAAGTGTGGGAAGGGGGTTGGTGTGGGAGTGCACGTGCATAGCATCGGAGGGAGGAGGACGGAATGGGGTGCTTTGGACGCAAGCAGGAGGATGACGAGGATGACCAGCCGCACGCCGCGCTGAAGAAGGGCGTGCAGAATGAGCCACCGCCGCTGGACCCGGCCGCCGCGGCAACGTTCGGCGTGTCCGCAGAGGCGCTCGTGAACATGATCGAGGAGCGCGACAAGCCGGCGCTCGCCGAAATGGGCGGCGTCGACGGCCTGCTCGCGGCGCTCAAGTCGTCCAAGACAAAGGGCATGACCACAAATGACGACGAGCTCGACGTGCACCGCCGCGCCTTTGGGCCAAACAAGTTTCGGTACCCGCCGCCGAAAAACTTTTTCGTGCTCGTCTGGGAGGCCTTTCATGACATCACGGTCCTTATCCTGTGCGTCGCGGCCATCATCTCGCTCACCATTGGGCTCGCAGTGCCGGAAAAGCGCGAGGAGTACGGCTACATTGAAGGCATTGCTATCGTTGCCGTGATTGCCGTCGTGGTCACCGTGCAGGCGTGCATTGATTACTCCAAGGAGAAAAAATTCCGCCAGCTAAACTCCGTGAAAGACAACTATGACGTGCAAGTGCTGCGCAACGGCGAGACCCTGCGCGTCTCGGCAGAGGAAGTGGTGGTCGGCGACATTATGAAGATCACTGCCGGCGACAAGCTTGCCGCCGACGCAGTGTACGTCGACGGCTCCAACCTCAAGACAAACGAGTCGGCCATGACGGGCGAGGTGGTCGATATCAACAAGAACCATGAGAAGGACCCGTTCTTGCTCTCTGGAACCATCGTGTCGGAGGGCGTCGGCTTTGTGGTAGTGATTGCGGTCGGTGAGCGTTCACAGTGGGGAATCATTCTCTCGCAACTGATTGTCGAGCCGGAAGCCACGCCGCTGCAGGAGCGGCTGGACAAGCTTGCCATGCAGATTGGTTGGATCGGAATCATCATGGCGACACTGACCTTTTTTGTCTCGATGATCCGGTGGATTGTGCACAGTGCAGACACGGGCAATTGGGACGGCACCGAGGTGCTGCGCTTCTTCATTGACGCGGTGACCATTGTGGTGGTGGCCATTCCAGAAGGCCTCCCGCTAGCCATCACGCTTGGGCTGGCGTTTGCCATGCGAAAGATGATGCAGGACAACAACCTCGTGCGCCGCCTAGAGGCGTGTGAGACCATGGGCAGCGCAACGCAGCTGAACGCCGACAAGACAGGCACATTGACTCAGAATCGCATGACTGTAGTGCAAGCCTACTTTGGCGGCGCGTCTTTTGTTTACAAAGGCGCGGGCGAGCATATCGAAGCGCGCGCGGAATCGCTTGGTGACGCTGCACTCCCAGAGGCTTTCAAGCAGACGGTGGCGCTGAACGTGGCGGTCAACTCGCAGGCGAATTTGCGCAAGCAAGAAGATGGCACGGTGGAGCATCTGGGCAACAAGACTGAGTGTGCTTTGTTGCAAATGGTCGAGAATTGGAGCATGGACTACCATGCATTGCGCGAGCAGAATCCCCCCAACCGCATCTTTCTCTTTTCTAGCGCGAAGAAGCGCATGAGCACTGCTATTAAATCCGGTGAGGGCGTGCGCCTGCATTGCAAGGGCGCGTCGGAAATTGTGCTGCGTCTGTGCAGCTCTGAAATGCAAGCGGACGGTACCATCAGGCCGCTGCCTACAGAGGAGCAGGACAAGGTGCTCGCCAAGGTCGAAGCAATGGCGTCCGAGGGTCTCCGCACGCTTGTACTGTGTTACCGCGACTTCGCGACCGGCCATGGGATCGAGTGGGAATCTGTGGATGACGACGGTTATTTGGAGCAGCAGATGACTCTGTTGGGTTTGGTGGGCATCAAGGACCCGATCCGACCGGAAACGCGTGACGCGGTCATTATGCTTAAGAAGGCTGGGGTCACGGTGCGTATGGTCACGGGCGATAATCCTCTCACGGCAAAGTTTATTGCGACTGAAGCTGGCATCCTGGATGGTTCGGAGGGTCCCGAAGCACTGTTAGAAGGTCCTGTGTTCCGCAAGATGAGCGACGAGGAGAAGCGCCGAGTGGCACTTGGCATCCGAGTCTTGGCACGTTCGTCGCCCACAGACAAGCTGTTGCTCGTGCGCCAACACAAGAAGCTGGGCGAGGTGGTGTCAGTCACTGGCGACGGTACGAATGATGCGCCGGCGCTGAAGGAGGCTGACGTAGGCTTCGCGTTGGGATTGGCAGGTACCGAGATCGCCAAGGAGGCCTGCGACATTGTGATTCTCGATGATAATATTCAGTCGATGGCAAAGGCGGTGCTGTGGGGCAGGAATGTGTACTCCAGTATTCGCAAGTTTTTGCAGTTCCAGTTGGTGGTGAACGTGGTGGCTGTGACATTGAACTTCATTTCTGCATGCGCCGGCCGTCGACTTCCGCTCGGCGCAGTGCCTCTTCTGTGGGTCAATATGATCATGGATTCCATGGGCGCGCTCGCGCTCGCGACGGAGCCGCCACGCATGTCACTCATGGACAACAAGCCGTTTGGACGCCGTGCCCCGCTGATTAATCGCGCCATGTTCCGAAACATTTTTGGAGTGTCGATTTTCCAGCTCACGGTGACGCTCGTGCTGATGTTTGCTGGGAACGATATTTTCAACCTTGGGTGTTTCCCGCCAGAGTTTGCGCCGGATGAGGAGTTTCCCTGCGAAGGAAGCACGCTGAAGCTGAATTCGCTCATCTTCAACACATTTGTGTTTATGCAAATCTTCAACGAAATCAACTCGAGGCGTATTGAAGAACGTGACGTCTTCTCGAAGATTTTGGACAGCAAGCTCTTTTGTGTGATCATTGTGATTACGATTCTTGTGCAAGTTGCACTCATGTTGGGCGTCGGCCAGACGCGCGTAGGCCAACAGATTGGAATTGTGACCATATCTGGCGCCATGTGGGGCACGTCGATTGTGATTGGGCTTCTCGCCCTGCCGGTTGGCTTTTTGGTGCGTTCCATTCCTCTTGACTGGTGCGCAGGCCCGCTGGACGACGACATTACCCAGATGTCCAAGTTTGAAAAGTTCTTTCACTTTCCGCAACGCAAAGAGCCTGTGTTTGAGGAGGATGAGGAGGAAGAAGGCGATGATGAGTCGCTGATGGAAGATACAACGGGCGCGCGAGTGCCGCTGGCAGAAGTTGTGGACGCGTCAAAATTGGCATCGGACCGCGCGCAACGTCTGGTCAAGCTCCGCGTTTACGTGCATGCAGTGGCATTTATCAATGTGGTGAATCGCGCCGCCTCGTCTAAGAAAATGATCAAGAGCGTCGGCACAGAAGATAGCGAGATCATCCCTCATGCGCCGCAACGCGTCGAGTCGTCGACCTCGTCTGATTTGTAAGGCCCGGCCTGACCGGGCGGGGGACCCATGCGTCGTCGGTTCCGTAACTTAAAGTTGAAGTAAAGTCACCGCTTGTGTGTCGTGAGCTCGATGTATCCAGCGTTCCTGGTGCAAATCTCGCAAGCGAATTCATTTGTTTCTATGGACATAGGCTTGATCACATCCTCCGGCGCCTACTCGCTTCGACGCCGGTCTCACTGTGCAATATGCAGGGACAGCCGATGCCTGTCAATAGTACGACAGGCGCTCTAATGCCGCTTTCGTGTTACTCGCTGGCGGCTGTTCGCGAAGTTTAGCCATCATTTTGGGGGCGGATTTGCTCGATCGGAGAAGACAGCTCTCATACAATGAAGCTGCTTCGTCAGGCTCGCGCACGGCGAGGTCACCAACCATCGCGTGTATTTCGCAAAGGTGAGCGAGCGTGATGGCCAGACTCTCCAGCAAGCCGAAGCGTTCGTCGAATTGTGGTGTCACAGCAAGCGACGGCACGAAACAGCTCAAATGGGCGGCATGGCATAGACGAGGTGATAGGCCGCTGGCCAGAGGATCTCCGAGGAGAAAGCAGATCCGCCTCGTGCCCAGAGTCAAAGCGTGCCAATCGACGGCATCAATGCTGATTGCTGCCGGCGATCGCTTCTCGGAATCACACTCAACACGAATGAGCGCGGTAGAGTGCCCGCGCCCCTCATCGTGAAGCAAATGCTGCAATGCTCCCGCGGCTGTATCAAAAAAGTGAAAGCGAATAAATTTCTCGGCGCCATTGACGTTCCTTGCCCTCAGGGACGCCAGGTTGTCGTACGGGAACGACAAGCGGCGACGCGACTCGACAACATACACGTGGTGCACACCAAAAGTGTCACATATCTGGGCGAGACGCTCGGCTATGTGCGGTTCGCCCAAGTTCTCCACCAAAACGCGCACGCTGGACGAGCGTTTCGCAATACATGCTTCGTAGTGCCTGAGACGCGTCGCTTTCACAGTGGTGCGCAGCGCGTCCAGCACGGCGTCTCGACGCACCGCCGCAGAGCCATAAAGGGCACTCGCAGCTACTTTGTACCCCGAACACGCGTCCAGATCAGCCGGCGCACAGCTCCATATACTTTCTCCCATGCTCGCGCTACTGAGGCTTCCACCAAGGAAACTTGTACAAGTTGGACGGAAAACTTGGAGCCAGGTGGAACAAGGAAGGTTTGGAGGTTCGTTGGACAGACTTCTTGAAAGCATGACAAGCAACAGGATGCGTGCGGTAATGTTTGTGTCGCACGGCATAGCACGCGCAGGACGCGTGCCGTCGTTAACGCCCGTTCTCCAGAGCACATGTCCGCTCGGAGGTGTCCGCTCTGGTGCGGCGCGAGTTGCATTCACATTTGTTGCGCGCGGATATTCTAACGCCGGTGATGGAGTGACCCAGCGCGCGCGCTCCGCGCTGTATATGGCAGTGGACGAAAAGGAAAAGTCGGATGCCGCGGGCTCGTCGCCCAAGCTGAAGTCTGACGACCCAGAGCAAGAAGCGCAGAGTCAAAAAGAGAACCGGAGTAAGGCCGAGCAGGCCAAGCAGCTCGCCATGACATACGGCCCAGCGTTTTTCTTAACGTCGGCGGGCTCCTCCGTGATTTCCATCAGCGCGTGGTATCTCATTGTACGCTCAGGCGTCGATGTAGCCGCCACCATGGAAGCGATCGGTGACTATCTCGGAACCACGCCAATCGGCAGGCCGGCGGTTTTTGATCGGATTTCGCCTGAAATGAGCGCTTTTGCGCTTGCGTACATTGCGCACAAGGCCTCGTCTCCTCTCCGCTTCCCGCTTGTTGTTGCAGCGCTGCCATTTGTGGCGAAATTGATCGGCAAGAAGAATGTGACTCCCTCTTGAGGGAGCACGGGCGCACGTTTGCCATGAGTCGGCAGAGGAGGCTTGCGAGCGAAAAGATAATTGCCTGGGGCTCAAGCTGCTTGCTGTGCGCAAAGTCCCTATATCTTGTCTAGTTTGATATTGGAAAACACAGGAAGAATGAAACCCAGATTTATATCGTTTCCACGACATTGGAATCATGGCATCACACATGGTCACTGAGTTCGCGAATGACGCCCGCCAAGCACTGGCTGATCTCAGCAAAAGTTACGAGGATGAGCGTCGCGCCATCGTGAGAAGTGAGCACAATTTGCTCGTGGCTGCTTGCGTCGAGACGGTCCAAGCATTCGAGCACATGAGCATAGTCGAGCAAGGGCCGTCCGTCCACATCGGATGTATGGAATGCGTAATCACGGAAAAGCTTCAGAATGTGCGGGCGCCCGGTCTCAGACCACAGCGGGTCGAGCGCCTGGTCGCAGCGATCGATGCAAAAATTCAGCATGGTCTGCAGGCGCAAGTACCGCGAAGTATCTGCTTCCTCCATCAGACCCTTTTCCAGGTGATCGACGTGGTTCCATACATTAGCGAACTCGAAGGAAAAACGATAGGCTAAAAGGGGTAGCACGTCTACTTCGATGCTGAGCAGGCGCACGTCGGCCTGCGCAATAAGCAGTGGTTCGATTAGTGAACGTGTGAAACCTAGCAGCTCGCCCGAGTACACGCCACTCTTCTTCACAAAGTCAAAAACGTGCTCCACGGAGGCCATGAGCACGCCGCCACGAACCAGCCCGGGCTGGGTGCGCGCACACATCGTTACAATCAGCAATCCAAGCTTGAGGATGTCCTCATGCTGGCGTACGCGCAGCCATTGCGCGTGCTCGGGACTACTGGATGACGGCATATCGGTATCCATGGCGTCTTGGATTCCAATTTGGCCGATACGAACGCGATTGCGGTCGTGCATGATCACTGCGCTAGGGTTGATGGCGTCACCACAGTGTAGGAGGCGACGATGCACTGTATGCATCGCACAAACCAGTTGCGTCGCCAGCGACCAAATGGCATTCTCAGGTACCGCGTACCCCGAGCTGGTCGCGCGATGAGTGGTTTGTTCGTCGAGATAGACAGATTTTATGCTGGCTGCACGCACATAAAATTCGTACACAAACACGACTTCGTTGACCGTTCCCTCGTGCGAAAATCTTCGCGTTGTGAAGACTTCGGCGAGCCGGCAAAGGCCTGGATGCTGCAGTGAACGCCACGCCTCAGCCGCGCGGATGATGCAATCCGAGCGTGTGCTGATTGGGCCCACCACACGGCGTAACAAGTACAGCTCGCCGTCGGTAGCGCTGAGCGCCCGATAGTTAACACACGTGCGACTTCCCACCAATGACGGCACGGTGAGCGTCTTGCTTTCCAGTGCTGTAATGGCATAGTACTGATTCACAAACTCAGTTGCCATGGGCCCCACTCCAGATGAAGGGCCTGTTGTGTGCGACGCACTGACTCCGCCAGGAAGCTCGCTCTTCAACTGAGCTCGTTTTCGAGCATCCTTGCGAAGACCCAAGTTATGGTAGAAGTCTTGCTGGCGTTTGTGTTGATAATGGAGTTCATGATGTCTGCTTTGCTGCGGTGCATTTTGTTGGCCATGAGTGCTATGCGAACTGGACCCTGGGCGAGCTCCCGGAAAACTCCCATCTCTGCCTCTTCCACGCGGCACAGAGGACCGCGCAGAGCCACGCGACGCGCTAGTATCTCTGCCTGTGTGCTGGCGTGCTTCTGGCGCCGCTCCTGCCGCCTGGTGCGCAGAGGCCGGCACCACGCGGCTCGCACTGGCGTCGTTTTGCCGGTGCTGGAACGGCGCCGCGTTGACACTGAGCTGGGAGATCTTTGCCGCTGCTACGGCGGCGGGCACAAACTCGGACGCAGCCACCGAGGTCCCTGCCGCCGATGCTGCGGACCTGTGCTGAGGAAGCGAGTTTGACGATGCGCTCTCACCGCCGCGTGCGTCCTCATTCATCACGCCTGTGCGCGCCGTTTCCGATCGCGACGCAAGCGCGCGCGGCACAGACGCTGCAGTTTTCGATGCGCAGCTGGCCAGGCACCGTCACGCGTCTCTAACATGGGCTCGCGCACGCGACAAGCACGCACAGCCGTCGCCTCGGCGCGCTCTGTCTCCCGCGCACGGCCAACCAACTGTGTCAGCTGTACTTCTTCACGTGGGTACAGTGGGTACATCGTTCCTCCGTCGGCGGTTGATGCGAAGCGTTCGTGTGTCGAGGAAAGTCGTGCCAAACACTTTTGAGCTTGCCATCTGGCGGCTGTATTCAGCCAATGCGCTGCGCTGGCTTCGCTGCGCCGGTCTCGGCCGACGCCTTGCTGCTCGTGGCGTCATGAGCATCTCAATTTCTTCGCTCTGTCGGCTGTACCACAGACGTTCGCCTCTATTCATGACGACCCGTCCACCATGCGTCGACATCCTTCTCTCCACCACACATCGGTGCGACCACGTCCACGAAGACTTCCTTCCATGTCTTCATCTCGCTGATTGACGGGTAAAGCAAGACCTATTTTCCGTCTTTCTCATCTCCGCAGCACACATGTCGTCAAACACCGGCCATATGCCCGTGGACGAGCAGCTTATTGGTGGTGTGTTGAGCAAGCAGGTGTGTTCGTCTTTGAGCCATGGCGTGGGTGCATACAAGTGGCGGGTGCGAGGTCGCGCGCCGCGTGCAAGGGCATGCCAAGAGTAATGTGTGCGTGAAATGCGAGAGGTCAGCCGCGACGTCTCGCGCGAGGCGCGCGAGGCGGAACGACGGTCCCAGAGCGCGTGACACGACCAACCGGTCGGACGCAACGAGCGGAGTCGGCCTGCCCATGACCGAGCGTGGCATTGCCGCGCGACCTAAGCAGAGTCTTGGGCAAAACTTTTTGGTCGATCCCAACATGATCCGGCAGATTACAGCAGCGTTTGTCGATGCGGTAGAGCAAGCAGAGGAAGTGTGCCAGGACGGCGACAGCAAGCAAAGTACGGGGCGAAACGTCGTGGAAATTGGACCTGGCTTTGCTGCGTTGTCGCAACTGCTCGTGCGCAGGTTTCCCGAAATGCTGGGTTTGGAAATTGATCAGCGCGCTGTTGCGCACTTGAATGAGTTCCTGCCCGAGTTCAACGTGGTTCGGCAGGATGTTCTCGAAACAGACTGGAAAGCATTAGCCAGTGAGCGGGCGGTAGGTGCAAACAGTGGAAAGCTGTATGTCATCGGCAATCTGCCGTATAACATTATCAGCCAAATTCTCTTCTCTCTCATCGAATCGTGCGAGGCGGTGGACTTTGCCATGCTTATGATGCAGCTCGAAGTCGCGCAGCGCGTTGCGGCCCCCAAAAACTCAAAAGCGTACGGCATTCTCTCAGTCATGTGCCAGCTGTATACCGAGCCGAAAATCCTCTTTCAGGTGCCACCGAGCGTGTTTCGGCCCAAGCCGGACGTGACATCCGCCATGGTCATTCTGAAATTCCGCGACAAGTGCAACCCGCGCCTCGATCAGGTCGACCCGAACCACTTACGCCAAGTGGTTCGAGAAAGCTTCCAACAGCGAAGGAAGCAATTGAGGAATAGTCTCAGGCTGACCATGAGTCAGGTGGGTGTGACCGAATTGTCAGAACGTTGGGCGTCGCGACGCCCGCAAGAGCTGGATCCAGAAGAGTTTATTGATCTAACGTATGACCTATTCGGACCAGTCTCGCCCGACGGAGACACAAACATGACGGGCGTGTGGCGAACGAAATCAAACAAGGAGAGGAGCAGGAAGGAGGACGCCGCACCAGCGCTGTGAGCAGGGCCAACCCAACTCGATTGACTTGCTTGGCCCAAAGATGCTTGAAATTGTTATCTGTTCACCCTCTTTCCGGTCGAAGCCGTGCACGGTAGACGCTAATCACAACAAGAGAAAGGCTCTACTCTGTCATGGCTTATAAACTTAGCACGTTCTCTCTCACAAGACCGCGCTCGCGCCAACCAGCCTCGGCTTTGACCTGGCACGGACAACCGTTGCGACTCTGGTAGGAGTTCTGATTGGCATCGTCCACGCGTATCGAAAGCATGCAGCAGACGAGCAAGAGCCTGCCAAGGTTTCCGAGAGGACGATTACGACTTCAAGGAGTTCAAACTTGGGCCCAGAGTGGGACCGAGTAGGCCAGCACTTTCTCGCTTTTGTGCTGCAGCCTATTGCGCAGCACGCCGAATGCAAGTATGTGCCCGACCATCATGAGTGCAGAGAGCATGAACAGGCTCATATCCAATGGACGCTTCGACTTGCTGCCTGCTCAAGGACGTTGTCGAGGCTCGCTGCTTGCCACAGTGCCATCCATGAGATTTTTTTTCATGTCGTTTGCATGGTCATGGCTCCGGTCCATGCGCGCAAGCCATTGAACTCCTCAACCGAGCAGATCCACAGTGAGATCTGCACTGCGAAGATCAAATGGCCATAGATTCCAGTCCAAACTGGCCGCGCGAATGCGCCGAGCCGGTGCATCGTGCGCCATCATTCGCTGAGTATCGTTCGAACCGCCTTCTGTACGTAAATAGCGAATTGGACGCATATTGGCCAATGCCAACCGGAATCGACATGCTCGCAGCGAGGTATGACCTTGCCAGCGTGTCTGGCTCCATTTACGCCGACCCGGCTAATGAGCATCCACAAACGTGATCAGAATAGCGCCAATACGCGTGCCCGTCGTCAGCATCGGGCTTCATCTGCCGCGCCGACGACGCTGCGCTGGTCTATATCCAGCAAATGTGCGTTCGAGTATACATGCTGAGTCATTTATTCGCGATTTCTCAAGCAAAATGGTGCCGTGTCTCGTCGCGCGAACCCCGTCAGTGATTGTGGAACGCTTCGTGCATGTGCTTAGCCTGTGAGAAACACAAGAGAAGGACGTGATTTGGGCTAAGCATCGTTCTCAACTCGTTCTCGCGTATGGAGTGGCAATTGAATCATCGCGCGTCCATGGGCGGATCAAACTGAAAAATGGGGTCACAAGTGTGTGATCCATCGCGGCGTGCAAATCCCCTGGTGCCGCAAACGGATATGCACGCGCTTCTCCGTGAGCCGGAAAGGAAATCAACCGCATTTCTCAACATGGAACTGCATACATCTTGCACTCGCAGAGGCGACGAGAGTGCAAAAGCGTGGCTGGACGTGCTTAGCATTGATTTCGAGGGTACTTACTGTTTCTGCATCGACGAAGGAGGACATACACTTACCGAGAAGCTCAGGCGGCCTTCAGAACATGATGCGGTGAGCCGAGGATTTTTTATTTTTTTGACACGAGGGAATATTGGAGTGGACTGCCAATGAGACCAGCAAATACCATCGTTCGTTCGACAGAGGCCAAGAGAAGGTTGGACTGGCTGTCACGGCAAGAAAATTCAAAGTGTCAAGCGAGCGTCTCATGAATTCCATCGAAACGGGGTTTAGAATAATGAAGAATACTTCCGGCGAGTGCTGTTGGGGATGAGCAGCTCCTGTCGCGTGCACGACAAAGCGCATTGCATTCGTGACCGCAGAATTCAGTGGATTTGTCTCGGCTGTGTTCGAGCTACGTCCTGTATCTAGCGCTTCGGACATTTGAAGCTGGATCGAAATCAAACCAAACTACCTGTCGAGCCGAGAGTGATCGAAAGAACTTACGAGAACGCCATTCGGAGGCCACTACTAGGACGGACTTGTGTAGGTGGGCGCAAGAGCGCAACAGTCAGTTGATCGTACGTGCGAATGACCAGCCGGGTCTTGCGGGTCGGAGAGCTGAAGCTCTGCTTTGAAAGAATGCATGGGCACTCGCCAAGAGAAGGATGCACAGAAATGCGAAAGTACGAATGATTTTTGTTAGGAGTAAAGCAAAGCTGAAGCTGATCCCCAAGTCGATCGCACACGGGCGATGTGTATCCAAACCTGTTGCCGGGGAATCGATTTCAAACCACTCAGAAAATTAGAAGAAGAGCCGAAGTTCAAAATACCGAAGAATCTATTTCACCTGAGCTACGCCCGCCGTTCTCTCCTTGCCAACTCTCTCCGCCTTTTTCTCCTTGTCAATTGCACTTGTCACGAACCTACTTCCATCGCCCATGGCTCGCCGATGGCGCAGGTTGGAAGAGCCGAGGAAAGGTGGTATGGCAGACTTTGCGTTTGGTGTGAATGCAGGCGCGGTGGCTCCGCAAAGGAGCGCGCTTTACCGCCATGTAGTGGCAGTGCACATGCGGCAGACGTGCCGGAGTGCCGCGGCGTCGGCGTGCGCGCCGGCGTTGGCGATGGCGCTGGGATTTGGCAAGACGAAAAAGTTCAGATATGCCGGCAAGCTGCAGCCAGGCGTGCAGTCACCGCGGCGTGAGGTGCCCGAGCAGATTGCGCGCCCGGATTATGCTGCGGATGGGCGGCCGAAGCATACACCGCGAGCGGTGCCGTGGGATATCGAGGTTAAATCCGCGGCGGAAATCCAAGGCATGCGCGAAGCTGCGCGTGTGGCGCGGCACGTGCTGGACGTCGCGGGCAAGGCGGTCCGACCGGGTATCACGACAGATGAAATTGATCGCATAGTGCACGAGGAAACCTTGCGACTCGGCGCGTACCCGTCGCCTCTTAACTACAGCGGATTCCCCAAATCGGTGTGCACCTCGATCAATGAGGTGATTTGCCACGGTATTCCCGACTCAACAGTGCTTCAGGACGGCGATATTCTGAATGTCGACGTCACGTGCTACTACAAGGGCTTTCATGGTGACCTGTCCGAGATGTTTCTGGTCGGTGACTCGGTGGACGAGGTGGGCAAGCAGTTGGTCAAGGTGACCTACGAGTGCCTGGACATGGCCATTGAAGGCATCCGGCCGGGAATGCCGTACAGTGACATTGGCGGTATTATCCAGGATCATGCGGAGAAGCACGGCTTTTCGGTGGTGCGTGACTTTTGCGGCCACGGCATCGGCAGCGTCTTCCATACAACACCTAACATCTTGCATTATAGGAACAAGGATCCGAACGGAACCATGCAGCCGGGCCATATTTTCACCATTGAACCTATGATCAATGAGGGCAAGAAAGACAGCATGTTCTGGCCGGACAAGTGGACCGCGACTACCACGGACGGCTTGCGCAGCGCGCAGTTTGAGCACACGCTATTGATGACTGAAAACGGCGCCGAGCGCTTGACTGCGCGCACAGAGGAGAGTCAGTGCTTTTGGTGGGAGCGTAAACATTAAGGCAAGCACAGAGTGTTCACATGACGAGTAAATTGGACGTTCCGCGGTATCGCTCGTTTGCGGCCCGAGCTGCTCCACTCAGCACCTCAATGTTTATCACGTGAGTACGTATGTTTCTGGCATACTTCTTTACACGGCACGGCGGGACCGCGGAAGGGATTGAAGTAGGTCGCTCGCGTGCGGGCTCCGCCAACGTTCCGACCACCGCCGCAACTTTGTTGCGCGATGTTTGCATGATTTCTGCCTCTCGTTCCTACTGTTCGACGAGCGACAGCTTTGCCTTTTTACTCGCCTTTGGCTTTTTCTTCAGCCCGTCCGCGTTCGCGCGCATGACGGTCATCAGTTCGAGCTGGAAGCGCGCGATCTGCGGCGCGTCCACGACACAACTTATTTTCCGCTTACCGTTCGTGGCTCGCACGAGGCACTGCGGCTGTCCGCTCGCTGCGGCCAGCTCGTCCGCCGGCGCGCGAGCACCTTTCGGCTTGGACTTTTCGAGCGCCGCGGCCTCGACACGTTTTAGCGTCACCCACACGCTATGTGTGTCGCGGCTCGCCTCGTACAGCTTACCGAGCTGGTGCAAAAAGCCATCGTGCTCTAACCGCATCTCAAAGCGCGCCCACCGACTCCTTCTGCCCGTCGAACTGTTGTTCCTCGGCGTCTGCACATAACTTGTAGCCAGCACACGGATCTTTTATTCTATTTCAAGTACCTGACCGAACGGCGGCCAATGCGAACCATGCGAAAAGGCGAGCGACTATTTGTTGGTTTTTTTTTCCCGTTTCTCTGTGTTCCTCCTTCCCACGAAGCGAGACCTTCTCCGCACGAGCCACTTACTTGCGCCAGTACTCAACGCACTTGACGCCGTTGACGAGAACCGGGTTGGCATTTGACACAAACTTTCGGCCCTCCGCGCCGCAGGTCGGGCGTCCCTCGCCCGCAGCCGAGGCGCTGAGCAGCGCTTGCAGGGCGGCCTTTCTCTCCGCGCGCACCATATCCGAGTACTTGACGAACGCCGAGGTGGCCTCGCCGGACACGGGCAGGTCCTTCTCCTGCGGCGGCACGACGACGTCGAACGCGCCCACGGTCTCTGTCTCGCCCGTCCAGGTCAGCGGCAGCGGCGTGGCGAACGATCGCTTCTGGTAGGTCTCGACCGGCCTGGCCACGTACTGCCTGAGCGACTGGTTGTTGCGCGCGTCCTCGCCCGGCGGGATGCCTGGTGGCGCGAGCTGCATGCTGCACGCCGCCTTGCGCGCGCCGAGCCGCGCACCGCCCTCGCCCGCACGCAACGGTCCACACGCCACAAACGCCATTGCTCCCTTGCTCCGCACACCGCGCTGCTGCTCTTTGCCCGCACAAACGTCTACGCGATCGTCCCTCTCTGTCTCTCTCTCTCTCTTCTGTGTGTCACACTGACGCTCTGCCGCAACTCGCCTCCCGGGCCTCGCCACCTCGGGCGAGATCATGCAACTGTACCTCGCACCGCACGTGTGGGTACAGTGCGCGGTCGGACTGTACTTCGATAAGCAGACGCACGCGGGCCCCGTGCTTTGTGTGAACGCGTGCCGCGCGCACGCGGCGGCACTGCGCGGCAGGGCGATGGCACAGCGGTGTCCGGTCCTGTGCCACGCCGTCGAGAGCCGTGCCTGGCGTGCGCCGCGAGCGTAATCAGCGCCGATTCTGACGCTTCCTTTTTATCAGAGCATGTCTAGGCTGCGAGCGAATCTTGAGCGTGACCATCTTGCGTGAGCGGAATGAGAGCAACCAGAGCGTCGGACGCCGCCTAGGTGACGCCAGGACCAAAATCGTCTGTTCCACGAAAAAAGGTTTATATGAATTAGATTGGTGCGTACATGTCCTCCACCTTGCTGAACTTGTCCTTCACGTCTTCCACAAATCCAATGAACGGGCCGGGCAAAAAGTCGCCCTCCTTGCTCTTCTTTATGGTGATGCAGCAACGGGCATCGCTCGACGAAGAAAAGTACATGTGAGCATACACGAAAGAGCCTTCCATGTCCCTGACCGGCACCCTGAGTTTCAACTCCATCGCGTTCTTCTTCCTTGCCACCTCCGCGTCAAAGTCTCGATGCAGCAGCTTGCCCATCTCAACCAGCGCCTTCTCGGGCTCTAAGCTTGTTAAAATCGCATTCGATGGCACCGGCTTGCGTGAACCGGCGCGAATGCCTAGAAATGCCATCAATCCACTGCTTTTCAAGCGACTACCATGGCGACTCAGGTTCGCAGTGCTTCCCTTCTTTGAGGCCGCGCGCAATCCGCCTTTCGACGCGCCTACGTCACTCGGACGCCGTTCCTCGTCACCCGCATCAGCATCAAAACTGCTTTTTCCGCGGCTACCTTCATCGTACGAATGGCCCTCGGAAATCGTGCGGGAATTTCGACCCATTCCCTCGGCGCCCTCGTGTTCTTCGACGCCACTTTCTGCACGAATCGGCGCAGCGTCACAACTAATGCTCGTCCCTTTGGGTGGTGAGAGCGGACCGGCAGGCATCGGCGGTCTGTCCGTTGATACACCGCCGGAAGCGTTGTACTCACCCCACGCTCCACCTGGGCGCGCCGGATCACGGATCACGCTCATAGTGTACGGAATGCGTCTGCCCTTGTCCGTGGGCGGCAACGAGCCCGCCTGGCTCAGCCCACCGCTCGCAGGATTGTCGGCTTTTGGCCCCGCTGCCGCACCCGCTCCCGGTACACCCGCGCCACGCTCGCGATCGGTTCCGCGCGAAAAGGACTCGAGCGAGTTCATCTTCATGCCAGGGATCTCATACACGCCACCACTGCCCGGTGCAAGCGCGGCGACCGGCACTCCGGTTCGCGCGGGTCCCGACGCACCGGACGCCGCTCCGGCCGCTCTCAGCGCAGGGTCTGAAAAAACTTCAGCCATGGGACGCTGCTCACCGACAGCGTCATCAAAACTGTCATCATCATCTTCATCGTCATCTTCGTCTGGTTGCCCCAAGGCAAGAAACGAGTCCATGTGTGGTTCAAGCGCCTTTTTCCACGCATCATTCACATAGACTTTGCGCGGCCCGAGGTCAAAGTCATCGTCTGCCAGGTCATCCAGCGCGGCATAGCCTGCAACATACGCAGCTCTCACAGCGCCCGAGTTCGATTCTGCCGGATATCCTTGTGCATCACGCTCCGCAGCTACGTACAAACTGTCCTGCATGATTCCGCCACCTGGGCCAGCACCGTAACGCTTCGTGGCTTTCGGCCCCGCGTCTTTTCTGCTGCTGCCATCCCCTCTGCTTGCCCCGCCACTGGCGTCGTCTGGTGCGCGCGATACAGCTTTTGAAGATTCCGTGGTCTCAACCTTGCTGATATCAATCTCAGCTGGTGCCGACTCGCCAATCAACATCGCATCCCAACGCTGCAGAACGCGCTGCAACGTGTTGAGCGTGTCATCCTCCACTTTGTGCTCCTGCTGCTTCACAATATCCATCGACTTGCGGCGCTCCTCCGGTGAAAGTTCTGGTGTGACGCTCGGCGACGCCAGCGACAGTTTCGCCTCCCATATTTCCAAAGCGTCCTTGAGCTTCATCACATCTGGCTTTGAAGCCGCGTGCGCCGCGTCCCCACGATCAATACGCTCCTGGACATACTTGACCGCTGATAGCGTCTGCTCAAAATGTTCAATGTCCAGCTGTCCCACGACATTGATTGATTTTTCCTCTGACGGCTCGTGCTGGCCTTGAGTGCCCGATACTAGGCCGCGGTCCCAAAGCGCCATCAGCATTTCGAATTGGGTCGGCAGCTTGTCTGACAAGCCTGCCTGCGACTGCACATGCGGCGCAACATCGTCTGCATAACTTCCTGAAGGCGCCGCGGCAACTGCGGGTTCCAAAATTAACGTCGAGTTTGAATTTTGAGTTCCGGCTCTCGCTGCCGATGCGGCTTCCTGAGCTTCTTCAGCCTTGGCCGCCGCTACGCCCGCGGCGGCCATCTGGCCAAACCCACCGTACGAGCTCGACAGCATTACCGAACCTTTCTTCATGGTCATGCTCATGCGCATTGACGACATGTTCATGTTGGAGCGCACCGACTGATGCATCATTCCCGAGCGTTGGCTGCTGCGCAAAGAGTTCGGTGCTGTGCTGCCCCGGCTTCGATTCACGCTCTGAGTCCGACTGTTGCTCGCGGCCTGGTGCTTTACGTACGCGATCATGGTCTCTAAACGACGGATCGCGAGCAAGTTTGCCTTTTGCTCGTCGTTCAACTTTGCTTGCTCCTCTTTTTCTTCTTCCTCATCGCTTTCGTAAGCTGCCATCCCCATGCCAACGCCGTACTCCACGCCGGCTGCCATCTCGCCTCCACCGACCGCCGAAGCAGTGGTGCCAGCAGCCGCGCCTCCGGCCATCAACGGCCCAAACCCGATGCGCGAAGAGAGCATACTCGCTTTGCCTGCTCCCGCATCGCCGGCATCCGAAGCCACGGGTAAAGGTCCAGCCGGGGTCGAAACGGCCCCAAAGCCAATGCGCGATGATAAAAGCGAAGATGTTGTGCGATTGATTCCCCTTTGGGCGGCAGACGCTGCCGGTGCACCACCAGCCACCGGTACAGGCCCAAAGCCAATCCGCGACGACAGCACAGATGTGGTACGGCCAATCTGGCCAAGGCCGCCTGCTCCTCCACCCGCAGCCGAACTTCCTGGACCTAATGATGCCATGCTTCCAGCCACACCCACGTTTGTACCGAATCCAATTCGGGAAGAGAGAACCGAAGTGCCGCCACCAAAGGCCGACACTTGACTTGCCAGAGAGCGTGGCGCCGCCTTTTTCCCTTCCGAACCCGTTGCACGATCCCCAGGTGCCGTCGTTGCGCCCGCGCTCGCTTGGCCCACGGCCCCAGCTGGAGGTCCGACTACCTGTGCCAGGCTGGCGGTCAAATCCACCGGCTCTTTGGCGTCCACTCGGAAGCTTTGATTGGTCGATGAAATGCGCGCTAGTTGAGCAAAGCTCTGCTTGCGCATGCTGCCCGGGCCACCACCACCACCGACACTGATCCGATCGCCGGGCTGAGCGCTGGACATGGGACCTACACGGCCCGCCGGATTTCCTTGGGCCTGCAAGCTGCCCGGCCGCGCCGGCGCCCGCTCCCGATCATCGCTGCCCATCTTTGCAAACGCGTGTGAGTGAAGCTCGTCCTCATCTCGGTCCGGAAAATGAGCCGGCTTGAGATCCAAGTCATCGTCATCGTCTTTCAGTGGTGCAAGCTCCTTCAGCTGATTCGCAATATCGTGCAGCGATGGCTTCTTCCCTGCCTTTTTGGTCTCGCCGGTGGTCGCCGCATCTACGCGACTTGCAGTCCCTTGCACATGCTGTGCGTTCGCTGCTTTCTCTGAGCTCGCGATACTTGCATCGTCAGGGCCCGCGCTTTGGGTCTCATGCGAGTGAGCTGGAACAAGCGGAGGTGGCTCTTGTTTCACTTTCGCGTCCTGTGGAGGTGGAAGAGCCGCTTGCGCGGCAGCTTTTCGTTCTGCCTCGATCTTTTTCTCTGCGGCAACTCGCGCCGCGATCGCCTTTTCTCGTTTCAAGCGCTTCGCGGTCGGTCCATCGTCTCCATCATAGTCTGCAAGGAACCAGGGATGCTTTTTGACCTGCTTGAGGTCCCATCGCCGCGCCGGGTCTTTGCAAAGTAGCTTTTCCATCAGGTCGATCGCGCCCGAGGACACCCACTCTGGGTATTCCACGGGCACAGTTTGGATATTCATGAACAGCTCTGAAATATCGTCGCCATCGAACGGGAGGTACCCAGCCACCATGGCAAAGAGCATGATTCCGCAGGCCCACGCGTCGACCTTGGGGCCCGAGTATCCCTTGTGCGCCGCAACTATAACTTCAGGTGGTACGTAGCTCGGGGTACCGCATTGCGTCGTCAGTAGGTCCGTGTTCGCGCCTTTGATTGAGGACAGCCCAAAATCGGTGAGCTTCATCTCGCCGTCTTCGGCCAACAGTAAATTTTCAGGCTTGATGTCGCGGTGACACACGCCTCGGCGATGACAGTAGTGTACGCCATCGACGAGTTGGTGGAAAAACCGACGCGCGTCTTCCTCATTCAAGCCGCCCTCTCCCTTCGCGGCAATCACGTCAAACAGCTCGCCACCGGTCACCAAGTCCATCACGATGTAAAGCTTGGTCTTGCTCGTGAGCACCGTGTGCAAATTCACGATATTCTTGTGCTTGAGCGCCTTCATGATGGCGATTTCTCGCCGAACTTGCATCGTGAGGTCATTTTGCTTGATGAGATGCTTCTCCAGAATCTTCACCGCGACCTGCTCACCCGTTTCCGCGTGCACGCCCAGCTTGACCTTTCCGAATGCGCCTCGCCCGATTGTTTCAAACAGGAGGTACTGTCCCACGCGCGTGCCCATGCTTGCCTATCGCCGTCTGCCCACGTCCACACGCTCGCACACAAGAACAAAGACATCCACGCGTCCGCTCGCGAGCCTGCTCAGCCGCCGCAGCCGCGCCGCACACCCCACCACCCCACGACCACTCCCACCGCCACTCCTCCACGCGCGTGCTCGTCGCCCCCCTATGCTCGTCGTCCCAGCACCCGGTTCCTACCCGCCACCCTACCACGCTACCACAGATCGCCTGCGCATGCACGTGAACATAAATCCACCGCAGCCGCCAATCCTCCACGAATCCCTCCCCTCCCCACTTCCCCTCTTCCCTCTTCACCCCCGCTCTTCACCCCCTGTGCTCACACTCACACAATGCTCAGCACACACGTTCCCACTCCCTTCATCCCCCCCCTCTTTTCTGCCTCTCCGCCTTCTTCTCTCCCAAACAGTTTTATGCTGTCTGCGTGCCCATCCTCATCGTCGTTTTTTGACAGCTCCATTTACTACGCCAGCGCGTGCGTTTACTTAGACGCGTATCTGGGTGTTTGGGCATTCTGCTGGTCGTGTGTTTATTTTTGTCTTTCATCGCTTTCGCGTACAGTTCCGTTCTCGCAGTGTGGGACGGACACACTCACTCACTCACTCACACACTCACGGCATAGTAACACAGTGCGGTTTTGAATAGAGGTGAGCGAGCACGCACGCAGGTCGAGTCGCGCTGGTACGCGCGGGTCAGAATCGGATGACGGTGGCTGCTGCAGCTGCTGTTGGTGCTGCCGCTTGACACCAACGATGGGATGAATGCGGCGGGGACTGTGTGGAGCGTGCGACAAAACTACCTGATCCGCGGCTGGACGCGGCCTCGTAGATTCAATAGGCGCGGGTGTGGTCACCCGTTGGCCACAAGAGTTACGTGAGAACACACGTCGGCATCTTTGGCTTGCACGTGAGACGTGTGGCCCTGCTTCTGCATGCGCGGCGGGAGAAATAGGTTTGACAGGCGCGTCCAATACCGGCGTGTTGCCCACCGTGGACGCAATAAGCGCTCATCTACTTTTGGTCGTGGACGGCCGCGCCTCCTCTGTCTGACGTTGGGCTTTTCTGACGTGCCGGTGCCCATCCAGGCAGACGCTCAGATCGGTTTCTCAAGTCCAGGGCAAACAAGTGATTTTATTGTTCCATTCTCGGGCAGATCCTTGGATGACGTTGTACCTTCAGTGAGTTGGAGCACCAGAGTCTGCCCACCTTCGCGTCATGTGCCCACTAGAGTTGGCAACGAGATCACCACTCTCGCGCGTCGCCAAGCAGGAACAGCTCGAAAACCCCTTTCGGCTGCCAATCACGACACCGCCGTGTACGTGGCGCTCTCGGATTCGGAATCTTTGCGCAAGCTGCCGTACACAAAGGCAAGCAGAGATATCACGAACAGAGCGCCAAACGTGATCAGCGTGCGCATGCAAGCGTCCGCCGCTTCCGAGAAGCTCCCTTCGTAGCCGAAGAACGCGTATTCTTTGGCCATACCCATGTAGAACAGAAACATGGTCAGGGCCCCCAACACGCTGGACGCCGCGCCACAAACGCCCCAGCTCTTAAACGATTCCGCGCCCATTTTTCCACTTCCGCTTCCGAGCGCCGCCCCCCGCGTTTGGCAAATGCACAAACAGCGCGTGCGCTTGCACCACCACCGCAGTTGGCAAGCGGTCAAGCAAGGAGCAGGTGCGTGCGCAGTGTCTCCGCCCCGGCCCGTTCGATCTAAGAGTTCCTTGGCGAGTACGCGGGCCCACAGCTCTCCCAGCCCGCTGCACATACCGCCAAAACACGTTAGCTGATATAACGCCTGTGATGAAATACGGGAGAATTTACTAGGGTTGCGAAAGTTATGAATGATTCCTCACAAAGTGTGTGCCGCGTGCCAGTGAGGTTTGCCAACCGGCAAACACGGACTATCAAGGTCCGGTTGACTCCTCGAGGACGCGACAGAGCCTGCCGGAATCCGCCTCCACAAAGCCGTCTGTCCGTTGAGTGTTCCCGTCATTGATCACTGCAGTTGACACAAAGAGAGGCGCAGATCGCCGCGCATTTCTACAGACCTGCCGTGTCCTACCAGTCCCCGGATCGCACACCCCGGGTAAGCCTCTTACACTATTCCTTCTTCGAAACCGACTTCCTCTTCGATCGGCTGGAGCGGCGAGACTCTCGCGCCTCTTTGCTGCGCTTGGCAATGATCTTTTCGTACTCGGCCAGCTGGATCTTGCTCTGCTCGACACTCTTTTTGCGAAGCGCGGCTCTTCTGCGCTTACGCTGAAGTGTGGTCGGCGTGACCAGGCGCTGGATCTTCGGCGCTTTCGTGTACGGCTTGGCGCCTTCCTTCTTCGGGGTGATCTCGCGACGAATCACATACTTTCTGACGTCATCCTCCTTTGCCAAGTTGAACAGCTTGCGGATGTGGTTTGCGCGCTTCGGACCCAGGCGGCGCGGCATCACCTTGTCCGTGAGCCCATCAATATCCTTGTCGCCCTTCTTGGTAATAATCAAGTTCAGGACTGAAATGTCGTGCGAGACGATGCAGCCGCGCACTGACTTGCGCTTCCTCTCGCCCTTGCGCATAGCAAAGCCGCGGCATCCCTGCACGCCCTTGGGCATGAGGAGGCGGACGCGCTGCGGCGTCAGCACGCCTTGCTTCATGGCGAAACCCTGCTTGTCCTGTCCGCCCATGATCTTCAACATGTAGCCCTTCCAGTCCTCGCCCAGCGCGGCCTCTCCTTCGACCTCGGCCGCAATCCTCTTGTCGTAAAAGTTGCGCAGCAGGCGCTCATCGTCGATCTCGACCTTTTTCTGGCACCCGGTTGCCGGGTTCGCAATGTTAAACTTCATCTCGATGTGCGCTCAAGTCGAAGCCCCTCACAAGCGCCACAGGCCAATACCCCACGCCTCACACGACCGCCACCCGCTGCACTTTCTCCGACGCCGCTTCCCCTTCTCTCACCCACCACGACCCACTTTCTCTTCTTCTTCTTCTTCCCCACATGCCCGCCGTGAACACAAGGCCTTTGTGTTAAAGCATATCAAAACCGGCCTACTTTGATATGTCTTGCACGCGCTGCGCCCCCGCGGCATGCCGTACGCGCACCACTGTGGCGGACGGCCCCCGCTTCATGTCAAACTGGCGTTTTTTATCGACACATTGCAAGGTACAGTTCATCACCGCATTGCATTGCAATGCGGCATGACGCCTGCTCCTCGGCCGCGCGTCGCATACCAGCAGCCGCAGCGAAACCCTCACCAAACTCCTCGCACCGGTTATGTCGAGGGTTCTACTTACAGGAATCCCTCGCGCAAGTACAGTTGTGTACATGGATCGTAGTCGCGTCAAGTGAACCTCCGTGATGTTTTGGTACCTTCTTGATAGGCTCCACCACACCTGCTTATAAAAACGATCGCGTGCGCAACATGACAACAACACCACAAGGAAAAGCAGCGTTCAGTCTAAGAAACCAAGCCGAACCGAACGGAGCGCAGGCCGAAAATGAGAGAATCGGGCATGAAAAATAAGAGCGCGAGTGTACCCCCCCTTCGGTGGACGACAGGCGCGTCAACGTGGGTGGTGGTGGTGGCGGTGGTGGTGGCAAGTGGGGAGAAGAGAGGAGAAGAGGAGAGAGTGAACAAGCTCGTCCAGGCGCTGCGAAGGTCGTGTGGGGGGGGATAAGGGAGAAGTGGAGGATAGTGCGTGGACTGCTGGGAGGCACGATTGCGCCAGGAGTGGTGCTTGGGACGGAGCGTGCGCCGCGGCGGGGCTGGAGCGTGGACGCTGGGGGAAGCGCTGGCAGGCAACACAGCGCGACAGAGATTCAGACAGGTCGGGGGAGCGAGCGAGGGAGTAAGCGCGTGGGCCCAGCATGGCGTACCGGAACGTCCGGCAGGATTTCCGGAAAAAGACATACAAGAAGGGGCTTGATGTCGATGAGGCGCGCAAAAAGCGCGAGGAGCACCAGGTGGAGATCCGCAAGTCGAAGAAGGAAGAGTCGATCATGAAGAAGCGTCGCGAGCAAATGGGCAGCTCGGTGCCCGGTGGAGGCGAGCTGGACATGGGCTCGACGAGCGTGGACAGCAATATGCAGGGCGGAATGGCCGGATCTTCCGCGGCGCAGCGGGCTGGGTTGGAAAGGTTGCCCGAAATGGCCGCCGGCATTCTGTCGGATGATACCTCTAAGCACTACCCTTACACCATGGAGATTCGCAAGCTGCTCTCGATCGAGCAAAATCCACCGATTGACGAGGTGATCAACGCTGGAGTCGTGCGCCGTCTGGTAGAGTTTCTGACCTGGGACCACGCACTGGACCTTCAGTTCGAGGCCGCGTGGGCGCTGACGAACATTGCGTCGGGCACGTCCAAACACACGCAGGTGGTCATCAACGCTGGAGCGGTTCCCATATTCATCCGTCTTCTGGCCGCTCCGCATGAGGATGTGCGAGAACAGTCTGTTTGGGCGCTCGGAAATATTGCCGGGGACTCTACGCAGTGCCGCGACCTTGTGATCAGCTACGGCGGCCTTGAGCCTGTGCTAAACCTGCTGAGTCCTCACGCAAAGCTCTCACTATTGAGAAACGCCACGTGGACTCTTTCGAATCTGTGCCGTGGGAAACCGCAGCCGGACTTTAACATTGTCCGGCACTGCCTGCCCACACTGGCGCAGTTGCTTTACATGGAGGACGACGAGGTTCTGACGGACGCGTGCTGGGCGCTGTCGTATCTGTCAGATGGCGTGAATGAGAAGATCCAGGCCGTGATTGACGCCAACGTCGTGGGCAGACTGGTCGCATTGCTCAGTCGCCCGTCGACATCTATTCAGACTCCCGTGCTGCGCACAATCGGAAACATTGTCACAGGAGATGATCAGCAGACTCAACATGTCATCAACTCTGGCGCATTGCTGCCGCTTTCAGAGCGACTGGACTCGGCCAAGAAGAGTATTCGAAAAGAAGCGTGCTGGACAATCAGCAACGTTACAGCGGGTAACCGGGAGCAAATCCAATCAGTAATCGACGCAAATATTATGCCCAAGTTGATCAACTTGCTTTCAGTGGCCGAGTTTGACATCCGCAAGGAAGCCACCTGGGCCGTCTCGAATGCGACCTCTGGAGGGACGAGCCAGCAAGTGATCTACTTGGTACAGTGCGGCGCCATCCCGCCACTGTGTGCCCAGCTCGACGTTGCCGAGGCCCGCATCGTTCAGGTTGCTCTTGAAGGCATTGAAAACATTTTGCGAGTGGGTGAGAAGGAGCGCGAGGCTCACAACGGCCTGACGAACGAATTTTGCACCCTCGTGGAGCAGTGCGGTGGAGTGGATAAGATTGAAGGTCTACAATTGCACTCGAATCCGGATATTTACGAGAAGGCAGTCAAGATCATCGAGGCCTTTTTCCAAGACGACGAGGAGCAAGTCAATGGCGTGGTTCCGCAAGCGGATGGTAATCAATTCACGTTTGGCGTCCAGGGTAACGGTCTGGGGGGAGGAAACATCGACTTCGACAACATGTCGTAATGTATGGCTAGCTGCAGATGCTGCTTCACCTTTCACAACGCTTGCATTGGTTTCCTTCGTTTCTTCGTGTCCCTTCTGCCTTTCGTTTCTGCATCCTTTCTCATGCACGGTGCGGAACGTGGACGAAGCTGTCAATTCAAATTCAAACGACAGTGCTTCTGAAGTGCGAACCGGTGCGCGGCGCTGGAGCTGCCGAAAACGGCAGGAGTGCCAAGCCATATTGTTCCAGCTCTGGTACCATCTCGCGCCAAGGGCAGCCAAACATATTTAGAGTAAAAAGTAGACGCATTTCAAGACACCTTCGGGCCATCGGCGGACTGTCGGATTCGAGAAGCGACGCCGAAAAGCGGGTGGAGAAACTGAAGGTTCTCGGCGACCTCACAGGCGCGCACGCCTGCAGGAGGTTCGCACGCAGCAGAGATTGACCGCCGCACGTTTATGAAAAATGCCGCGACGCAGTGCGCCCGAATTGGAGCAAGGGAAGGAATACGTAAACGTCCCGAAATTCAGCCGAATCGTCTGACGTGAATCAAGGCGTCATCTAGCAGATGAACATCATGTAAGGCGATGGCGACTGAGTAAGTTGGAATAGGGCAAGAGCGTCGATGACCGTAGTGAGTGCAAAGAATATGTGCCCGACTTGGGGATGCGGTCGCACCCTTGTCGAAGAAGTTTAGACAATAGGGAAGTCCTGCAACACTCCGTCACTTGATGCGGGTTTATCACACGGGGACAAGATGCAGATTATCTTGCGACTCTGGCAGGCACGAATGAATCTGAACCAAAGCCAACGTCTTGGATGTTTTTAGAGTCCCTGCACACAGGAAAATGACACGCATGAACTGCGCGGTGGAGAAATTTGATGTGTGCTCTGGGAACAGCTGCTCTGACACGACGCGTCGAACCGGCTGCACGTGCACTTTCATTCTACAAATTCTTTCCTGGCGAGCGATTTCTATTCGCACGGACGCTTTCTCGAGCAGACTGACGCCCGTCTTTCATTTGATTTAGCTCGGACTGATCAATGCTGCTCGGGTCCGTGTGATTTCGAGAAAGATCATGCCTGTGTCCCGGCAGGGACGTACAGAGATGTCTACGCGAGAAACGTTTCTCATGGATACACACCTTGTTGTTCTCGTCCGAAGCGAAGAAGTTTTTTTCCGAGTCTCTTTATGCTGATATTTCCGTGCATTTTCTGGTCAGGCATCAAAGCCTCTTCCAGACCAAAATGTCGTCGTGGTTGAATCATGATGTTCCCATCCAGATCAAGTTCGATTTCATGGAGATAGACAAAGACTGTGTTATCTCGTTCGGATTCTCCACGTCTTAATAATCTGGAGAAGCGAGATGAAGGCCAGAGATGTGAAGAGAATTCCATGACGGCTCATCCCTCGTGGCCATGAGCGATACCCAAGCGGCCTTTGGTGGAACCTCCGCAGCCAGCAGTATCTCCTCAGATGAAGCGGTAAAGGTCATGCGTCAACAGAAGTCCAGATTCAGTGCGACCGTGGTGCGCGATATCAATCTGTGCGTGTCAGACTCAGACTTGAGTATTTGCTGTCGTGACCAAGAGTATGCCTGCTTTTTCGAGCGGCAACAAGAACGAGATGTGTCATTCTTCGTCCGGGGAAAGGATGGCTGACATGCTAGAGCACCACACGCATCTTGGTTTCGATACTATCACCACGGACTTGGACGAAAGCGCGATACATGCAGCCTATATTGTCCATACACAGTCGCACCTGTCGCGGAAAAGGAGCATTCGCAGGGCGTGGAACTTCCGCATCCGAATCGTAGATGCACCTGTTGTGAATCACAGGGTACGTGAGAAGTGAGAAATGATATCCCAGCTGGGCTGGGTTTGCACGAGTGGACAAAATCAACTGGTGTAAGGAACTCGATCCTAGAAAAATACACATTCTTGTTTTGTACTCTTTATCATCTCTACCGTCTAGCTCAGCCACTCAATCCAAAATGTCCTCGCGGACGAACGCGTCCCCTTCTACCCTGTGGGCGAACAAGACCCGTGGATACTTGTTTCTGAGTCTACTTGAGCAGGAGCCCACGCTTTGCTGAAGACACGCGCTTGCCAGGCGTGGCACATGCACGCAAAACTTGCACGTTGCGCTCTTCCGCGCTGCTCTGGACAAATGATCGGGCACTTGGACTGTACTCACGAATACTTCTTCTCAACGACAGGTCAGGAACAGCTGGAGGTGATCGAGGTGTCAGGGGGCGGTGAGAGAGAGAATCGATATTGCTGCACTGACTTGCACAACGCAGCTACAGTTCATATGTGCCGGCAGCGCGGGTGGCTGATGAAAACAAGAAGACATGGCTAGTGCAACGCCAAGGGGCGTGCGCAACCCGCGATCTAGAATGGCAAAGGGGCTGTTGATGGCGGCAACACTCATGCTGGTTGCCTTTTGCATGGGCGCGTTGCTCAAACATTACCACTACCTGTTTCGTATTCAAAATGACGTCTTGAATTCGCTGATGCAGCCTCCCGTACTATATTCGAAGCAGCTGTCCGAGCCGATCAGCTCGCCAGACCAAGCGGAGGAGCGAATGCGCGAAGGACCGCTTGACAACCAGACTGATGACGCTGACGAAAAGATCGCTGAACGCAACTCCGTCACTGCGCGGAATGAGAAAGATAAACGATATGAACGATATGAACGACTGACGCCGGAAGGTTCTGCTACCTCCTCTTCGACGACGCAAAGGGTAGCGGAAAGGCTTGAATTGCCAGTGGCGAAACGCAGCGTGCAATTCAAAGCAAAAGGCGCAAGGCACACCCAAAAAATCAAGTCGCAACCTCAGAGTCCCGTATTCAAAGAGATGGCGAAAAAGACGAAGGGTGAGCGGACTGATTCCGCTGCTGTTGTGCGAGATGAGCATGGTACCCTTCTGGTTCTGAAAGAACAGCAGCAGGCAAGGCGAGCAGTGCGAAAGGATTTCAAGGCTTTCTGGACAGAACCGGAGATACAAAAATGCTTCGCAACGCAACATGCACACACGATCGATCCTCTCGCTGTGTTTAAAAGTGATCGAAATGATGGGAATGCATCATCGCTAGTCCTTCATGTTATGGATGCGTTCCTTTTACGGAGAGGTGTCACAACGCTTCCGAGTCCTACTCGTGATGGTACAAATGACGCGAGTAGTACAGACGCGTCTTTCGTGAGGGTGCTTCCGCGTCTGCTTGTCAGGTATTCTTGGTCGCATGAAAGCGGTGCTCGCTCCGGCAGCGGAACGAAGGGCCTACCGATAGTTCTCACCGTAAAAGCAGAGGTAGACCGAATCCGGGAGGTTCCCTGCACTGCTCGAGTTGAAGAAGCAAATAACGCAGGGTCAGAAGGCTTACCAGAGCGTGAAGTGTTGTTGATGTATGATTGTGATCCGTTCGAGGTGAAGCGCACGAGTGATGAGGATTTAAACACCAGAATCCACGCCTTGGTGCATTTAGACTGGACAGCAGCGACTGGCGATACAGAATTATCACTGGATGTAGTACAAGCACCGGTACTTCGAATCGCGCTTTGCGAGTGGACGATAGATCTTATGCTGCCGTTGAAGAAAGGACGCGCATTTGCGTTAGCAACAATAGTTACAGCCGAACCTAGCGCAGCAATTTCTCAAAGTAATAGCGCCACGGCCTTTGATGCACTGACAGACTGGCCAGGTTGGTACCTCGAAGAATGGCTCATGTTTCACTTGAACTTGGGTTATGATCACATTTACGTCTACGTGGATGGCACTTGTGCGCGTCTGGAGAGAACGCTTCAGCCTCGCGTGGACGTCGAAGATGTCATCAGAATACTTGTGGCACAAGGAAATATTTCCTGTGTATCATTGCGGTCACCTGTCGATCCCGCGGCGAGCGTACCGCTTCTCAATGTCGCTGTGCAAGCAGCGCACATTGACAGACTCAATCCTTTCTTCGACTACATGACCTTTCTACCTCCGGATCGATTTCTGGCGCTGAGTGATCACACAAAGTCCGTCGGAAACGTTTCCGTCCTGGCTGCCTTTGTGACTGAAAACGAAAGAAAAATTGCACGAAAGAATGTTCAGGCGTTGTGCTGTGGCATCAAATTGTCGAGTGTAATTCTCAGGCCGGACAGAGAATTATTGATACGCTCGCCTCTCTTTGTTGAGCTTTTTACGCAGAAAAGGGTCCTGCCGGGCGGTCAAGTTGAAATGGAAAAGAGCCAGCAAGACCTTGTTCTGTTTCGACCCGACTCTGTCTTGCATCCGACTTTGTTTCACATGAGTACTGATCCGAAGGCTCTCTTTGTACGTTCCTGTGATTTTAATGCTTGGCCTCACACTGAAGCATTCGTCGGTGTTTACTCAAAATGGGACGAAGCCCGTACCGATTCTGAGTCGGTAGCCTTAGGTTGGGACTCCTGGAAAAGCAGTGCCGCACAGATGAGAGAGCAAGTGACTGAGCATCATCGCATCGACATGAATTTGCTCCACGCACGTTTTATGGGAATGAATGTCGACATACGTCACCCCAATCCATTTCTGAACAGGTGGGAGCAATGCCCGAACGGGCAAGTGTTTGAACAAAGTTTCATTCGGGTCCCATTTGATGCATCTTGGACTACCAAGCAGCGCTGCTCCAATGCTGGCGACTTTGTGCATATGAACCCGGTGGTTGAATGGGGCGTTGGAAACTCAACGCGGCAGATGTTTCTTCTCGATGCCTACCTAGTTCGAGTTCAGGACGGGAAGCAAAGGTCTGGTTGGGATACCGAGGAAGAGGAGAAGATGGTCGATGATGCAGAATTTTCTGCTCACTTGCTCTTCAAGCACAGGGGACCTTTCCATCAGAGTCCGCTGTCCTGGCTCAACCATGGATTGCCTTTCGAACTCCGACTTGGTCCGGATAACAGCGAAAAGGTGGTTGCATGCCGTCTTGATCCACTTCCGTTTTCTTACAGTGGCGAGGCGGATACATTTCCGGAAACCTGGTATGGATACCATTGCGACTCGTTCGTGCTATCTTCGATGGGTAGCGATGCAAAGGCTGGCAAAATTGCGCGCGTCTCAGTATCCATGCATGCTAGTACTGAGGAGAAGATGCGTCGGCTCGAGTCAGGCGTCAAAGTGAGCCGCTCAAACGAGCTGACCCTCTGCGAATGGGATCCAGAAATGGGCATAGGCGCTCCTCAAGGCCCGCCGAAGGATCATGGGTTCGCTCTGGTAACGATGATCAAGCCAGACCACTCAACCAAGCGAAGCATGTACCAGCCATCGTCTCTGGAACGCCTTCCCGAGTGGCTTGCTCATCATTTGCACATTGGTTTCAATGATATCACGATATACGTGGATGGAAATGCGACGGACGCAGCGCTCGTGACGTCCTACTTGGCAAAGTTTGTCGACACAGGCAGACTGCGCATTGTCCGGACGTTCCGGAATCGCGTTCTTATGGAAAAACCGAAGCCCTGGATGCGTTTGATTCCCCCCATACCGGATGAAATAGACCGGATGTGGGACCATCAACGCACTGTGTTTTCCGCGCATGTCGATCGGTATGCCAAGCATCATGAGCTAATGCTCATTTCGGACGTCGATGAGTTCTTCTACGTGAAGGTAAAGCCCGTTGGCGCGGTGACGTTTCAAGAACAAGAAGCTGGAGTGCAGTTGCCTTCAAATGAGAGCACTTCCGCCATGAGAATTTACTGGGAATCGTGGAAGAGCATGCTCCGAGAGCGTGGACGAAAACTGGGCGCCTGCCAGCTGCGCACCGCGTGGTGGTATCACGAAATCGATGAATATTCGTCGAACGTCACCGAAACATCGATTCCAAAAGAGCAGATTTACTTGGTCACGGAGCAGTACAAGTTTCGTCGCATGCGACCGGTCTCCGGAGCACGCGGTGAGAGTAAGGGACTCTTCGTTGCGAATGAGAGCACGTTTTACACGAACCAACACGGTGTGTACAAGTTCCAGCGTCGATTTTGCGTCAATGCAAAAGCGATGAGCTCTTTCTCGTGCATGGCCTACCTGGGACATTATCGGTACGCCAAATCACTCAGTGACGACCCTCTGGAACCGCATGAGAAGCCCGATATCGTGCGTGACATCCGCTCGACTCTCCAGCAGATCAATTCAGGCACTTTCGCTGCCAGTACGCGCGACAAATAAGCATCTGCCCAGCCATGCCACGTATCCGGACTATGCTTACGACGTGTTCGTACAGATCGTGGCATGGTAGTGAGTGACTACGGATTCAGATTATTCATGCTCGGATGAAGGTGGCTGCGGCACAAATTGTAGAGGATGGCGTCGGTACATCGGCCACGACGGAACGCACACCTGCATGCGGAGCGAACGAGTCACATGAGAGACAGAAAGAGAATGAGCGTAGAATGAGACATGTGCGTCCACGTAAAGCACCCAGCGCACGTTTCAAAAATGCTAGCGGTTAGAATGGGTCCGACAAGCGCAAGGTCCTAAAAGCTGGCCTTATTTTCGCAAGAGCTGCCAGAGAGGAAGGACCAACACGGGAAAGCACGCCTGCCAACGCACCAAAAGAGAGATTGCTGAGATCGCGGCGTATGCGATCAGCACAAGTCGCGTGTCACTTGCCAGATAGCCTGCCATGTACGAAAGGACCTACACCGATACCGAAGGAGGACCACCATCCGATGTCAATAAAAAGGAAAGAAAGAAAGAGACAAGGACCACGCCACTGTCAGATGCACATTCCAAAGGACCGTGCGCGTCGCTCGAATACCTTTCTCCCAAGGCTTAATTCAGAAAGGGACAACACGCCGTCTAGCTACCTCGCGTCTCATGGAGCGCGACTGCAGCGGCGAGTCCCCGAGAATAACGCAAAGCCACGTACGAGTGCCAACGGCTGCGCGATCATGAAGACGCGCTCCGCAAGATACTGACCGCGCAAGTCCATCCTGGTTTCCTTGGCGGCGAATCGCGGCGACGAGTCACTGCCCGTTCCGAGACGATACGCCTTGCTCACAAACGCTCCACGGTTGCTTGGTAGCGCCCCTGGATTCCGCCGAAATCAATCGTCTGTTTCGAAAAAAAAAAGGAAGAAAGTTGTGACCGTGAAACCTACATTTATATATGTGGGTAAGCGTATGTCCTGAATGTGTCTCCTAAACCCGCCAATCAAGGGCTGGGACTAAACCTTCAGGGAAAGCGGACCATCTTCCGTCTTCACTCGCCAGCTTGTCGACGATCTTCTCCGCATTCACGAGCGAATACGCATGCCCATGGTGAAGATGCTGAGCATGTGAATGGCGCTCAGCAAAAGACCACGTGACGGGCGCGGCGCTCAGCGACTGTTCTTCCGCCAGGCTCCCGCGCCTTGTGACTTTTCAGCCTGCGGCGCGGCGGTGGTGGTGCCCACAACAAATGCTTGATAGTGGTAGATGGCGTTACTATGCTCGTCCATTGTCTCCTTTGTGAGCGGGCGCATTCCGTCCTGGCTCGGATGCTTCTGGAACGCGTCGTTTGTCTTCCCCGTGACACGGGTGCTCTGTCTGGGCGCGCGCGCGTCAGTCCGCCCTGCGTTTGCGTTCTTGTTGACTGCGGCCGCGCGAATGCGCTCGCGCATGTTCGCGGTGTCGAGCGCGAAGCTCCAGTAGCAGTTCTTGCCGCAGAAGACGCCGAGCTCGCTGTTGCACGACTCGCCGTCCACGTTGACGTCGCGATCGCAGTTTAGGCAGAACTGGTCGAGCGTCGGCGAGCCGAACGACGCGCTTGCGTGCATGCCGTAGCCTCCATCCATCACCCTCGCCGCGTTCTGCCCCACCGCCATCGATACCTTCCCTCCACCATCCGTGCACACGCCCCCTTCCTTTCTCTTCCTCTTTCCCCTCTCTCTCTCTCTTTCCCTCTCTCTCTCTCTCCCCCACGCGTCTCTCTTATCCAAGCAACAAGACACCGCAACTGTACCGCAACATCTGTACGCTGCTGTTCCTCTGTTTGGGTTTTCATATCAAAACGCGCTGGCTGCATATGAACACTCGCCGCGCCGAGCACTTACACCGCGCCACCTCGAAACCGTGTCGCTCACGCCGCGCTGCGTGGAAGCACGGTACAGCGGCACGCGGCAGGGCCGAAGCGTCTAGGACACTCGGGAACCAGCGCGCTCAGGAGTGGCGCCAAGTGGGCGGGTGCGTGACACGCGCTCGTGGCTCCGGCCGGTGCGGTTCCCGACGCCAATGGCCAAGCTGTTACTGCCGCCGCCGCTGCACGTGCTTCAGCTGCTGCGGTTTCCACCGCACGTGCTCTCTGCGACTGCCCTTCCCTACGCAGCTCGTCAGGCTCCTGATGCTAATCCTGCTATTGCTGCTCCCTCTGCACGCGCTTCAGCTGCTGCTGGTTCCACTGCGCGTGCTGCTACTGCGGTTCCCGACGACGGCAGACCGGATACTGCTCCCGACGACAATGGTCTTGCTGCGGCGGCGGCTGTTGTCCCCGATGACGATGCCCTTACTATTCCGAACGACGATGGCCTGGCTGCTTCTGCTGCTGCTCCCGACGCCAGCGATCCGGCGGCGGCGGCTGCTGCTGCTCCAGACGACGGTCGAACAGCTGCTGCAGCGGCGGCGGCGGCTGTTCCAAACCACGGCGGCGCGGCCCTGGCCGTGTTCCGCTTCACGCGCAGTGCGTGCCGTGCGAATCTTTCTTGCCCGCGCCACGTGCCCACTCGGCATGTTCGCGCCACATGCACGCGCCACATGCACGCGCAAGTACACCTGGAGGTACACTCCTTTTCTATCAAAACAGGCAGATTTACCAGCACATGAAGCAAGCCCAACGGGTCGCACTTGCACGGCGCCAAGCGCAGCTGCGACTGCGGCGTTCGGCATTCGAATTCGACCGCGCCGCCAGCCGCCTCACTCCTCAAGCAGCCGCTTGCCCACTGGCCTGCGCACCTTTCCCAAAGCCGCACATTCTGCCACGTCTGACGCCCAAGCGGACGCTCCGGCGGCCTGCCGCGACCCGCCACGACGCGTTTTGAATTCGGCTGTTTCTACCAGCGCGTGTCTTCGTTCGCTCTTGCCAAATTTGGCCTATATTCCGCCTGGCTCCGCCGCGTCTTCGGCCTGCTTTGAGACTCCTTTTTGCCTCCTCTTTGCCTCCTTTTTGCCTCCTTTCTGCCTCCTTTTTGTCTGCTTTTGGCTTGCTTTTCGCCTCCTTTTGGCCTGCTTTTAGCAGACTCTCGCGTATTCTCAACCTTTTCCACGCGCTCACGTCAGCACACTCGCTCGCTCGCCGGCCGCGCGTTACGCCCAGCTTGGCATACATCACACTATTCTACGCACAAATTCGCACGCCTTGCTAGGCCATCGCCAACGCACTCGTCTGACGCAGGACGTCTTCCATGCTGCACGCCGCACCCCGTCCGGGCGCGTCAGCATTCGCTCTACGGACCCCCGCCGTCCGCCGACGGCTATAAAAGCAGCTTTCGCTCGCCCGTTCGCCGGACGACGACGCCACGGTCAAACGCAGAAGCAGCAGCAGCAGAAGCACGAGCAGCAGAAGCAAGCAGCAGGAGAAACAAGCAGCAGGAGAAACAAGCAGCAGGAGAAACAAGCAGCAGAAACAAGTAACAGAAAGAAGCAAGCAACAGAAAAAGAAGCAAGCAGCGAAAGAAGCAAAAGATAAAGAAGCACAAGCAGCAGAAACAGGCAGCAGCAGAAACAGGCAGCAGCAGAAGCACCTGCAGCAGAAAAAGAAGCAAGCAGCAGCAGCGGCAAGCACCAGCAGCTGAATCAAGCAGTGAAAGAAGCAACATGGCGCTTCAGACTGCAATGACAGCAGCCGTTCTGGAGGCCGGCGACAATGAGCGCCCGAACAGCCTCCTCGCCGGCCCCCGGTTCGCCGACGACTTTCGCGGTGTGCTCTCGTCCTGCAACAGCAGCGACTCTGCGTCTTTTAGCGACTGCCCATCACGCGAGGCCCGGCCAATACGGGCCGAGTCTGGGTCCGTGGACTCCCTGCACTCGGACTCTGAATCAGAGGATGCAATGCGCATCGACGGCGCAGAGGCATCGAGCCCGGCCCACGCGCGCACCGACAGGCGACGTCGCACATTCTTTTCACCCCGAGCAGCACTGCGAGCGCTGCGAGCTCGAGTCCGCAAAACAATGCAAGCTCTGTAGAAAACAATATGTATAGGAATCTTTACAACGAGAACAACATCACCAAGCTCTTTAACATACTCTTCTTGTGTTTAAATATCAATAAACAAAACGCAAGCACCTCTACGACTACATCGTTCCCCGCTGCACGTCCGCGTCTCAACACAGCCGCCCTGCTCACCGTCAGCGACGGCGGCGGACTACACCGCCGCGCCACCTGTTGCTTCCTGCTGGCTTGCTATGCAGCGCTACGTGCAGTCTACCACACATGGTGGTCAAGGTCATTTTCGAACACGCAGAGCTGTCCACGAGCTTCACGACTCGCGTAGGCGCAAGCACAGGCGCACTTCACCTCATCTCCCCTGACCATCCGTTGCTCCAGTGACGTGCGAGGACGTCCATGCACTACACAGTCCAGAGCCGTGAGCCACCCAACCGCCCACATAACATCAAGACACATTGAAACATACGCGCGCATCTGCGTGCTCGCCCGTCTGTGTGGTGTCCGGGAACAGGCGCGCTCCGTCCGACGCATATCTACCAACCAGCAGCTGCTCGTGCTGCATCGGGGACATGTGCGACATGCCGACCGCGAACAACGGCGGCCTCTCCACGCGCCTCTCTTGAGGATGCTTGCCTGAACCTTCGCGCGCGAAATTTTTGTAACTTGACAACCTTTCGAGCAATTCTTGTGGAAAGCAAACAAAAAGTGTGCGCAGCTAATAGTCGATCCGTGGGTGGGGGTGCATGGTCGCGGCTGCAGTGCCGAGTCACCAAGAGCGATCTTCGGATCAAACTCCTCGCCTAGCACCCGCGCGCACTTGCGCGTGCCTTCAGGTACCCTTCGCAACGTCCGCTTTTCTCGGCAACCTCCCGCAGTGCGATCGGCAGTCTCTGGAGCTTCGCCGGCGAGCAAGTGCGAACTTGCGTTCTTTCGTGTTGGACACAGTGCACAATCGGGCGCCTGGCTAGGAAAGGGTCGATGAAAGCGCGTTTCCAACATTCCGCGCGGAGCCCGCTCTCGGGAGACGCCGAGAGTTCGCGGTCACCACGCCGAACGGAGCCACCGACGCTGTCCGCATACGCGAGGAGAAGCGGACTGGTTATAGTGGCTATGTCCCTCGCTCTCCTTGTTGCTGAGGTAGTATGGGAAGGCGGTCCGATACTGCGCGCACAGGAGGCGCCCGTGCGGACCCAGATTCATTCACCGTTGGTTTCTGGGGCGGCCATCCCGGAAAAGTCTTCACTCCTCCATTTTTACAAGCTGCGAACTCTACATCGGCAGTGCGGCGAGAGCAACGATGCTGACCTGGCTGAGCATGTGCGTGGCGACGTATATCGTCTGAATTTGGACGGCGTCCAAGGCAAGTGTCTGAAATCGTCGTTTCCATTGCCCGGCAGCGGTGCGTGGCATGAAGCCGCAGACGTTCGGATGGACGGTCGTTCTCAAGACATGGTCAATTTTACTGAAGCAGAGTTCCGCGCGCGACTGGACAAGTGTCCACACGCAAGTGTTTGCGTCGTTCTCATTAATTTGTTGGTTTTTATCGCGAGCAACAGCCAGTATCAATGGCTACCTACAGCGCTTACGCAATTCTTGGACGCTCGGAAGGAGCCTGTGTCGTTCATCACGCTAACGGGCGACAAGTGCTTTCCGTTCTTAAATGCGCGGGTACCATCCGAAAGCCTGCTGTTCCTGCTAGATGTGCTCAACCATGTCAAGGTAGTGCGCTGGTATGCCACCAACGTGTGTACACCACATGCAAAAGTCCTTGCCCTGCCGGCCGGGCCGTGGACTCGCGTTGGGTGCTACGAGTCTGGAGGTTGCTTCGCGCCGCACGATAAGCGCGAGGAGTACCTGTACACGCGACCCGCACATTTGTTCTACCGCTCTCGGCGCGACAGGCTGGTGTATGTGAGCATGCGGGAAACGTCCGGCAACGCCTACTTTGAGCAAACGCGCGGGGTCCGGACCAGAGCGCAGCACGCCATGAATATGTCTGGACTGCTGGATGGCGAGTCCGGACGCTCCCATCACGAGGTGCTGCCTGTTTACCAATTTGTGGCGAGCCCGCCGGGGCGCGGATTCGACTGCCACCGGACGTGGGAGGCGATGCTGTACGGCTGTATACCCATTGTTGAGCGCCACGGACCGTACGAGGAGATGTACGCAGGTCTACCGGTGCTCATGACATCCGACTGGAACCTCTCGCGACCAGAACTCGAACAAGCCGCGCGCGAGATCCGAGCAAAGGCGTATGTTTGGGAAAAGCTCTATGCGACGTACTGGCTGAGCCGCATTGAGTTGGAGGCAGAACTGGGCCGTATTGTCTCGGAACAGGAGCTGCAGGCCGTTCTTTCGTCTGGAAGTGTTGAGTCAATCAAGAGGCGACGGTCAATCTTGTCCCCATTCTTGTGAGTACCGTCGACGCAGTCGCCAGCCATGCACACGGCTTTGAGCGCCGGCCTGGCCGATCTTCGCTACAATAAAATGCACTCGGCACCCGCATGCACTGTTTCGTAGTGCCGTGCTTGCGTGTATTGATCGCATGAGGGTACATGGTGAAAGGCGCTGTGACGAAACCAAAGGATGTCACGGCTGGGACGAGTGTCGAGTGCGCCAGACCAACTTTATGTGCTCCAGGTAGTAGAATGGAACGCATACTAAACCATGGGTCGGGACCCTCAAAGGACGACCAATGCAGGTGTCGGGTACATAATACATTCGAGCCATAGCCTTCCGATTCAGCCGGACATTAAAAAGAAGCGACAAGCGAGAAGCCCGGTTGAAGCATCTGCAGGACATGAGCGTCGGAACACATGAAGGTGGAGAGGCGGCAAGGTTGTCTGAGTGATGAAGCTCTCTTTAAAAACACAGTGATTCTTTATCCCTTCAAGCGTTGTTTGTAAATCGATTTCTGACAAAAAGCGGCGCTGCTGGAACAGCTGAGTCTCTCATTTTCGTGGTCTGTGAAGGAATAATTGGGGAGTTTTCTAAACTTTGTCTTTAACCGACGACCCGTTTACTCGTTATCTCCTACTCCTCTTCCTTGCGTCTTCTCTTGTGAGGAAGCTAATCAGGCGACGGCCGTCGGGTGTGATTGCTTTTATACACCCCGCCGGCCTGACGTGCGCCTCTGCAGCGCAGGGCGACGAGGTGGGTCTTACCACCCAGCCACAGGCCCTGCACGACCCTGCCGTTGCGAGGACGGCTCCGAAACCGCCATCTGTGCGCGCAAAGGCCCGCGCGGCACTAGACCACTATGTCGCCACTTCGAAACGGTCCGACTATTTTCCAGGTGATGATCTTTGGTCAGCGTGTGTGAAGAGCGATTGAAGTGGTCTCAGAGGCGCTTCCAATTAATGACGCTTCCATCCTGGTCACTCGCCGCAAAACGCGTGCGTTGGCTTCAATGGATTGTCACCGATAGTATGGCGTAGCTGGTGGTGCTGCGCTACGCTCGTTCCACACGCCGCGCAGACAAGTGGGTTGTCAAATGCGCTCGACAAGCTGCAGGCACGTAATTAACGTGCATCTCGGATGTGAGTAGGACGAGTCAGCCCAACGCTATTTCCGCAGAGAGCGAAGCGCCAGAGGAGACTCACAGAGTGGCTGGCTGCGCGCGCACGACACGATGGGAATGAGGCCGGGGATCGGATGGCTCGTGCCTGCCGCCGTGATCGCAGCGGTTTTCTGTGTGCTGGCGGCCGCCGTGTTCTTCGACTCGTCGGTCACGGCTGCGTCTGGCTCTGGGCGCAGCGCTCCCAGCCGCTCTGCAGGCGCGCGTGCGGGGGCATCGATTGTATTTACGGCGTTCATGGATCAAGCGCTCCCGAGCATCTGTTATTCAATGGAAACGGCCGCGCTCAACGGTTTCCCGTTGCATGTTCTGGGCGTCGGGGGGCTGGACGGTTTTGTGTTTGATCAGGTCAATAATCGAAAGACAAAGAAGTTGAGCGCCTGGGACAAGCTTCTGAACGATGCAGACACGCTCGCAGCTTTCGACATATACAACGATACCGTTGTAGTCATGTGTGACGCAACGGATGTGCTCTACTTTGAGCCTGCTCTTACTGTTCTGGAAAAGTTTTTGGCCGAAGAGGCGCACGCTCCAGCGGATAATCTCATCTTGTTTTCCGGCGAAACAAACTGCTGACCTTACATGCTTCATGGAAAGGAGATTGTTCCGAACGGCACGCAGATTTGCGCTTCGCTAGGAGCGCCGCACGCCAAGTCGCGCTTTAAATATCTGAACTCTGGCAATATCATGGGTCGTGCGCATGCGCTTCGAGTGCTCATGAAGGACGTCTTGTCGAGTATGGGGAACGTAAATGAAGATGACCAAGGCGTCATGCAAGGCTTTTTCAAAGCGCAGAACGAGGGCAAGAAAACAAAAGCTTACACTTTGGCAATCAACACAGACGTAGATATCTTCTTGACAGCGTGGGGAACAACACTGGCCAGCCCAAAATACGCGTGGCATATTGAACCGGCTTATTTTGATGGCAAGGCGTGCAAAGTATTCTGCATGGAAACAAACGTTACACCAGCCGCGGTCCACTTCAATGGCAAAAAGGATGCTTACGAACCCATCGCGCGGCATTTACAGGCACGCGCCCTCAATGCCGATGCGCTTTCCTTGTACGAAGACATCAAAGCGAAGTATCGCCGCTTTCCGTGGTGGGCAGAGATATGTGAACCTGTTCTGGTGAAGGATATTGACCATTGTTGAGACCGAAAGTTTGTATGATTTAAAAGACAGCTCTCAAGCATTCGAAAGAGAGTCCGTCAATTGCTCTTCCCGAGCCAACTTTAACCCAAAAATCCGTTCGAAGAGTTTTCGTCTCTGCACGCTCCGCTGCGCTTTGAGCGAGCTCGTGATTTGTTTTGAGACGTTGGCCTCGCACCAGGCAACTGGTAGTGGATGGCTCTTCCAAGGTTCAAGCATCATTATGCACTACCACGTGGACATTACAACGAGTAATCTAGCACAAACTATATAACTGAGATATTGCCGAGTGAAAATCCCTGCTCCGCGACACAGTCTCTGACTCCAGTACAAGTTTTTCTTCTGCCCGAATCACCAAGCCCAGAGCGCGCAGACAACCTGCTCAAGCATGGCCGATTCGTTCTATCGGTCTTGTAATCCACGTATTGTGGCACCGACTGTCGGGGAATATCTGTCACAAGACCGTGATCGAGGGATACGTTGCGACCTCGAGCGTATGCACCGGAACGTAAAGTCAAGCGCAAGCAGAAGTTCCTTGGACACGGAATCTGTTTCAATTACCTCTTTGTTTTGCGACTTGGCAAGATTCGGCTACCTCGATTCTTCACGCGGCAGTATCCTGGTCGATCTGCTTAGAATTTCAAAGACCTTGTCCAGGTGCTGGCCTTACAGCAAATGAGAGGCGACATCTGTCCATCAACGCGCTTCCAGGTGCCTTTGGATGACAGAGTGACCCCGGAAGAGTGATTCACTTGTTGGGCAAGTCGTCAAAGCCGGGAATCCCGTCCGTACTCCCTTCTACTCGCCACTGCCACGTGCCTTCCACTGACTCCGTCAAAGTTGAGAGACTGCGTTCTCTTTTCAGAGCCATTTCGTATGCTGTAGCCACAGCCAGATGATGGGGATAAACACTCGAGAACGAATCGAAGATTTTCCTGCACACGTCAAATCGTCCAAGCTGCCCAAAGATGTAAATGAAAGTGGTGATAACAAACGCGGCTCGATTCGCATTCACCGGCTCGTCGAGGTCTGGTCTAAAGACAAGGTTCAACGCCTCGTCTATGCGATCGACCTTGGCGCTCAGTGTGGCAAGCGCTTCATACGCAAAGCCACGCATTGTCCCATGTTCTTTCTTTTTGCGCGAGATGTGAATCTGGCGATGACTTTTGCGCGCCACCTGCAGAGCCACGTCGAAACGCTCGGCACAGCAAGCAATATACACCATATAGCTTGACACAATACTGTCCTCTATTCTCCAGTGTCGGTAGACACCTAGAGCCACGCTGGTCATGTTGCGTTCGTGCGCTTTCAATCGGCCGTCCGTAACGCCATCGTAAAGGACATTGAAGTACGTTCGTAGAAATCGAAGTTGATCTCGTTTGGTCGTGCACAGATCTCTAGCCTTGATCAGTACATCGCCGAGCAGCGCCAATCGTTCATAAAACGATTCCTTGACATCAGAATCTGTGCGGCTGTGCTTGTCTTGCTTCACGGCTTCAATCAAGTACTGGCGCAGCTCGCGCTCGTGCAGAACGTAACCTAGCTGGATTATCCACTGCATCTTGGCAGCTGCAGCTTTAAATTGTGCGTTTCGGATGCAGACGAATGCAAGAACATGCAGCGAGCGCACGTCCGGCACGATATTTAGCTGACTGTATCTTTTGGCAATCCATTCAACCTCATTAAAGTCGTGCGTGACGGCGCACGCCCAAACGCCACTACCGAGAAGGCTGGCATCCACCACGGGACCGGCAGATATTCCGAGAAGCGTTGAGCTGCGCAGCAGCTTCCACACATCCGCTGCGTGTCTAGTTCTCTTGTGCGCGAGAAGAAAGCGGAGCAGAGAGTCAAACATCGTCAGCTCAATCGGATTGTTCCCTATCATTTGCTCGAAAGGCCGATCGTCCTCGTGCCCTGAGTCACGGTTGTCTGTGCGGCGCATCTGCGGAAGTTTGAGTGCTTGATTCTCCAACATCATGCGCTTCAGTGCCAAGATTACGTTGACCTTGTGACATGGTCGCGCAAGCGCCAGAAAATGAATTATGACGTGAGCATTCAGTGGTAAATTCTGCTCACGCGCGTGCTGCAGCATGCGTATCGCGAAACGCAGCTTTCCACGCGGATCTACATCCGGTATCTGCTTGGCGAAGAGCAGCGAGGATCTAAAAGTAACCGTATCAAACTTAGCGTTGGTTCTCAGCAACACTTGGGCCATTTGGAGGTGGTCCATATTAGCCCCTTCAACATCGCCACTCAGGACGAGGCGAAGTTTCGCGTTCAGTTCGTCAGTCGTTAGATCCTCATAACGCCGCATGGTCGCGGGCGCGGGTTTATCCCTTCTCCGCGGTGGCGGAGGTGCCACAATGGAAAAATCCACCTCTGAATCTGACAGCGGTTCATGCATCGCGCGGCATGCGCTCAGGGATAGCTCTCGTATGGAAGTGATTACACCTGCGGCATCGTTCCAACAAGGCCACCCCCCGCGCGCAATGACATGTCTACTGTTCGCAGAGGCAGCCCCTCTCAGTGACCCGTTTATGCGCTTCGTCGCATGAGTTTGAAGCACAAGGACATGCGTCCCGAACGCACGCGTTCCCCGCATCAACACCAGTCAGCAGGGCAGCGGGCGTCTTTGCGATGAGACGATCTACCTGACCTTGTCCGCAGAATCCAAAGGCACACGCCGACTTGCTCAGAACGGCCGCCCCCAATCGCGCAAGGAACTCTATCGATTCTCCCGAGGGTTGAGATTCGGCCACGTTCTCACGGCGCAGTCATCGAAGTTGCACAACTTTGATAGAACTTGTGTCTATGGACTGCCGGTGCCGCGCTCGAGTGCAAATAAACTGGCAGAAACAGGAGCCCGCGTCGTGCGCAATACAGCCGCGCATCGAACGGGCGACGTGGTCCGGGTCACGAACCTGCCACATGCAGCTGCTTTGCTAGGTCGTGGTCTCGCTGGCTGTTGTTGCCGCTGCCGCGTTCATTTACTGGAGCCTAGCGCTAGACGATGCATCTTGCCCAGCGTAAGAGAGCTCCCGCCGGCACGAAAAACTCCCGTGCAGGGTGTCGAAAGTTTCGCCGGCGACTGTCTTTCACTCGCGCAGCTTGCATATTGCTGCAGGGAATGGAAACTCATGTGATGCTCGTGAGAACGACCGTGCGCGTTTGAAAGAGCGGATCAGCCATCACCTGCAGCTCCGGTCCGACCTAGCCATGTTTTCGCACGTGCGTCGTGCGGCATCATGCGTCGACTACGTCTTCGATCCCTTTCTGAATGCTGGCGCTGTTTCAAGCCGTGTTGAGAAGTTTTCGCTGCTCAGAGAAGGAGTCGTGGTGTTGGCGGCATCTTGTTCTTTAACCAAGAAGTATCACGAGACCAGCAGCGCAAGTACCCTACTGAGTTCGATTGCTGAATCATTTTGACGACGGATCAATTCACAGATGGCAGCACGTCTTTCGTCGAGCAAATTGACCTGTCGGAACAACACGCACTTCTTGCGTGGACTGCTCGGCAACAAAGGAATTTGAAATGTCGTCGAATTTTGCTGAGAAGGTTATTCCTTGAGAAAAATGTGACTCTCTGCTGCCACCAGCGGGGCACCGTCATGCTGCGGACGAATATCTGCACTGCTCGGCGCGGAAGTGCGTCACGGAACGAAACATTCTAGGTCTTATTTTGCGACAAAGAAACAACGATACTTGCCAACTTTTGAAGAAAGCAAAGCAGCGCGTGCTTACATGTCGCTCGTGCCTGAAGAAGGATTTGTCGTGTCCTTGGATGACTGTAGCTCTTTCGCATAGACAGGGTCGGGACTTGCTTCTAAAAATGCCTTCAGCAAAGACGGAGGTCGTCAAGCGAGAGTTTTAATAGGCATGACGCAAGTCCTCCTGAAAGCCAATGCAGAGATTGATCTTGTGCATGCATGTAATATGGGTTTGTGGCTGTCCGCTCAAAGTACCGATGCAATCTTGACGTGCGGGCGCTAACCTGGGGGACGAGTTTTGAAACAGAGCGGCTCAAAAGTTGGTCGGGTTCGTGTCTGGGCAGCGATGTATTGCTCCAGTCCACTTGAGTTTATCAGCTTGATGCGCTTTTGCAGCTTGACTCTGGAGAAGGTGAAAGGACGGCGCTTTACCTTCTGTACGCGTTTCTTCTTCTCATGCAAAAGGGAAAGCGCAAGTACAATGTTTGTGTCCGGTGCTGCCCAGCTTGAGTTTTCCGCTCATTTCCTTGTCAAACATCGAGGCCTTCTTCAGAGCTCACTTCGAAGCTGGTAGAACCGCGGTCCAACCTTTTCGGTTGTTCTGGGCCCAGACAAACTTGCGTGTTTGCTTGATACCGCGCCGTCAGAATGCTTAGGCGAAACGGACTCTTGTCCCGGGGCCTCGTTCGGTTCTCGCCGTGTATGTTTTCTTTGCGTTGTCAGTAGGTGTCGCGTTTCAGGTGCAGCTTCGGCTCTGCAACATTACGCTGACATTATACCTGAGAAGCTTGAACTTGGCTTTGAAGCAAAACCAGTGTCCTAGCTGAATCTGTGCACGTGGGATCCAGAGATTACCGTAATTCTGCAGCAAGGAAAAGTATACGCCGTACCGCGTGCGCTTGTGACCGTGATCAAGCCAAAGGCACCCTACCACGGACGAAAAGACATCTCACCGGCCGTCGCCTGCAGATCGGTTGGCAGAAAAGCGTGTATATCACATGGACGTGGGCTTTCATAGCATCGCGTTTGAAGTGGACGACAACGCGATGGACACAACAAAGATAACGTCCGACCTGGTCAATTTTGCTCGACGGGGGTGCACAAGGATTGTCCAAACCGTCCACATCCGTAATCTGTACGAACCAGTGCATTGGTAGATGTTTCTGGCGTCTCCCCTATCAGGGAAAGTTGATCGAATTCGAAACCATCCGGGCATGACCTTTTTTGGCGCATTTACACCGGCACTCGTGCTTTCATCGCTTCTGTTTGTCTCTGACGTGGACGGATTCCCCGAACGCGCGCAAAGTGTCGATTGGATTCGTTTTCTGCAAAAGCGAGTACCAGTCTTTTTTGATGACATTCGATGAACCGTGCTCTTTCAGCCAACCGAACGGCACGGCGGCGTCGAGAAATGTGTCGACCAGATTCTAGTCAGGTGGCGGTACAATGCGTACGTCGTGACGACAGACACGACGAGCCGCACGATCGCTGCTTAGCGGTGGCTGGCTCTTGAGCAACACACGCCTCATCGGAACGTGGCCGAGTCTCGACATCACGGCAAACGCAAAACCGTACATTTTGCGGACGGAGTCGCCGTTCCACACGAACGCGCGCGGCGCGTCTATGCTTCTGCGTGACCTTGCGCAGCACTTCTTTGACACCGCCATTTTCAAGCGCGTGGCAGTGCTGCAGCGCTGTGCAGGGCATCAGCAGCGTCCTCATCGCCATCAACACATGATCGCTGCACGGGCCACAGCTCGTGGCGCGTGCGCAACGCGTTTCGTGCCCGGCTTAAACTGTACTTCGAAGTACAGCAGTATCCTAAGGTACAGTGAAGCGGTACAGTCACGTCTTGAACGCACGCGCTCGCGTGTGTAGCTCAAGTTTGCGCGTCTGGAGGGTCGACATTTTTGTGGGGCGTGCGCGCTGTGGCCTAGCATCGCTTCGCTTCGCAGCAACAGCCACGTCCGTCGGGAGCAGGCCGCACGCGTCGCACGTGGATCTCAAGAAGCTGTATTAATTACTATGGCGGAAGGAGCGCTCTTCCCGGGGCGAAAGGTGATTGTCGACAATGTGTACGACTCGTTTGCGGACGCTGTCGGCAACACGCCGCTGATCAAGCTGACCAAGGCGTCGGCCGAAACCGGCTGCACAATCTACGGCAAGATGGAGTTTCTGAACCCGGGGGGTAGTGTGAAGGACCGTGCTGCGCTGTATCTCATTGAAGATGCAGAGCGACGCGGACTGCTCAAGCCGGGCGGGATCATTGTGGAGGGCACGGCCGGCAACACGGGCATTGGGCTCGCGCTCATTGCGCGCTGCAAGGGTTATCGCACCATCATTGTGATTCCTAACACGCAAAGCGAGGAGAAGAAGCAGATGCTTCGCATTGCGGGAGCCGAGCTCGTCGAGGTGCCTGCGGTGCCGTACCGCAACCCAAACAATTATGCACGTCTAGCGGGCCGCCTGGCAGAGCAGATGGGTGCATTTTGGGCAAACCAGTTTGACAACCCGGTGAATCGCCTCGCGCATATTGAGACAACGGGCCCTGAGATTTGGCAGCAGACGGGCGGGAAGCTTGACGCATTCAGCTGCGCGATCGGCACCGGAGGCACACTTAGTGGGTGCGCGAGCTACCTAAGGAGCCAGAAGCCTGATATCACCATTGGGCTGACCGACCCGGCCGGTGCCGCGCTGGTGCACTACTATAATCATGGGGAGCTCAAGGGAGAAGGTTCCAGCATTTCGGAAGGCATTGGACAGGGCCGAGTCACCAAGGCGATCGGCGAGGACTTCAAACCAGACGTTGCGCTCACAATCTCGGACTCCGAGGGAATGGAATGGGCTCTCCAGCTACTAGAGGAGGAAGGGTTGTGCGTCGGAATCTCATCTGGGATCAACGTGGCCGGCGCGGTCCACCTGGCCAGACAACTTGGACCGGGCCACACGCTCGTTACGATCCTGTGTGATCTTGGAACCCGATACTCGGCAAAATTGTTTAACCCAGTATTCTTGAGTTCAAAGAAGCTTCCGAGTCCGACGTGGCTTGAGTCAACAGAGGTCTCTCCAGAAGTTACAGAAGCTCTAGAAAGAGCCACTGCTGGGGAGGACGAAGTTCAAGTGGCCATGCAGAAATAATACCATTGCGGCCTATCTTTATGCCTTTGACTGGGCGCAGAAGATATTGCCAAGGCCTCGGCGCGCACGCGCCTGCCTGCTAGTGATATAGATTATATGGCGAGGTTAAATGTTTGTCCGTTCTTGCTCTTGCTCTTGCTCTTGCTCTTGGTCCATCCATCCAGCCTCGATAAATGCAATGTTGCCCTTGAGTCGCATGAGCTTTGCGTCCATAAGCGCGCACTCAAAATCAAGCCGCGCGCAGTCCTTCTGTAGTGCACCAATCTCCTTCTCTAACTCCATTTCATCCTTGACGTGTATCAACAAGCGCCCGAGCCCATCCTGCACGCGCATGAGGGCAAACCTGCTCTCTTCGACGCCGCATGCAGCCATCACGCGCCGCATTTCTGTCTCAGCCCCTACCGAACCTGCTGTGCGCAGCGCAGGAGGCGCAGATGCGGGCCCAGCCGGGTTTCCATCGGTGTTCGCCGGTATGTTCAAGACCGCGCGCAAGCGCGCAAGCTGTTCTTCGAGCGCCGCTGTCGAGCCCCGATCCCCGGCGGCACCGGCGGTACCTCCGCTTGTTCCGCCAAACGGGGCCCCGCTCATCGTACGCTGACTGAAAGCGGACACTCAATACACAGTGTCCCTCACGAGCACGGAGAGCGAGCCGCGGCGGCAGCGTCCCCGACTTTGCCAAGTCTGCTGCTTCCTCGTCTATCTTTCTCAAGAGGCTGCAAAGGTATCACTCGCAAATGTCCGTGTCGAGCTGAGCTTCCCCAGCAAGGCGTCGTCAGTCTGATGACTGGCGAGTCGACGCTGCGCAAGCTATGCTCAAGCGCCGTCCCGATTGCGACTCGGGCCAGCTCAGGCTTTGAGCACGCGTGGATTGTGCAAGCTCGCCAGCGGGCGACGTACGGGGCGGGCGATTGGCTACTGCTGCGTTGCGACAACGTGCGCTTCTGGACGCTCATTCGCGGCACGGCGAGCAGCGCGCATGAAGCATGTACTGCGCTGCGAGTGGACAGCCCGGTTTCATCCACCCAGGACATAGAAGATGATCATGACGGCGAAGCAGCGATTCTTTTTCTCACCGACGGAGCGCGCGACATTTGCGCAAGCGCTCCGTCAGGCACAGGTTTTAATGTGCTTGAACATCACCGGACGATTCTTAGCGGCAAGCGTCTGCAGCCGGTCGCGGCAACGCAGGTCGAGCTGCGCAAGGTGGAGCGCTACGGACCTGGAAGTGTTGCGGATGAGCAGGTGGGGTGTCAAAAGCTAACCGCACTCCTCCTTGCTTGCCGAACACTGCTGCAAAACGCGCCTGTTTCCGAGCAATGCACCGTCTTTTGCGCAGGCTACAAGATCTTGCTCGACAAGGTGTCTTTACCGGCTCACACAGCGGAGGGCGGAACGCGCGCGCTTCTTGTAGCATCAACCAGAATCTGTGCGAGTTCACGACCACAGCATGAATCTCTAGTCGGGTCATCGCAATCCGAGCCGGGCGAAAGCTCTCAGATTCGGTTCAGCTCGATCGCCGTGCGCGACTGTGCTCGCGGGCACCTGTTGCCTGACGATGTCATGGAAAACCTCGAGCGCATGTGTTTGCGCAAGTGGAAAAACCAAGAAAACCACAAGGTCCTTATTTGTGGCCCGGTGGGCAGTGGCAAGAGCACGCTACTTCAATATCTAAAGGCGAAATATTTCGGGGCCTCAGTTATGCTTTCACCGGACGACGTGCTGGGCCATGCGCGTGGTGGTGGCGCTCTGCGCGTGCTCAAAGAACTTAAGAATGCGAAAAGAAGCGCTGCCGCGAACATTCGAACGTGTGTGTTGATGGACGACATGGATCTCATGTGCTCTAACCAAGATGTCATGGACGCGCTAAAATGCTGCATGGACGCTGCGCGTTGCGATTCATCTCTCTACGTGCTGTCAAGTGCAACATACCTCAGTCAGACCGTATCGGACTCACTGCTAAATGATCCGCATGATCCTGCTGTAGTGTACTCACTCGCGGCACCTTCACGTGCCAGCCGCTTCCAAGTCCTTGCCACCAGGCTCTCCGACATGCACGTCAAAGTCAGCACTCCGGAGCTCGAGGTACTTGCGGACCAAAGTGCAGGTTTTCGGGTTGTCGACTTTGAGGCCCTCGCGCTTCGTACTGTTATAAATGCGCGACTTTGGGCAGGGCGAGCTCTAAGTCCAGGTCCCCTGCATGCAGGCGATGTCACGAGTGCACTGAAATGGGTGAAACCGCTTGCAATCAGCGCATGTCATTGGTGGAGGGATGCAGCCTCGTCTTCAGAAAGACTAGACCATGACAGCGAGCCGTTACGCGGCCTTGGTGCTCAAGAAGCGATGCTCAAGACATACATGCTAGCGGGTTTGAACATGATAGAGCGCGATGCACACATGGCGCTCGCAGCTCCTCGTGGTATCTTGGTGTGTGGAGAGTCCGGCTCGGGTAAGACCAGGCTCATTCATCAGGTTGGATCTGAGGTGGCGCGGCGCGGAGCAAACTTTATGCGCGTCGAGAGTTCGGAAATTGTGAGCAGTCTTGTGGGCGAATCCGAGCGCGCACTCAGTCAGGTGTTTGCATTTGCGCGACAAACGGCACCGACCATTCTTTTTGTGGAGAACATTGAAATTTTGGCACCATTGCGTCGGGGCCCTGACGAAGATTCCGGACCTTCGTCGAGCAAGCGTTTGTTGAGTACCCTGTTACTTGAGCTTGACGGGGCCCAATTGTACCAGCACGATCCAGACAGCTCCGGCAAATCATTAAGGGATGATGCTGTGCTTCTTATAGCATCAACAAGTGGAAGGGATGCCATCGATCCGGCTCTTTTAAGACCCGGGCGCGTCGAAGTCTTTATCCATATGGCCAAGCCGGACGTCGCGGCGAGGGAGCTCATCTTGCAGGACCATCTTGGATTGTGGCTGGATACGGGTCCAGTGTCGAGTCCACATTCAAGTCGAATCTGTCGCGAGTTGGCCATTCTCACAGCAGACCGCACCGCACCTGAAATCATTGCTGCTTGCCACGAAGCACGGACGCTCGCTATTCGAGAAGGTTTAGCGGAACCTAGTATCGAAAACATCGTACAAGCTTTTCGTGTAAGTTTGATGGGAGCCAGAGTGTTTCCGAGCTCTGCGTGAGCTGCTGGGATTCGCTTCATACCAAACTTTGAGTGAAGTGTTCACGCTGATTGCCGATATGTCACTTGGCTCTTTTGACTGTCCAAGGCGCTGGTCGTACGTACGTTTCCAGCAAAACTCCGCCAACTCGGATGCCAAAGTTCAGCACCGTCTTCAAGCGAACTGCAAAATTATCCCAGACTGGGACTGCATGAGCTCCTGGTCGTTTCGCAGCGACTGAAATTCAAATCCGACTTTGCAAATTTACTAAACCCCAATCCCTTATGTGCGCGCACATCGCAATGGCCTCCCCGTGCGAAAAAGGACACGGCAAGTCGTGGCAGACTTCAAGCGCAGAAATAGTTGATTCTGTCAACATTTTTGAGGGCAACATGCCGATTCTCGGAGAAGAGTGCGGCGGTCAGCGCAAATAGACATACCAAATTCAGGTAAAGAGATAAAAAGGGTAAAAGGAAAAAAACGAAGAAAGAAAGAAAATTTCCAGAGTCCGTCGACCGGCCATGCTGCCATACTCTTACTCTTCAATCACCGAATTTCGGAATCTCGAGAGCACGGGACTGCTCATCAGCTCTTCGGGAGATCTGCCCGTGAAAGAAACCAGCGCCTTCTGCAAGGCAGCGCAGTATTCTTTCAAAGTTTTCCAGTTCTCGTTCTTGGTCCTGATAATTTCGATATAACGCTTCAATTCGCGCTGCTGCGACATTTGCTCCTTGGCAACGGCCATCAACGCGCGCTGCTCGGCAACGCGCTTGAAGCGTGCTTCAACTTGATGCTCAATGTTTTTGGTGACTACAGTCACAAGCTGCTCTACATCAAGCCCTCTCAATTCGTTTGCACTGACCTTAGTTTCTTCTTCCGGGTGTAGAAATTGCTGGTATAATTTCCAGAACAAGGCTTCTAGCACATCCTCCACAGGCCTGGGGCTTTTCCCCGTGAGGGCTTGCCTCGGCGGCCGCGATGGCACGGTCATGTCAAAGTCGATATCGTCAGTCGCTTCATTCTCGCTTTCGTTCATTTCTTCTTCGAGATCGACTTTTTCAACACGCCGCTCACATTGGTCGTTCCACAGCCGCGAGTGCGTTGACGCCTCGACCGTGCTCACTGGAACAGGATCGGCAAGAACGTTGCGAAGCTCAGCCTTGAGCGCTTCTGTGTTCGGACGCAGCGGCACTCCCGCGTGCTTCACGTCTGCCAGTCCATTCCCTTCGGCAGCCCCGAGCTCCGGCTGCCGTTGCGCTCCGACAGCCCCGGGCTCCGGCTGCCATTGCGCTCCGACAGCCCCGGGCTCCGGCTGCCGTTGCGCTCCGACAGCCCCGGGCTCCGGCTGCCGTTGCGCTCCGACAGCCACTGTATTCTGCTGCTCTGGAATATTCCCCAGCTTCAATCGCTTCAAAGGAGAGCCCTCTACTGTATTATTTGCCAACGGCCGAGGCACGGCTGTCGCTCTTGCCGCCGCAGCCGCGAGCTGTTGGTCTCGCAAGAGCTTTCTCTTCAAGTTGGCGGCCGATCTTCGGCTCTCGATGGGCGCAATCTTATCGTCCGGCAAGTAGCACGTGGAGGTGAAGTTGCGATAATCACGATTGTAGCTACATTCCCAGAACTGATTGTGGTCCGGGGTTGGCACATTTTCCGGTAACTTCCGCCACTTACTGCACACATCACACATAACCCAGTTTAGCACCGCTCCGGCAGGTTTGTAATTGCGCCATTCGGGCGAGCTTTCGATTTTCACATTGTAGTATTCCAGCAACGCCTTACTAAGGGCGGCCATGAGCGCGTTGAACGGCCGGTCGTGCTGAAAGTCTTGCTTGTTGTGCGTCGGTGTCAGGTGATCTGCGCTAACAACGCCCACCACATGAATTCCCCGCCGATCCGTATGCGCCGCTTGAATGCCTATTTTCTGGTACGACTTGATGAGTCGGCCGCGATGGTATAGCATCATTCCGTACGCACGAGGCTCGCTCGCGTCGGCGTTGAGTCCGAAGATGATATCGACGGTTTCTGGTTCTGCGCTGCTGCTGCTTGGGCCGGCGCCCATCATCTTGAAAGACGACGGTGCGCTAGCGCCTCCACTTATTCTGCCGCTCTCTTTCGCAGCAGTTAAACGCGGGGTGTAAGTATCACGCCATGAGTTCTTGAGCGTGAGTGCAATAGGCTTCATACGCACAACCTTCCCGCGAAGGATAATGTTGATACGCGCCTGGAGATAAAGTACCGACAAGTACGCGCGCAGTGAATAATCGATCGCCATCGGATTGTGAATGTGTTCATTCACTTCACGCCCGCGGCCATATCGCACGGATCGGCCCTGTTCATCAATCTTTTTGGCAAGCACAATATCGTCCGGGGTTTCGTCAAAGTCCAGCTCGAAAGTGTCGTCCTGGAGGTCACGCTTCAACGTGTACACTACAATCATAGTCCCTGTTTTCTCGATGCGCTTGAAGTAATCGCACATATCCCGGGCGTTCGTGAACGGTGAATACTGCAGGACTAGATTGAGCGCCGTAAGCTGGCCAGAGTCGCGCAGGAACGTCTCGTCAAAGTGTTTTTCCGGTGACAATTGCTCTTCTGGAGCAATGCTCCACGTCGCAATCGGCGTGAGCACTTCGTTCGCCTCCCTGTCGGCCAAAAAGGTCTGCGACAACAGGCCCACAGACGCCTCGCCCTCGGTGCGTGTAAACACCACGACGTCGTTACCCAGCCGCATGGTGCCCGACTTGAAACCGTTTCCGTACCTCCCAATGGTACCCATGTTTGTTTGGTCCTTCGAGCAATAACCCATGGACAACATTGATAGCAGCGTGCTCTTCGAGCATCCGCTGCCGTCATCGCGGAAGACCAAACGCGGCTCCCGTTGCGCGGTGTCGTCGTACTCGACGTCAATCCACAAGTGCGAGGCGGCGCAATCCGGATCCTGCGCATTATCCACGAGCTCAGCAATGGCGCCCAGCGGCCACACGTGCGACGTCGAGTTGGTGTTCAAATATTTCGGATGCACGCGCATGTGGTCCAGCTGGGCGAACGCGTCCGGCTCATCACCGGCGCCCTGCATCACGACATCCGCGCGCCCGTGCAGACCCGCATCGACAAGCACCATTCTGTCGTCCAGTTCCTCTTCGCTCCTCCTCTCCGACCTCGGCAACACGCGGAGCGCGCCACACCCTTGTCCTTTCCCCTTCCTTCGTCTCTGGCGACCAACGCGCCAAAAGCCTTGCTTTGTAGCGCTTCCGCATTGTCGCCGGGAGCGTGGGAGCGCCGAGCGCACGAACACGGGATCTCAGAATCGCGCGCGGCGCCGTGGACGGTGCCGGGCACGCGCATGATTGGGCTAGGCCTGTTTGGCGCACGGCGGTGCGCGCGCGCGCCTGCGTTGCTGCGCACGGCGCTCGCTCCCGGCACGGCGTGGGCGACAGCATGCGCGGTGCCGAGTGTGCCGAACGTGCCAGTGCGCGGGAAGAAGAAGATGTCGTTTCGCAAGAAGCAGTGGCTGCGCGAGAAGTGGCGCCACAAGTGGATTGGGACAAAGGCGGAGCTCGATCTTGGTGCCGCGCGCGCCGCGTCCCTGCGGGAGGGGCTTGTAGGTGCCTTCGGTGCGCATTCGACCAGCTCGCAGGTTGAGGGCGGCGACCTGGTCATGGGCCGCGTCGTCGGCGCAAAGAACAGAAAATTCCGCGTGGTCGACTTTGGGCTGAAAAAGGAAATCACGTTTCCGCGTGCGGAGCTCGTCGGCGCGCGAGAGCTGGGCGATCAGGTGGCGTACCCGTTTGTTAGACAAGAAGACGAGTTTCGTGAGCCCGAGCTCGATTACTCGCGCGCAACCGCGTTGCCGCCAGTGCAGGCTGCGCGCACGCTGCTTCTTTCTAAAGTCGAAAAGGGCGCGGGTGCGCAGCAGATTATTCGAGGGCGCGTTATGGGTGTCGTCAAGGCCGGCTTTCTCGTTCGCGCGCTCGGCCACGACTTTTTCATGCCGGCGACTCAGGCGCTTGGACTTCCGGATCCCATGATTGGCAGGTATTTTAACTTTCTACTGCTCAAAGTTGAGTCCTTTGTGTATCAGCAGCGAAGCGGTGGCCCTGGCAGAGACGGCCCTCCTGGTGGCTCGGCCGGCGCCTCGTCGAACGCTGTTCCCTACACAGTGCAGTTTCAGGGAGTTGTCTCTGCGTATGCATCGTCAGTTCCCATTCTTGCTAATCTAGTGGGGCGCGACGAAGCGTGGAAGCAGTCTGGCGGTGGCTCGAGCAGGGATAGGCTTGCGTACTTGAGGCTCCTCACGCGGATGGTGTACAAGCGCAATCCGCACGTCCGCAAACAAATGTTGAGCAAACCAGAGCCCGCGCCCACGTACACAAGGGCGTCTTTGGGCGACGAAATTGAGAATGAGCCCCTCGTGCCTTCGTACGGGCGAAACTTTAACCGATAAACCCCCCTCACGTTCTCAGGTAAAAGAAACATCGAAAAAAGGATTCATTTACATTCGCTCGCGCAAGAGTCGCATGACCTGCTTTCTTACTCGACGCTCTCTGGGCCCTTACTTAGCGCGTTTTTCCAAACCTTGTCATCGTACACAATAAACGAAGCGGCGCATCTTGCACCCATCAGATCAAACTCGACATCCGAGGCGAGGCGACGCGTTGCACATGCGTTGATCAGACGCTCACCAACGATGAACGAGGGCAGTCCTGGATCGTTCGCGCCCGGGATCAGACCATGTGTAAATGTTGGCCGCTTCCTTTCGCGGTAGATGACGCTTGTGATCTCCGTAAATATCTTGGACAGGAGCGCGCTATCGAACCGAGGCTCACTTGACACGACGATTTCGTATACTCCGTCTGCGATACGATTCACAAACGACACGTCAGGGCTGTCCTTGACAATGAGCACGTCAGGCACGCTTTCTTCGGTGCGCTTCGAAAAATACTGCGGGTTCAGACGGCCTCTCACGACTGCGGCGTACGAGTGTGGCACCGCAAGATCCTTGTTTGTTTTCGCGGGGTCCGTCAGCTGCGCGTCAAATGGGCGAATGCTCCGGTCTGTGTACCCAAGCATGGCCTTTGCGGAAATGTCCAAGCAGGAGACCTCGACTTCGTCAAGATTGACGCACGCCGCCAGAACTACCGCGTCAAAGGTTTCTTCGCAGGTGCGGCCCTTGTCATTGATGAAAGTAACGTTGTACTGCCCGATCGTAGGGTCGAACCGTACCTGCGTAACGATGTGATTTAACAGCACGCTATCGGCGCTCTTTGCCATACTGACGCACAAGTGACTTAGGCCGTGCCTGAGCCGCCCAACCGAATTTCTGCTCGCAACAGGGTCCAGACGCGTCATAGCAGCTTTTGCTGCCAGCGCGTTGAACACCCGATAGTCCAGAACTGTGCTTCCGTACTCGCGCCCGATGGCTGGATTCGCAATGGCCTCCAAGTAGGGCGGCCCAACTTTCGCTGTATTCTCAAAGTAATCTGCAGCAGATCGCATCGCCAGGGTTGCGAGCATTCGGCCACGCGCCAAAAGCTTAGACAGCGTGGGGCAGCGCACATCGATCGTGTTCACGTGCAACAGAAACAAGCTTTCGTCAAACTCGTCAAGCTCGGCAGACACTTTTCTCGGAGCCGCTCCGTAGGCCATACGCGTTGTCAAGTTCCACGCCATTGTGGAATAAGTGCGCTGCAAAACGTTCCAGAATATGTTTGGCCCAACGACTGCGTTCACGAGGAGAAGGCACGCGCCATACACGCACAGGACGAAAACCCACAGATCCTCATATTCCTGGGCGGCATAAGCTAGGGCGATGACGGTACCGAGCGCAGTGAGACGCCACAAAATCGAGCCGATCCAGGTGGTGGAAAGAAAGGTGTACGGAATCTTTTCAAGCAGAGGCGATGCGGCGTACTCGCTGGAGTAGTACATCTTTCGATAGTCGTACGCCCCAAAGGATCGGATGGCTTTGCCGTGCAATCCGTAGCTCATCTCAAGGTACGGCTCGCATTCTTTGAAGTCCTTGAGCACCTCCTTGGTGTAGGGCAACTCAAAATTGATATTCGTGGTCCTTCCCAGCTCGGCCACCGCCTGACGCGCTTCAGGAACGACGACGCTGTCGAATTTGGAGCCGCCGAGGTTTCCCTTTTCGTCCATGAGCACGACTTCGATCTGCTGGTACGCGAGCGCCGTCTGCGGGCTGTGCGCGGCGGCGCGTCGCCGGCGGCGGCGGGCGGTGCGGCGCTGGCCGCGCCGTTTTCTTCGCACTTGCGGCGTCGTCCTGCTCGCGCTGGCGCGCCAGCTTGCGGATCTGGTACGCGACCGCACAGCCGGTCACGCCCCCGCCCACCACACACACCTTCATCTCACACACAAATCCACACTCGCGATCCTTCTCTCTCCTTCTCTGCCTCTCCCCAGCACAGCCATTGCACTCTACCGCAGCTCCAACGGGCGCGCGATCCACATGGCAACCACACTGTACACGCTGTACACATCATGTACCCGCTGTACTTCAGTGTACTTCCGCTGTACCGCGTGCGAGATGGCCATGCACTGCGGCAAGCTCGGAGCGGCGCGCGCTGCCGCGTGAGCCACGCATCGCGGCGCGCGATCGAGCACGCGGGTGAGTGGGGATTGTGGGCGGGTGTACAGCGCGGTGTTGGGCGGAAGGTGTTCAGTGCGTGCGTGCGTTGAGTCGGTTGTCTTTTTCCCTCATCTGTGTGCGCCGCAGCGCGTGGCGGACTGGGAAGGCGAGATCGAGCCAGCCCCGCGCACCACCACCCAAGCCGCCAAGGCGAGAAGCGTGTGGACCAGATGGTCGGGGCGGAGGGGAGAAGGGAGAACCGGGTAAGGCAGGACGCGGAGGAGACGTGGAGACGCGAATGTGGCTGGTTCATACGTGCGCAGAGACACCACGCAGGAGGAAGTGCATATGCGCGTTGGCAGCAGCGGGGACGGCGTGAGCGTGTGTGTGTGTGGGCTGGAGGAGAAGGGGAGGTACTGAGAGAGCGCGGGGGTGACGCGGTAGAGAGCGTGACGCGGCGATTCGCGTGTGTGGGGAAAGGGCGGCGAAGCAGAAAGGGGCGCGTGGTGTGGTACGGCGCCAGTGGTGGATCATGGCCGCGGGGAAGGGGTGGATCGAGGTGTTCTACAGCAACGAGACGTGGAAGCGCGCCGTGTTGGTGTACAAGGAGCGCGGGTCCGACGAGTGGAAGGAGGTGCGCATGGTCGATGCGGGCCACATTCGCAAGGGATTCAGAGTCGCCCGCCTGTACGTCGGCAGTATCACGTTCTTCCTCACAAATGGGCTCAAGAACAACAAGCGCGTCGAGGATTGCTGGGGCCAGAACTTTCGTGTAGACATCCCCGGGGGCCGCTTTGTGGTGCAGAACGGCGGCGCGCTCAAGTACGTCGGCGACGCGGACGGCCAGGAGTGCGAGCGCGCGCTTTCCGTCGCAAACGACAGGTACATCGAGGTACTGTTTAGCGCCGATCTTTGGCAGAGCTGTTGCATGGTGTACTCGAAGAACGCCGGGCCATTCATTGATGCGCCAGGCACGCCGCTGGAAAAGTTGCCGACCGGTGAATTCTTCTTTCAAACCGAGGCGGCATCCCTCGAGTTCGCGTTCAACAATGGCGGCGAGGTGTGGGATTCGAACAATGAGCAAAATTATATAATCGGTTACCCCGGCCGGTACAAGGTGTACGATGGTAGGCCTCACTTTCTGTCCCGCGCGGACGCAGATACAAAGGGAATCTTTGGCGGGGTCTCCAACGGAAACACCATGTCTAATGGCCCGAAAGCTGCAAAGAGAACGGTGTGAATACGGTCATCGCGCATGCGACCAAACGTTTGGTGGCAAGGTAGACACGCAAGTTTTTGGACAGTTTTGGAGCGATGATCGCAAGTGCGTTCGATTACTTTCCAAGCTACGTGCCGATTATTCATTTCGTTCAGGAGAGCTAGTGCAGGATGACAAGTTGTGATAAAGAGGGATCGAATAAATGATCCGTCATTCACGCCACCAGCCTTCTTCACGCTCCGAACCCCTTTGAACACTGAAACGACGACCGCAACTCAGAGCCAACAAACATGACTCAATTGGAAGGCACCGTCAAAAGAGTCCAGTCGCTCGGCTTGGACTACGTTTGGGATTCTCTCTTCGATGCTCTTTCATTCCTTGAATATTTTTTGGTCTTTCCTGCTTCCTGTTATCCATTCCCACCGGCATGCGGTATTCAGGCGAGGACACAGTTGATGCAGACGGCCCTGGACCGAATCTCGTGGTCAGGACCTTTTCTTTGCCAATCAGCGCACAGTCCGCCACTTTACCAGCGCCATCGGCTACGATAGGAGGGGCTGCCAGAACGCATTGCTCACCAATACGGACGCGCGTTCATGAGTTCATCAGTTCAAGCGCTCATTCGTTCATTCGTTCATTCGTGTGCGTCGATTGCCAGACACTGCTCTCCGGTCCGTCACCTGTGGAGCAAGCGCAATGCGAGAAAAAGCAGGGGCGCGTCGTGACCGGCACGTTGCACAGGGCCGTCTGTCCAGTCTTCTCTGCCGTTCACGTTCCAGACACACGCGACTCTATGCCAGACAGCCCACACACCCCGCGCGCGCGCATGTTCACACATCCCGCACACTTCGCGGCAAATGATTAAAAACCCGTCTTAAAAATGATTTAAATACCGTTAAAACGTTGTTAAAAAACCACCATATTGTCCGATAGTGTACAGTGAGTGAACTTGTTCAAACCAGTGCGGCGGCGCACGCGCTGCTGTACTTTCAGCAGCATAGTAAACCGACACTATTCTTATATGAAGATCCCGAGATATATAAAGCGTGGGCGCGGTGCTGGCGTGGGCGAAGAGGAAGATGAAGGGCTTGGTAACAATACTATCAACTTGGGGCGGCCCGGGTAGCTTGGCATGAATTGTTCTTTTGCTTTTTACTAAGGAACACCGGCCATGATGCCCACGTAAGAGGCTCGTCCACCTGCGCACTGCGCGCGGGTTAATTTTTCGCTCGTTTTATGCTTTGGTTCCTTCTTTCGGCTGGAGAAAATCGTCGCTCTTCAGGAAAGGAAAAAAGAAAACTCCCCGATAATGCAGATCGAGCGATCGAGCGATTCCGTCGGTCTGCCAATCAACTCTATGCTTGCTGCTGTTCTTTTTCTTTTTTTTTTTGTTTTTGTGCCGTAACATGGTTGGGAGTGAGTATGCGGATATCGCTAAAGCTCGCATTTTGATCGTACCATTGTTTGTGATCATCGTAAGTTTGGTACGCTGCCTGATTTTGCGTGTTTGTATGCTCACACTGTGTGAGCACCCCCATTCTTGATCTCCCTCTCTTTGTCATACTCTTTATGTGCGGGTGCCTTCTTTGTCCTTCGCGTGCCGGCAAAGTGGTTTCTCGAGATTCAATAGGAAAGTGGGTGCTGCTGCGTGGCCATTACCCGGAGCCAGAGCCGAGGGCTTCTAATGTTCCTTGATGATTTAAGCTTTGACCCAGGGCAAGTTTTCTCAAATAAATATGCTCGTCTTTCGTTTTATGTTCTGCCCACCTGGTCAAACCTGCCTCGCACAGATAGCATCCCGCGGATCTATGGCGACTCCGTCGGTAGGTCTCGCGACCCAGGTCTGTGCAGTTTCCCAATACCTAGAAAAGATAGTATTTGGTGCTGAGCGCAACTGTAACCGCCGGCTCGATGCTGAGAAGCTCGCCATCCGCACGCACTTCAAAAGTCTCCGCATCAACCTCCATCGATGGGAGTGCTGCATTCCACTTCATGTCTGTCTTGCGCACCGTGCGGCAACCGCGCACTGCTTCAATTCGCCTACCAAGGCCATAGGCTTGCACCCGCGGCAAGCTCGCCGAGCTGCAAAAGGTTATGCAGTTCTCCCGATACGAAGGAGAGGCACCAAACATCGCGCGCATCTGCACGGGCTCTGGCGTGCTGATGCTTGCGTTGAAATCGCCCATTTGGGCCCACACAATCACTCCACCCTTCACAATGGTGGAGGGCTTGCAGCCGAAGAAGCGCGGATCCCATAGCACCAGGTCCGCAAGCTTACCGACCTCCACGCTACCGATAATGTGACTCATACCGTGCGCCAGCGCTGGATTGATGGTGTACTTGGATACATAGCGCTTAATTCGCTCGTTATCATTCGACGCATGGACGCCGCCTGGCGGGGCATCCCGCAATTGTTTGTTCTTGCTGGCGGTTTGCCACGTCCTTGCGATCGTCTCCCCGACACGCCCCATAGCTTGCGAGTCCGACGAAACAATTGAAATTGCACCGATATCGTGCAGGATATCTTCGGCGCTGATGGTCTCAGCACGAATACGCGAGTCCGCGAATGCCACGTCTTCCGGGATGCGCCGATCGAGATGGTGGCACACCATTAACATGTCGAGGTGCTCATCGATCGTATTCTTCGTGTACGGACGCGTCGGATTGGTTGACGACGGGATAACGCAGGCCTCTCCGCAAACCCGCAGCAGGTCCGGCGCATGCCCACCGCCCGCGCCTTCCGAGTGGTACGCATGCACGGTCCTGTCCTTGAAAGAGGCAATACTGCCTTCGACAAACGTTGACTCGTTCAGCGTATCGCAGTGCAAAGTGATCTGAATATCGTACTGCTCGGCAATGTCGAGCGCCGAGTCAATCACGGAAGGCGTAGATCCCCAATCTTCATGTACTTTGAGACCCGCCGCGCCCGCAAGCACTTGCTCGTGCAGGCCCTCTGCGTGCGAAGAGTTACCCTTTCCGGAAAACCCAAAGTTCATGGGAATGCTGGCCGTTGCCTTCATCATAAACTCAACGTGGAACGCTCCTGGTGTACATGTTGTTGCAAGAGTTCCCGTGGCCGGCCCGGTGCCTCCGCCATACATCGTGGTGATGCCGGCGGCGAGCGCTTCGCTACATTGCTGTGGACAGATGTAGTGCACATGACAGTCAATTCCGCCCGCCGTGAGAATCAGCCCTTCGCATGCAATGACCTCGGTACATGGTCCTACCACCATTCCATAAGTGACACCGTCCATGATGTCGTCGTTGCCGGCTTTGCCGATGGCGCTGATCAAGCCGTTTTTGATCCCCACATCTGCCTTGTAGATTCCAGTATGATCAACAATGAGCGCGTTCGTGATCACACAATCTAAATGCAGCTCGGATGCTTCGTGGCTTTGCCCAGATGCCTGTCCGCAACCATCCCGCACAACCTTACCGCCGCCAAACTTACATTCGTCTCCATACCGCGTCAGGTCATACTCCACTTGTGCGACCAACCCCAAGTCAGCGAGTGAAATGCGATCACCGACTGTAGGCCCAAACATGCTTGCATACTGTTCACGTTGCATGACTCGCGTTGATACCGCTTGAAGTGCGTCTGGCTGCTCCGTGTGCCGGAAACCGTGCTCCTTCAGGCGATCGCTGAGGCTCTCGGTATCTACATCGGCAAGCTTCCCGTCCACCAGAGCAGATCCTCCGCGAACCAACTGGTTACCACCAATGTGGACAAGCTGCACGTTCTTGCTCTGGCCGGGCTCGAAGCGCACCGCCGTCCCCGCGGGAATGTTGAGACGCATGCCAAGGGAGCGAAGCCGGTCGAACTCGAGGTGCCTATTCACCTCGATAAATGGGTAATGGCTGCCGACCTGCACAGGCCGATCGCCGCAGTTTGTGACACGCAGCTCAATCGTGGCCTTTCCTTCATTGATGACGATGGGCGGCGCGTCCTGAGAGACCATCACTTCACCAGGTGCTGAAAGCGCAATAGGTTCGGCTTGAACGGAAAAACAGGAAGCGTCTGGCACGGGCAAGAACGATCCGTACAATGCAAGCGCAAGATCACCGTACTCACTGCACACTGGGTCATGAATCGAAACCAGCTTCGTGCCATCTGGAAACGTGCCTTCGACCTGCACCATGTCGAGCATCCGTTCCACACCAGGCAGGACATTGGCCAGTCCCAGCACGCGCTTTCCGCGCGCCATCAGCTCCGCGACACTGTGAACTCCGTCCCGGATCCACTCGAGCGTAACAAGTGCGATCAGCCCCTGCGCTTCCGGGTAGTTGAGTCGCAAACCGCGCGCCAGACGTCGTTGCGCCAGCTGCCCCACCTGGCACAACACCAGGTGGTCCAGCTCGCGCGGGCACAGTTTCATTCTGATGATGCTCTGACGGTTGCTCGCAGCAGAGTCTGCCCCTTGCAACGCTGCGCGCTCTCACGCGTTGCCGAACGGCACGCCACGATAAAGCTCCGTGTCTCCCCGAGAAGCAAGTGATTAACGGACGAGCGAGTAGCGTGCATGGCATGGCAGTTGCCGGTTTGAAGGGCAAAAGGCAGCGAGTGAAGGAGGCGGCTGGGGCATTGAGCATGTCGAAGGGCGGCAACATGCAAAAGCTCGGCGAGCTCGCCCTGCAGAAGGGCGAGCGAGTGCCAGTGGAGCTATTGGCGCTGACGTACGGGAGCTTGGTGCGACAAGTGATTGCCGACTATGAGTCCATCGAAGAGGTGAATAAGCAGTTGGATCTGATGGGGTACAACATTGGCGTGCGGCTGGCGGACGATTTTTTCGCGAAGAGCGGAGTTTCGGACTGTCGCTCGTTCCAGGATTCGGCGGAGATCGTCGCAAAGGTGGGCTTCAAAATGTATCTCAACGTGCAGGCGAGCGTCGACCTGTGGAACGCGGACAACACCGCGTACAGTATTCTTTTCGACGAAAACCCTCTCGCCGAGTTCACCGAATTGCCAGAGGAGTATGCCCAGCTGAGCTTCTCCAACCTCGTGTGCGGCGTCATCCGAGGCGCTTTGGAGATGTTGCTGCTCGTGGTAAAATGCGAGTTTGTGCGTTCCACGTTGCAGGGGAACGAGATGAACGAAATCCGCATCTCTCTTGTTGAAATGCTGAGAGAAAGTGCACCAGAAGACGACGAAGACTAATAAATTGTGATTCCTAGAAAATGATCCTACGAAACGCTACAGGCCTTTTTGTTGCGGCATCAGAGCCGCAAGGTTGCCGACTACAAGAGACACACGGCAGGTGCAGGCCGATTGTCAAATCGCATGCCGCGCGCCGTCTTGAGCGAAGCCGAGCGCGCGCTCGCTTTCCTTCGCAAGATCTGCTTACTAATGGCCTCGTACACGGACAGAGTGATGCCGGCCAAAGGCGCCAAATACATAACGCGCGGAATGGTGCCTTTGAAAAGCGCAGCCACACCTTCTTCCTGCATAACGATGCGAATAGTGTTGACAAGACCAGAGTACTTGACCGCTTCGCCTGCGCGCTGCGTCATGATCCGTGTCTTGGCCACGTCGATGGGTGTCATGATCATCGCAGCGAGCATCCCAGAAAATGACGCGAGCAAAAGGTTCTGCCGATCATCGGGTTGCTTTTTGGTTACCAAGGTAAACACTTTCTTCGTCTCTCCGTGAAACAAGAAGGACAGAGCGTTCCAAGGCACGTCGCGAGATATGGTGGCAAGCCAGCCCTTATAAAACCCGGCGATGCCGTCGGCTGCCATAATTTCGCGCACTGCAACTGCGACATTGGGGTAGATATCGGCCTGAATGCGCTGCTTGCACACCTCCTGAGGCACTCGCACCACAGCCGCACTGAGCGCACCAATTGCGCCCGCAATAAGCTGGCGCGCGGATCCAAATTTATTGTCTGGATCCAGCTTGGCGAGCTCCTCCCTTGCGAGCTCGAAGGCGACAAACTGGATGGCTCCCGCCGGCACGGCGAGCGTGATCTGCGGGATCACGCCCTTTAGAAAAGTGCGAAGCTCGAGTTTGGACGTGATTTTACGCACCTGCAATCGAGTCCGCATGACATCGACGGGGTGCAGGGTGGTCTGCGCGACGCCGCGCGCGACGGCACCGCACAGCATGCGCTCCACAAAGCTCAGCTGCTGCGCCGCGGTAGCACCGGAGGCGGCGGCGGCAGTGCGCGATACGCGCGACGCCACGCCAATCCCACCCTGCTGCGTCACCGCCGCGACCATTGTCGTATACACCGCGCGCGCACGCCGCAGCGGCGGATGCGCGCGTGCCTGCTTCCCGCCATCGACGCCTTCCACCATCGTGTCAACTCCTCACGCACTTGACATGCCTCTCCTCCACACGCAGCTGCATCGGCCGCAGGTTGCGCGCGCTGAACCTCCAGAACCCACCACTGTACTCAGAGGTACAGTGAGTCTGACGTATGCATCGAGCGAGCACGCGCCACGCGTTTGCACGGCGAAGGCTTTGAGCGTGCGTGCGAGTACCGAGACTCGTCGACTGTCAAAGCCTCAAGGCCGCCGCGGTCAAGCTGTGACATGCGCCTATAGTGTGCGGTACCTCATCTGAATGGTGTCGTGAATGATTGTGTTGCAACTTGCAGGAGCCGGGATTCTCCGTGTTCCTGACCGCTTACGTCAGAGCGGGCATGATCTTGCGTTTGACGTTTCGACCACATACCGAGATCAAAACAATGAGCAGCTCGAGTGAGTGCATTAAAGAACATTGACATAGGCAAAAGGACACGACTTTTGCCAGATTGAACTCGCATGGCGTCCTTTCCTGACTACAAACCGAATATAGACAGCAACTGCCTGGTCTGCTCATCCCAGGGTAAATCTTCCTTGTGTAAAACCGACGTAGCACGACTGAGTAGGCCCCAGGCTCGTCGAAGAAAACCCGGTCGCTTTCCTCCTCGAATCGCGCTGACCGCTACCTTCAAGATGTTCGAGGCGGCATTCGTGTCCCTTTTCCGTGGCCTCGAGCAAGTCTTACACTTCACGAGTCCGTGTCTGAGGACACTGCCAGCTCCCGCTTTCGCTGTTGCATGCACTCGCGTTACTTCTTCGCGTACGTCTCCTTGCCGTGGGTGTCTCGGGTGCAGCGAAACTTGTGTGTCGACAAAAATTTATCAGCAAGTGGCGGAAAGTGCAGTCCCCCGTTCCCTACTAATATGACGGAGTGAAGTTTGCATACACGGCGAACGCACTCGTTGTGAAAACAGAAGCTGCATCGTCCGAAAAAGCGGATATCCATCTGCCATTTGAGGCTCGGGACTCATGGCAAAGTCCGGCTTTCCTGTAAAAGCAATGCAAGGCAAATCCAGGCTGCTTTCTTCCACCGACTTGATACAGCTTGTATTTCTCCTATATCATATCTCATGAGTCACGCGCACGCGCACGAGCACTCACAGAGAAGCACGGGTTTAATTGGAATTTCTTTGCAGTGACGAGCAAAAACCTCAAACATGGCGTTCTTTTGTACAAGCTGTGTTCTGCGTGAATGTAGGACGTGAATTGCCGATCTCCGCTGAAGCATGACAGCATTTGAACCCACGGCCACCAAAGCTTGAAATGCGTCGCGGGGGGTCGAGACGGTTTCGGTAAAGGCGGCGCGCGACTTTGTGGCATTTGTTTGCATTTCGCACATGGTAAGCAAAAATGGAATCATGTCAGCGAATGTGTCGAGAGAGCATCAGGTCCCCGTCATTTTGATTGGGTCATGGAGCCATGGAGCCACGGAGCCACTCGAGCTTGAGTTTGTGCTCGAGCTTCAATGTAAAGTTTTAGCGCTCAATCAAGCGCTCTACCGTCGCACCAGCAAACAAGCAAGATCACAGCCAGCCAATTTGGTCCTCTCCACCCAGGAATGCTTAGAAATTAACTTGTGGTCATCTCTCTGGTCAAAGATTTGCAAGGCACACGCTTCCCACTCCAACGGAAACACTACATTGCGACTTGGCTTGTCAAGCTGACTGATTCACCTTCAGAAAACCGCGCTCGCACCAATGAGCTTGAGTTTAGAGGTGGTTCCGGCGCGATTGCGCCTCTGCTTCAAGTTCAAATCAACCACGTTGATGCGCTTCGAAAGCATGCAGCAGGTGACCCAAAGCCTGCAATGGTCTCCGTGAAAAATCAAGAGGCATCACCATCGGCATGTCTAAAAAGAGTCCAAGTGTGCATCCAGTTCACGACACCGTGAGGCCAGCTCCACCCTCACATCGAAAGGCTCAGTACCTGCGGATGCGTCTACCACGCCTCGATTCTCATGTGCCATCCTCTCAGCCTGCGCGAGCTCCACGGCAGAGTCAAACACGACACGAAGCAACACTTTCAGCAGAGCTGCGCTTTCAGGATGAGACGGCGGCGGACGTCGAGGAAGGCATTGCAGCTCCCATTCGCGCCACAGGAACGACGTCCCGGCCGATACCGCGCGCGCACCACTTCTGACATGAACAGCAAGCGGATATCGCTTAAGCATCAGTTTGTACGCAACTTTGAAGCGCACCCAGCTGTGCGCAATGCCACTCATGAAAAGCGCGAGGCTCATGTAGGCTTCGACTGGAATGTGTAAACAGTACTCCAGAAGCGCGTCGGCGAGCTCTTCTCGTTCGGAAAGCGACACGGAATCGCAAAACGACGATATGCAATGTTCAAATGGCGCTCCCGACAATTCATGGCCGTCGTCATCTTCACGATGATTCCATGAACGACGCATCGTAGAGGCATTGTGCAACCTCGCCAGCACCTTTCGCACCTGCACCACCGGTCTGCCAGCGCGGTGTCTGCCGAGATTTGCAAACAATACGGCCCAGCCGCCCGCACGACAAAGTGCCGTGCTTCTCGTCGTGCTACTACCTGCGGCACCACGATGGCCATCGTCGTCGACAGGCCCTATGCTCAACACATGCGCCGCGAAAGAACATAAAAAGTTCAAGCTGCGCAACCGCAAAGCTTGGCGCTCCACAACCAACTGGGCAGCACTTTTCCGAGTTCCGGCGCCAGTCTCCTCATGCTCGTCTGCTTCCATCAGCTCGTGCTCCCACTCAGACGCACGTCTTTTGCCGTGGCCTGTCGCTGCCCGCGGTTTTTCCCATTCGAAGTAGAACTCAACCAGACTCGAGTGGTGCGCACGGCTTGCGTCATTTCGCAAAGTGTGACATTCGCCGTTCGCGGTATAGTGCAGCAGGCGCTCTGGGACTTTGGCGTCGGCCACTGAGCTGAGTATTTCTTCTAGGACGTCCCAGAACACCTCCGACGAGCCGACACCGCCCTCTTGCGTTTGCTCACAAAAGCCAAGCGGTGACAGACAACCATGCTGTACTTGAGGACCCTTGGAGCCGCCTCGACCATTGTTCATGCGCAGACGGTAAAAGGCATCGCGGAGGTGAAGCAGCACATCCTCTAGCATATCCTCATGCTGTACGGAGTTCGCCGACAAGAGTTTGCCTATTAGAAACCGAAAAAGACGCGCGTCGGGCGCCGAGAAGTAGTCTTGGACATGGTCGAGTAGCACCGCCGACAGACTGTGCGTCTGACCATGCGACGAGATGAGGAAGCTCAGCGTGTCCTCGAAAACCTTGCGCGAACCGGCCGCGTCGTCGAATGCCACTGGCAAAGACAGCTCCATCCCACTAGTGCAAAAAACTCAAACATATTTGTGCCGTGTAGAAAAAAAGCTGTTGAGTGCGTGTACCTGGTTGGTTGAGCTGCTGCTATAAACTAAGAAGTGATGAGAGTTTTAGTGAAACACGAAATACTTCGAAACTCGCAAGAGCGGTCCGGTGAGTAATTGTCTCGCGTCTTGTTTGGCCTCTCGCGCGCCGAATGTTCCCTTACCATTCTTCCGCCACGGAAGCTTCAATTCGACTTCACGCCGCCTCAAATTTGTGAGTGTCATTGAGCAGACCCGCATACATTTTGTCGCGCACATAAAACCTTCCACCGTACAATTCAGGCTCGCCCGCCGCACGTGTGTGTTGCTGTGTCTCCTGGCAAAGCAACGCGGCAAGTTCAAGCATCTTCTTGGCCTCGTTTAGCTTCTGACTGAAGACCCACCCAGTCGGGGACCATTCCGGCTGACTCGCAGAATCATTTCAAACCATGACGATTTCCCCTTTCTCGCTACGGCTCATTCATCCAGGTAAGTCCCCTGCTCTGCGTACTCGGAACACGTGAATACAGACGCCGCGTTGCGGCACGTGTACAATCTCAAAACTATCCACGAGTCGGGCCAAGCGTACACATTGTATATCCTATTTGCGCTGCAGCGCGCTGCACAGAGTGCCGAATGAAAGCGTCTCAAATGCCGCAGCATGTCCAGAGGATGCAATCGGGACCATCTCCTACTGAAAGAACAACTTGGTCGCCGCTCGGAGATATTTCATAATCACGCCGGTGGCGACAGTGCCATCAGACTGATTTCTGCTGTCGCCTGTATCATCGCTGCTCGGATCCATGCAAACTCGACATCCACTTCCCTGACCGGGCAGACTCAATGTGAGACCTATATTGCCAAAATAAAAGCAGAATCCTCCGGTCCCTAGTAAGCGCGCCAGAAGCGCAACCCGACGCTCCACCGGAAGTGCCTATTGTGAAATCACTTGCTGGCCATGGTCGGACCATTTCCTATCCGCGAACAGCAGACCGTACTCATCGTCGTCAAAGTTGACATGAACGCGCGTCCTGGCCACAATTTATGAAAACCTAAGCGCGTTCGATTCGACCCATGATGTCTCAACTTCGCGAGAGCGTCCACAGAAGTAATTACAATGACAAGAAAGCTCTCATTCATAAGCGGACAGGTTATAGCCGGATCGAACGACCACAAAGAGCGCCGGTTCACAAGACAATATTCGATCTTCTCGCACACACTTTCCGCGGTGTGTCAAACAGATTTCCAACACGGTGTGGGCAGTAAAATTGACGGGCGAAGCGTACGGACGCATGACTTTCGCCCCCACGCGGAGAGCGCCTGTCGCCAAGCACGGCGTTTAGCGCGTCTCGGATCAAACACAACAGAGCCTGATCGCTTGAAGTCAGGCTTACGTGAAACAGCACAATGGAGCAGGTTCCTCGCTCAAAACAACGCTCTGCCAATGCTCTGTTGCACGTTTGCACCGCCGGTGTTGCTAGTCAAAGTCCAGCGCACCGACCATCGCGTTACCTTGCAGCTCCAACAAAAGGCGAAGAACTTCTCCGACAAGGATTTAGCGGAACCTTGTGACTTGAAATGAACCAATTTGCTCTAACAAATCCACTCTCTGCAGTGTCGAGCTTGTGCGCTCCGCTGCGCACTGGAACGGGATGCGCCGAGTGAGACACACTGTCAGGCTCTCCAAACGTCCAGTCGGAGCACGACTGTCAAACAGGGCAGGCTCCCAAGTTTCGCTCGCGGCATACCGGGTGCGTACCAGCAGATCTACCGTACGCGCGCAGCCCAGCACGCCCGGCACAAGATTCTGCTTCTTCTCGAGTTCGTGAACTTCGCAGTGAAAAACTGAGAAGTGGTCTATTTCGTCACGCGGCACCAGCGAACGACACACTGGAAAATGGCAGGGGCTCTGTCTCCAAGCTCTTATTCTGAACGACGCGAGAATAATTTGCTTGTGCAAGTGAATCGTCCTCTGTAACTGAGTCGCCACACATGGCCGTGCTCCTCTGCTTTTACCCGATCGGGTCCGTCACGGCCATAAATGATTCTTTTGCCTGGTCGTTCAGCGACAAGAACCGGTCTGCTTTCTAAAAACTATCAGCCTCCGGATTAACCAATGCGACAGCAACGGTTTGTGTTGTGTGCGCGTCGGAAAGCACAGACGCGTGTTGATTTCCACGAGCTCAAGTAGCCACACAATGTTCCCAACGAGTACCACGTCCTGGCATTCGCGAGTGCACGATGCGCGGTGCAAACACAGCTGGAACCACCGCCCTTACTCATCTCGAGCCTCCCTCTGTCGATCCAGAATCTCGACACCATCACTCAGGGACTCTCACTCGCCGTGTCGAGCGAGTGTCCTGGTGTCACCCGACGACAGATTTTGAACCAGGAATGCCGTGTTGGTCAGGTGACGACCATCGCCGGGCGCGTACGTACGTGAATGGTCAGTTGGTATCTCGAAAGATCGCTTCAGCATTGCGATCAACAGGCCCTCATGGCCAATGAGTTTGCTCCGTATTGGTGCAGGAGCAAGGCGCTTTACGAACGACGCCTGTTTACCGCGCCCATCTGCCCTCGCGCCAGCGCCAAGATCGCTCTGTCGCGCAGGCTGCGAATCAAGCAGATAAAGGATCGATCTATTGCTCGCCAAAACCTCAAACACAACTCGGAAAGTGAGAATGAGATCAGTAGCCTCACCTCTAGTCGTTGTCCATGTTGAGAGCTTCCGGACGTGTCTCACCGTTCTGTGTCTCATTCGCGGGTTGCACGCCAGCTGTGGTGCTAATCCTTTTCCCGCGGGCCGTCTGCATCTCGCATCGCGAGGCGATCGATCGAATCTTCTGTCAGCTGGAGTCTAGCCGAGGCTGCACACAGCGATTTAACGACGCTCGCGCCAACAATGTGCGCATTTGCTCAAGCGTTGATTCAGAAGGTCAAGCTTGTAATTGAAAGAATTACGTACGCGTGAAGAGTCGCATAACCGCAGGCTTGCGCCACGGTTCCCCACGTGGTCCTTGTGAAAGGAACCTTCTCTCCAAGTCAGGGATGCGCCCGTTGCCTCGGCGGGTTGCCGCGCACTTTCCTTCCTTTGTTGTTGAGGTGCCTTTGGGATTTCATGCGACCTGATGGTCGTGGCAGGCAGATTGCCGAAACTTGTGACGCAAGTGCGATGTTGGGTACGCGCACTGTGAGCTCAAGATGCCTCGGGCGCGTGCCGCGAAGTAGATCGTCTTGCGTGTGCCGGTCTTGGATGGTTTTAGTGCCCATCTCGTTCATCGTGTCGCTTTGCGCTCAAAATGTGAAGTCCGACTTTGCTCCACGACACGAAGATGTTCCAAGCCGTTCGTATTCAGAAGGCCAGCGATTAGCTCGCTTGGGCGCGGGAGAAATGACAACTGAGGAAGAAGAAGGATTGTGGCTGAAAGCGTATGCGTTGCCTTACAGCACGGAGCGCGTGCCGCCGTCGACTGGCGTCGATCCAGAAGGTTTCGTTGTGGCCATCGTATCGTACCGTCTCGAGTATGTGTTTACAAACGCCACGGCGCACATTCAAGAGCTCCAGGATGCGTGCGTGATCGACAATATGCTTGAATCCCAGACGGTGTGGATAAAGATGAATTTTAAGGAGGAGCGCGGCAGATGGGGCGCTGCTGTCGTATTATGCTTCTTCGATTTGGGGCGCGTGGAAAAGCACTTTCAATCCGCAGTGAAATCTCAGCATGCTATTCGCTTTCTGGACATTCGTACCGAATTTGCGCGTACGCTGCGACCGTACAAGCCACGTGGGCTAACTGTGTGCGTACCGACTTTATTTGGTGCCCAATTCGTCCACCAGATGCATCGCTTTCGCTCGTACGTCGCACAGTATGCCCAGTACTATCAAGAGGTGCACGGGATGGATCATTTGTTTGTCTATTCGGACAGCGAGGTTTTGAGTCTCGCTGTTCGTGGAGCGCATCCTCGTTTAGAGACGATATTCCTCGACGGCTGGAACGGCAAGTCACACTACCATGGCCAGCGATTGGCTCAACTTGACTGCTGGCTGAAAGCCATGCATCTCAATAGTGAGTGGGTGCTTTTTGTGGATCTCGACGAAGTGCTGACATGGCCTTTCGAAGACATGTCTTGGAATGAAGTTTTTGGACACTTTGCGCAAGCGATCTCATTTGGGTCAGAGCGGGTGTTCAGTACGAATAACGACTCTTTGGAGTCCGTGGTGTCTCAGCTTGCACATCCAGTACAGGTGATGGACAATGAACTCGCCGCTGATCATTCCTTGACCTTTTACCTCGCGAACATGAAGCGAGTTAGCTCTCTTTGGATGGAGAAACATGCTCTGTTTAGGGCTACAGGTAGTAGTCAGCTCAGCATTACGGCGCTCGATGCCCTCTACAAAAACCGATCAACAGAAAGCATTATTGAGTCATGCAAAAGAAGCTTTTTCAATGGCAGGAAGTTTGCAATGCGTTGCAATGTTTGGAACGGATTCTGGCCCGCTTCGGTTCATGAAGTTGAGCAAATCCCGAGAGGCCCCTACCGCGCAGCGATGTGCGATACAGACTCAAGCGGGGTGTTCCTGAAACATTTCACCATTGCCAAGGCATTTTCCAAGTTGCTGTTGAAAAAGGCCGCTGATATTGCAGACGATCCAGACACCCTGAAGCGCGTAGTCTTTTCTTCTCGCGTCGCACATAATATTCCGCTCTGGACGAGAGCTATCCTGGATGCGTTTCCTCGAGCGAACGCATCTATTCTGAGCACGAGGAGTAATCACGAAAGTGGTGAGCTAATGCGTCAGCAGTCACCCGGGCATCCTCTTGATCGTTTGTTCTGCGCCAGAGGATACTCGACGCGTTCCTTACGATAGCAGATCTCGCGGAAAGCATTGAAAGAGAGAAGAAGAAACGGCGAGACAACTGCTCAGTTCAGAGTTCAGCCCTGTCGCGGTACGAGGTCGACACAGGGGCGGCTCGAGCTGGCACACTCTGATGAATGATTTCATCTTCCGATGTCCCAGTCTGACCTTGAATTTTTTTTGGATCTGAAACACAGTCGGGACCTAGCGCGTTGTGCTTGCGGGTATCGAGATTGTACCTGCCAAGCCCGATATTGAACGTGGCCTTGTGCAAGCCAAAGGTAAGTCTTCCTTCAGTGCATTTCTTATGGCAGGCCAAAGCAGTACCGTTTTCGATGCCAGCGCTCACCTTGCGCCTATGGTTGTCTTCCGTGACAAAGGCGAAAGTGTAGTGGGGGGTCAGTATACTCCTGACGAACCTGAGACGTGTCGACTGTGGAGCGGTCAAAGAATGCGCTGCTTCGCGGAGGAGTATGCACAGACAGGCTACTGCGGGCATGCTTCTGCACGTGGCGCTTCCTGTCTTTGGGGGCGCGTCTGGGATATGTGGGCTTTACGTGCTCTGCGACCGCCGAATCAGGAAGGCCTAGAGACATGATCCAAAGCGTCGCATGGTCTAGTTGACACTTTGAGAAGGTGCTTTGGTGCCCCGCAGTCTCCTTTGTGCGTGTGGGTCGTCATCGAACGGACAGAGAAAGGGGCTCGGCTGGTGCTCAGAACGATCACAAGACGCGAACCGCTACATAGACATACTTTGAGCGCCTTCGTGACGTGCCCCTAGACAAAGTTACTTTGTGGGTGCTTACTCAGGTAAGTGTTGTCAGAGTGATCAGGATGCTAACTCCCCAGCACAGTGCCCATCTAGAACAAGACGTGAATCCCCATCCAACCGAAATGGAAAGTCTGGAAATGGAACTGCGTAGCACGCGGGGCCATCCTGCGCAACAGGCGAAATGGCAGTGGGCATTTGAAGAGGCGGTGGCAACTGCTGGGAGACCAGTCAGAGAAGCGTGAAGAAAGAGCACGCAGGCCTCGTGGAGCAGCCGGATATGGATAAGCGCGTGGAAGTCGGATGTTTACGAACTATCTCGAAATACGCAGTGTAACAACTGATTATGGATAGAAGCACTTTTCTGCGCTTCATACGCCCGTTCTGCAGCGTGTTGTGGTCATCACGGCAGATTTTATCAGTAGGCTGATACGGAGTGACTTCCTTCATCAGCACGTAATGACGCATGTGAAGTCCAAGTTGAAGAGAGCAAACAATTTGTCTTCAGCCACAACAGCGCGCGCAAGAATTCTTGTGACAATGTGGGTTCGTGACAGTGCGAAATGCGTGAGCGTGCAGCTGCGAGGGCCATTTTCCGAATCGGCCTGATCGTTTACATTGCATCTGCTTCAAGTGCTCAATATATCCGCGGCTTGCGATCTTAAGGGCTGCATTTAGCGCTGAGCACATTGCGACACCAACGATCGACTCTGTGATGAAGAGGACGGCGGAAGAAGGGATGGCTCCGTAATCAAGTGTCGACTGATTCGCTCACGAGCCTACGTACGATCACCAAGAACTCAAGCATGTTCGCACGCGGCCAAATTGATTCTGCTGATCCAGTCATTGGCTCTGGATCTCCGGCAAAGGTACTCAGAGAAAGCGGGCTAAGGCTAGTCCGTGCCTCTCGATAGGCTCAGCACTCGCAGACAAATGAACGCGCTGCACTTTTTGTTCTGGAACAGCGTGGTCCAGCTCCATCTCCAATTTGATTCGGCGGGTCCGGAACGTGACTGGGAGCTTTTCCGACGCGAGTAGCTTTGTCCGCGTCTCGCATGCGGCATGTTCGACGACTGCTTGTAACAGTGTGCGGTCCGATGCTATGAGTGCCGGCAGATCAGCGTACATTTACTTGTAATGCTCGTGGCGCTGCACAATACGCGCACAGCCGTACAGCAGCGCCTCCCGCCCGAAGTGATGGTCATATGTCCGCCCCCGTCAGCTCGCTACAATTTGGCAGACCGACAGCACCTCGTGATAGGAGCATCCGGTCTCGCCATCAAGCTGCTCAGACGCACTCATGGCGCGCTGCGCTCTGGGTCAGACCTCGCGAGTTTGCTCAAAGGAAGTGGTGTCGGACGTTTCGCGAATGATCACGCAGACCATCCGATCGCGGCGGCCGCGACAAAACAACTGAGCGGGCCGCGTGTAGAGGTAGTGCTCGCGCTTGCCGTGCGGCGAAGCAGCTTCCCAGGCCATAGCACCCGACGCGAGCACACAGCCCGGCCGGTAGGGCTTGCACTTTTCCATGGGGCGCGCACGCGTTGGCATCGTACCAGTGTATCACCACGACGAGGTCGAGCACACCTTGCAGGCGAAGCAGGCGCGCAACTCTGATTCAGTACGTGATAATCGCCTGCACCATACCCACTGATGTTCTGTTGTTCGCGTCGAACGGCCGCGTCGAACGGCCGCGTCGAACGGCCGCGTCGAACCAGAGCGCTCGTTCTGCGGCGTTTGCCTGTCCGCGCTGCAAACTTGAACATCCCAATGACAGCTACGAATTCACACCCAGTCTGAGTGTCATCGTACGCGTCTTGCAAGCCACGCGTCGCGGCAAGCGTCAGGCCCGTCGCCTGCTGCGCTGTGTGCGCGTGTGACTGGAACGTCCGGCACGGCACTGCTTGTTGGCGCGGACACACGGCTCGACCTGGATCGGAGTTTCCTTTTAAAAGGCGTGCTTCTGGTGACTCTGAGAACCGACGCCGGCGACTGGCGGCGCACTCGACAGTAGTCGGGGATCGACGGCAGAGCGACGATGAGATGAACGTGGAGGAGGCTGGAGTCGGCATTGTGGCGTTCGTGAGCGACCACGAGCCGTTCAGTGCGCTGGTCCGCGACAGGTTTGCAGACTTTGTTGTGCGCGAGATCGCGCCAGACGGCCGCGTCGCCGCGCTCCCTGCTCTGGCCGCGGCACCCGCACTAGTACCAGCACCGGCTCCCGCTTCACCGCAGGCAGGCGGAGATGTGCCACAGCCTGGCAAGCCTGCTGCGCCGCGCGCCGATCAAGAGGATCAGGATGGTGACGAAAATTGTAAGGGTAGCGGCTCGCAGCCGGGACACAGCGAAGGTGCTTCAGTTAATCATGCATGTGCTGACGCCGTGTCGATTGACATGCCAGCTGCATCGCCGCGCAATGCGGCTGCGGCCCGCGACGACGGGAAAGCAGTTCAAGGAATGCGGCTAGAACCAGATGCCCAGCTCGCAGAGCTGATTGGAGTCGAGCGAGCCTTACAGCTGGCTGAGCTCGCGCGAGACGGAGCGCACGCGGAATCCAAGACTCGGTTCGTGGTGATTGAAGGTGTGGACAAGATCGACGACAAAGCCTTTCGCAGGGCGCTGCATCTGGCAGTTCGCGAAGCTCACGCTCAGCTCGACAGCGCAGTCCAAGAACACGGTGGGGTGAAGCGCATCTTGGTGACTTTCCAGACGTCGGCGCAGCGCAAGCGCAAGCCAGATTCATCTGACCCGGGAACGGATCGTGTGTCCAAGCGGGTCAATTATCATGTGGCAGATGTTGAATTTGTGCTTGCAAAACGAAATCGAGACACTCACGACGTGTTGTGCAGCGTGGCAAAGCTTCTCAATGTGCCGGTGTCGCGGCTTTCGACGGCGGGCACAAAGGACAAGCGCGCCATCACGTTCCAGTTCGTAGTGGTCCGAGGCTTCAGCCCGGAACGCATCTTGCAGTTGAACGGCGCCTTGCGAGACGCACGTGTCGGGAATGCGAACCTAGCCAAGACAGGGCGACTGGCGTTGGGGGATCTGCTGGGAAACAAGTTCACCATTGTGCTGCGAGCGCTGAGTGGTCGAGAAAAGTCCGAAGACGATGTGCCGCATTTGCGCAGCACTATTGAGCGCGCCATCAGGAATGTGTCCACGCGTGGCTTCATCAACTATTTTGGCTTGCAGCGCTTCGGGTCGGGCGCATACGCCACACATGTGATTGGCTTTGAAGTGCTCCGCAATGATTTTGCAAAGGCTTGCCGGATGATCATGACGCCATTTGACCCAACTGACGGTGATCCATCGAAGCAAATATATCCCGAGCGCGAAGCAAAGCTGAAGGTGATGCATTCTTTTCTTGACAACACCATTTCTGCGCAAGAAGCGCTGCGCACACTTCCTGCGTGCCGAGGCAACGGCGGTCTCGAAAAACGCCTCTTGGAGAGCTACAGCAAACAAGGAGGCATCGTGGACCACAAAGCCGCCTTCTCGGCGATTCCCTTTAATTTAAGAAAAATGTATGTGCATGCTGTGCAAAGCTTTCTGTGGAACTCGATGGCGACGGTGCGGATGCAGCCCGGGCGCTGCCGCGAGTATGCCGAGCCTGGTGACCTTGTTGTTGCGAACAAGGTTGGTGACTTGGATGTGGCATCGAGTTTTGAGGTCGACCTGAGCTTTCGTGCGCAGGTGCGCGTGGTGCAGCCCGACGAGAGAAATCAAATCTCGATTCATCAGGTGGTGCTTCCCATGGTCGGCTACGACGTGCTTCGACCTGCAGGCGAAGTGGGTGAAGCGCTCAGTGCCCTCTTGGAGAAGCATAAGGTCGACTTGAGTGCGGCCAACTCGGCCGTCACAGAGTTTAATTTGATTGGATCGTATCGGCGATTGCTCTCGTTCGCTCAAGACGTGCAGTTTGACTTTGTGACATACTGCAACGAAAAGGTGGACCTGATTTCTACGGAGCTGCCCGTTCAAGTGCCCACATCAGCGTCGCGCGCAGCTGTCACCATGAGCGCAACGAGCGTACCAGTAGATTCGGCCCCAGGCGGCGACATGACAGCAGGCCCAGAGCGGCTTGCTCTGATCCTCAATTTCACGTTGCGTCCGGCCGCGTACGCGACAATGTTTATTCGCGAGCTTACCAAACAAGACTCGGACGCTAAAGCCAGTGCGAATGCTCGACCAGTGGAAGCGATGCTCGCACAGTGATCATAGCCTAGGATCAGCAGATCCACTGCGGAGGCGTGCAGATGTGAATATGAAAGCAAAGTGCACAGAAGGGACAGTATGCGCACCGCTGCTACTTGGTAAGCATTCGTGTGTGCAGCTCTGCGTCCACTGTCAGCCCGGGGAAAAGTGGAGAGCGGAATCCATGTTCATCGGGTGCTTGCAATACCGCTGAGCAGTATTTCAATTGTCCACGCCGCGGGGTGTGTCCCTGCGCAGGCGGCCGTCTTTGAAAACATGTCCAGAATGATATCGCGAAGGCTATACCCCGCAGCGCTTGGGCAGTGAAAAAAAAGCAACACTTCCGCGTAGATTTGCGGATCTGCAATACGGCACTCCCGGCAAGCGCCTGCAAGTCGAGAAGCTTTGACTGACGTCTGAAGGAATATTGGGCAGGAGGTCGCACGTATCCTCATTAGTATTCGGGTCCGGCGAAGGAGACGGCGGGAGCTCGCCCCGGCCATTGAGCGACCGCTCTGGCGTCAGTGGTGTGCAGAGAATGGACCTTGATTTGAGCAAAAAGTAGGTACAATATTGTCGGCCAAGTGCTGAATCGGAATGCAGATTGAGTCGCCAACCGGGCTACGGCAGCTGCAGACTGGAGGTCTGACTTTGCAAAGCTTGGCGTCGCCCGCACGGGCTCTTGAGAAAAATGGTGCAGAGCGAAGACAGCATTGGTTTTGTAGTTTGCCGCCGCATGCTTGTGAGCATAGTTCGGCACGAGAGTAATGGAGCATCTTTAACTTCCTTAGAAACCGCACTCACCGGAGGAACGTGCTTTGATTGGCGCCATTCGAGATAGCGATTTGCAAAAAGGTGCAAACTAGTTCTTGACTCAACATGCTCAAAGCTACCAAGGCGTGAAGGTTCCCAGATCAAGCGATCGACTTACAGACTCGCCAAGCGGACTGCCGCCTCGAACGATGGCGAAGCTCCAATCAACGCACATCCTCACGAGCACAGAACCACGAACACAATTTTCAGGCAGAGGCTCGGGAGCACCTGAGTCTGTCAGGGGATTGCATGCACCGCGGCGCTTTGCGGAACGGAGCAGCGTGCTCTTGTCAGTTCGACTTTTGAGCAAGCCGCGCGTCGTGCATGTTTTGATGTGTCACTGAGCAGGCGGCACAGTCATTGCGCACTCCGTAGAATAGTCCACTCGTCGTGGTGTTCACCGGTTGAGAGTCGTGTGTCAGCTCGGAACTGAAAATGTGCTAGTAGGGCTGGGCGTGACGCCAGCACAGTCGCACGGTCAGTCACAGCAGTAGATTGTGCGTCGCTGCTTGCGTGGCAACGCGCAGAAGCCCGAGCCTCGCTCAAGCGTCCCGGCACGCCCACACGGCGCGGTGCGCGGCGCCGCGCGCACAAGCGTTCGTGGCTGTGAGAGCTGCAGCGGCATGCAAATCATATCCATCCGAAACCCTAGCAATTGATCCCGCAGGGCTTGATCTCGGAGACATGAGCATCGGCAGAGAGCGCGGCTGTGGATTGCGCGGCAAAGCTCGTACGGGCCTGTTTGATTGTCGCCGCACGAGTGCTTCTTGAGAATAACCCTATTCGGTGAGCCGGGGGGCTCGGCGTTGCTGTTCGCAAAGCTTGTGCGGAATCTGCGACCGCTTGCCTCGCCTATGGAGTTGCTGCGCTCCGTACGGCTCGCTGCCGCAGCCGGGCTCGTGCTTCTCGGCGCGCTGATTGGTATTGCGGTTCTGTGGCCAGCCTCGAACGAGCCCGTCGGGGTGCTTGAAAGCGAGCACGAGTGGAACGTTGCGCTAGAGGAGAACATGCGGCCAGCACGAGTCCTTCCTTTAGGACATCGCGCGCCTTCGTTGCTTGAGAGCGCTCGCCCGTGGTTGGGAATGGCAACGGAAGCCAGCAAACAGACGTTGATTTTCAAGGATATCAAGGCAGGTACGACTCTAGTGTGGAGAAATCGGAGCCTCGGGCTCAATCATGAGGGATACAGGGATGTTTGCCACGAGGTCATCGAAGGGAATCTTTCTCACACGACTCGTAAACTCAAGTTCACGCCGAATCGCCCGGTGCCTGTTCAGCACGACACCCGGAGTGCTATTGTTGTCGCGGTGATGGGCGAGCGATACGAGGATGGACTGGCCGCGGTGATGGACTCGTGGCAGCGATTTCTTCTGGGCCCGGAACCGAGCAAATCGTACGTGATGGTGGTTGTTCTGCTCGAAGGGACAGAGGCTTCGGTTGATGCCTTTGCGGGGACCATTTCGAGCTCCATTGATGTACTCGACTGTAACACCAAGCACAACAGAGCATTTTGTGCGCAATTAGATTCCCTGGACAATGGATATCGCGTTTTTGTCGCGAAGGAATCGGGAATGCACGTGTGGGTAACATACGAGCCGGCCTTTATCCCGCCCGTTTTCGGTGAGGACTCGAAGCTCTCTTTTGAGAAGTTTGCCGAGGTCCAAAAGACAAGATGCAAAAACTGCTGCTATTTTGCGCTCCAGTACACATACGCAACGAATTGGTACGGGTTCGGGCTTCCATTCTTACAGGTGATGGACTATTTTGACTTTGCGTTCAAAATTGACACGGACCTGATGGCGTGCGGGCCCGCTCCGCTTGAAATGGTGGACGAAATGGTTCGGTCACACGCGCCATACATGACGTGCAAAATCGGAGCAGATCGTTCTTGCGGCGGGAGAAACAAAGATGTCCTCTTCCTCTTCCTGGACCAGGAAGAGAAGCACTGTGGATCCCGCTTTCAGGCGCAAGCAGAGAAACGTGTATGGTGGGATATTTCCCTACTTGTTCCGGAGGCAAACTTTTTTGGCTTTTGGCTGGGTCTTACGACTTCGCCGGAAGTTAGTCGATTTGCGATCACCTATCGAGATTTTAAAGAAGGCCTGCGGGAGCAGCGATGGGGTGACCAGCAGTTTTGGTCGAATATATGGGGTCTTTTCTTCCCTGACGCTTACAAACAGCACGCGTTTGACGTAAAGGAGTGGCGGTCCAGCGGATTGATCCAGCACAAGCGCCCGTGCCCGTTAAACTCGAGTGTTGCGGGCAGTGCGGGTCAGAGCTAGAGGTAGCCTACGTTCACGAGAGTTTGGAGCGCCATTGGACTGACACGAATTCTGATGATTACGACAACAGGAACTGTGAACCCAGATCGTGTGTGAGAGGTGGAAGGGGTCTCACAGGCCCCTGGTTTTGTCAGAGCTTCAGGATTTCTTTTTGTCCATGTTGGACTTGGAAATTTTGCAATGGACACATGTTTCAAGGACTGCGCCTCCTCTCTTTCGGACTTCTGTCCAAGTGCAGCTGCGTACTCTGCTTGCGGTGAGTGTACGGCCTCAAGTGAAACAAAATCGTGCAACTTTTTCTTAGCTCCTAAACGAGGACGCCCTTCTTTTAATGGGAAATCTTGGCTCTATCAACGTATGAAAAGAAACGCCATGTGGCTTCCTTCTACCATTCCAACAGGCCGCCAGACTCGTAGCTGTTCTTTTCCGCTGATTACCGAGGTTTGTCGATGATTTCAAATTGGGTCGAGTTCAACGCCTCCAACGTCTGCCACAAGGGTATAAAGTCAGTCAGATTCAGTCGCAAGCGAGAGCGCTCTAGCGTGGTTGCAAATGAGGACCTCGTCTCGTCGACGAGATGCTTGGCATATGTTGCTACGCTGCGCTCGACCATAAGGGTCCAGAACAAGTCAAGATTCTTGCTCGAGATCAAGTCCTCGAAATTCAAGCCAAATACTTGCGAAACATTTGTTCGGAGCGCCTGACTCGTAAACGGAGGTGGCAGGATGGGGAAAACGTGTTTGCACCCAAGCTTTTGAGCAAGTAATTTCACCAGATTCCCAAAATCATTCACTTTCATTGCACGGAGGGGCTCCTCAGCACGCCCTACACACACAGTGTCGCCCCGATTGCAAATGTCATCCTTGCGCTTGTATTCTCCACAAACGTACCGCAGATGAACAACCAACAGACTATCAAAGTCCCAATCTCTCGGAAGGAGGCTTTTAGCCCACGAACGCATCAAGGGACTCGGAACCACAAATGAAGAAGCCGCTTGATCAGAATATTCACCTACACCGTCGGGCAATTCCACGGGGCGCCCGCGACACGCCGCCGTGTCCATTCTGGCCATGGCCTCCATCGCGGTGTTGTGATTACCCAGCGGAACACACGGGAGCGGGTTGCCGCATCGGCTGGGCCCCACGCCTTCCAACATTTCCGCTATCAACGCGTCCGGTGATAGGCCGCGGGGGCTGCTGAACATCGTTTTCCGTGTGGCAATTTCTATGAGCGCGGCACCCTCAGCACCAGAATCCGTGAAGCCAGTGCCGTTTTTGAGTACGGTCACATCGATGCAGTTGCACACTGATTTGTAGTGCACTGTGCGAGCATAGTCAGCCAAGACGTCCAAATCGTAGAGCGACATATCTTCGCCCCGTAGGAACCGCCTATCGACATTAGGACCAATCTTGTTGATACTGTGAGTTGGTATTACTGCGTCGGCATCGAGACAGCGTGAAAGCGATAGAAACTTGTACATGAATTGCAGCACGTTGCCCACCCCCGCGGTGCGCACATTGAGCATGCCAAGGACGATGCGAGGCGGGGGAGGACTCGGCGTGGAATCTGGCGCGGCGTGCATCCCGAAAGGTGCAGGATTCCATTCCTGATCTAAAGCACGCACCTGTCGGCGCGGAGTTGATGCGCGCATAAATTTCCAGCTCAAAGTGGAGCCCACACAAACCAACACGGCGAGAAGCATGGCTGACGCGAACGCAAAGTGAACGGCGTTCGTCCGCATTGCTGACGGACTCGCGTGTAGCGCCATAGGATCTTCCTATTCTATGCCCCACAGCACAAGTATCCGTGACCTTTCCGCGCACGTACACTCTTTGAACGCTTGGCGCCGCGGCAGGCCACGCGATATCCTTCTGAGAGACGCTTCACGGTGAAGCCACACGCCTCGTGAGGCAACTGCGCGCCGGATACACTCCTCCCAGATATGGCTTCACGCAGATGCTGCACAACGGCAAGGCTGCTTCCTGCTCCCCGCCGGCCGCTCGCGAAGGTGCAACTCGACACGTTGTCTGTAAGTCCAGCGATTCATTCGTACTCGCGTTACAAGCTGCTGAAACGGCGCTTAAATCCCAGCATGGACATAATTTTCTACCTCAATTGCGCGACGATCATCAAACGCAACAGCTGGGCATAAACTAGTCTGATTTGTGTTCCTTTGCAGGCGCCTTGCTTTTTCCATTGTACAGAACGTCCAGAGCACCCTCAGAGTGGCTCAGTTTGAATAGGGTGTTCACGAGTCCTCGGGTTCGGTTGTTTTTTCACGGAGAACCAAAATCGAGCAACATCTGCGAAAGTGCGTGCGCGGCGAAACAGCTTGAATGGGGAAGAAAAAAAAGCCTTTTTGGATCATGAAACCATGCATTAAAATGGTCCGATCCAAGCGACACTCTGGGTGTACACCCAGAGGTACGGCGTCTTAGAATCGCTCATTTTATGATGCGGGGCGAGTCATGGGTCGGCCAACCGTTAAATTGTATTCGTTAAACCGTTAAGCCGATACCTGATAAGAGATGTGACGCGAGAAGGGAATTTCTTGGCTGCGGTTCTCGGCCGGCGACAGGAGCGTTGGAGAAAGGGTCTGTCGAGTTGCAAGTCGCGCGCGAAGCTCGGCGCAGAGCGCGACCGTGGTGGTCTTCGGTACGGAGTGCGAGTTGGAAAAGTTGTACGTTTAGAACTTGATTAACTTGGTCGTTGGATTGGAGGTTGTCCATCAGCGGATCGAGGTTTCCGAACAGTTTATGTAAGGAAATATGGGGGACGACTGTACAAACCGGCTGTGCAGCCGTTGTGAAGAAGCGGAGATAGGCTGCAGTGTTTCCGCCGGCGTCAGCCGTTGCGGTTTGGAATGTGGAGCCGGAGCAGCCGCTCGCGCTGCTCGCGCGCTCACGGAGCTGCGTCCGCGCGGGCTGTAAGAGGGCATGGCAAAGGCCGTCGCCGGGCGAGAACTACTCGGCTTCTAGCCTAGGTTGGAAGCAGTGTGGTTCCTAACCTTAGTCCCTACGGGTAAAAAGTGTTTCCTCAATATCTTGAGTCTACACAATCCCCTTGCGGATAGCATGACAATACTTCTGTCGTTTGAGGTCAAAGGGCTTTTCGTCCACGTGGTTCTTCACCCTGTACCTCTAGTGTCTGCATTGCTGTCTTTCGCCCCGAGGAGCCGGAGTCGCGTGTCCGTGGGGAGCAGGAGCCGTCTGATGGCCGGCCGGCGCCCATTGAGCCCCTTGTTGACGTGGCTGGCTGTGGCTTCGTTCTGCGGAACGAACGGAGGGAAGCCCGGCTTTTTTGGAGGAAATATTTCTCCCTTCCGCGTCAAGGACATCAAAGACGGCGTGGTATATAATGGGCGCGGGCCTGTGCGGTCCCTCGGATTTCTTGGGAGCGGAATAAGTAGAGGCAAGGGAGTAAGGGCACAGGCAATAAAGAGTTGTTTCTTTGGTGTCGGGTGCCTGGGAGTGCTCGCTGAAGTACATGGGGCCTTTTGCTGAACCTGTATAGCGGAGCCATCCGCACATCGTGTCTGGGGGTTTCGGTGCTCTTGGAGCACTGAAGGGAGACGTCTGCAATGATACTCTCTACCGCACTGTACCTCCCACCGCAGCACTACACAGTGTCAAGTATCAGTGTGAATAATTCTTTAAATTCTCGCACGCTTGATGATGACAAGCGCACGAGCTCGGATGACACAACCCTTCTCAGATGACCGAACCCCAGCAACACGACGCACACAGCACAGAGAACACAACCACACGACGCACACAACACAGACGACGAATACCCGGGGCGTGGAAAATCCAACGTATAGGGCCTCTACTATTGCCCTTCGCGTCGGCACAGACAGCACCGGTCTCGACAGGGACAGGGTGTCGTAACGGACAAAGCAGCCGTCTGCCTTCAGTGCTCTAAGAGCACCGAAACCCCCCAGACACGATGTGCTGCTGGCTCTGCTACACAGGCTCAGCAAAAGGCCCCACGCCTTCCAACGACCACGCCCAGGCACCCGACACCAAAGAACCAACTCCTCTTTTATTCTCTGTGCCCTACTCCCTTGCCTCTTCTTCTTCCGCTCTAAAGAAAATCCGGGGAACCGCACAGGCCCGCGCCCATTATATACCCCGCCGTCCTTGCTGTCCTTGACGCGGAAGGGAGAAATTATTTCTCCCAAAAGGCTGGGCTTTCCTCCGTTCGTTCCACAGAACGAAGCCACAGCCAGCCACGTCAGCAAGCGGCTCAATGGGTGCCGGCCGGCCGCCAAGCGGCTCCTGCTTCCCTCGGACACGCGACTCCGGCTCCTCGGGGCGAAAGACAACAATGCACAAAACCAGAGGTACAGGGTAAAAAACCACGCGGGCGAAAAAGCCCCTGTACCTCAAACAATTCCGAGACGCCGTACCTCCGGGTGTACACCCAGGGCGTCTCTCGGACCGGAACACTTTTAATCCATGTAATTGACCAGGTACAGTTTTAGCTTTACCAAGTCACTTTGAGGGTTACCCGAACCCTCAATTTCTTGACCAGCGTATAAATACGCGGCGAGCGGCGGCGGGAAAGTAGCACTAGAACAAAAATAAAAGGTTAAGGGTGTATGGGAAAAGATCAAACCTTCCGCCCCGTGGGATAGCCTGATGGGGAATAGAAATGAACGACACACAGAACCCACTGGATCCCACGCTCATTCTAACTGGCGCCTCCAGTTATTACAGGGATTCCACAGTAGAGTAGGGTAGAGTATTTATGCGCGTCGCCCACGGCGCGCTAGCTATCTTGTAAAAAGGAGGGCCGATGGGGCCAGTGGGAGTGGGGTATAAGTTGGGGCTCCGTAGCTGTGAGGCTGTGGGGCGGGGCAAGTAGCGTCGTACGTCGCGGAGGACCGCGACGTGGCACGCAGCCTTTAGCTTGATCTGGGAGCCGATTGCGGCCCACTCCTCACGCGCGAATTGCATAGCAGTTATGCGCTCGACTCGCGCTTCTCCTGAGCCATGCTGCGCCACGCGTGGATACAAAGACATGCGAGGTACGGTGCCGTATACGAGAAGGGATGGCATTAAGCTCTCGGACCGTACTGTATTGTTACTTGCACGGCAGGAAACGGCGCGAACATCTGCGATTACCAAAGACGGAGAGTCAACAGAGAAACGTGTACAAAGCTTGCGCAGCGACTCGTGGTGGCGCCCGACCACCCCAAACTGCCAATGTCCTTCGATTACAACCGGGTCCAGCACGCGCCCCTCATTTTCGAGAAGCAACTTGAGATCCCGCGCCTCCAAAAGCTTCTCTCTGTCCACACGTAATCGATTTGGCGTCCCAAAGAACTGGATCTGAATCTGGGAGAATTTATTGAATAGCCCGGATGCAGTTTCATCCTGTGCGACGCCCGCAGCGTCCCATTTTGTGCCACCGCAAACGGCGTGGAGGACCTTATACCTCGTTCCGTTCACATGGAGAGAAAGCGGAACCCATCAGAACAACATAATTAAATCCACGGTGACCTTTGCCGCGACCTATTGTGTCGACCGACGACCCGTGTACCATTGACATACTGCGCATTCCTTAACCTTTGACAAGAACCTTTGTATTGCTTGAGGCTCCACTATATCTTTTGACAACTCAAGCAGTTTGCGGATTGGACGACCTGACCCGTTTCCAAACTTCTTGCGCAGTACCATGAGCTCGTTAACGTTTTAGAGAGCGGTTTCAAGCGTACGCGGTCTTCCATTCGATAAATCGAAATGGATGACGAGGTGACCAGGTGGAAGACTGAGAAGAGGAAATTTGAATGTATGAAAGCAAAGACAGGGTGGCTTGCTTGTTAGGATCAAATTGAAGCCAATCTTGTCCTGACCTTTGTACCCAATCAAATTGGTAAATCATTTCATTCAAATACCATTGGCCAAAACTCGACGAAATAGTCTTCTCCGACAGGTAAGCGCATGAGGCCAATGCCGAGAGGGTTTAGCAGCGTGCCCATCGAACTCGTGCCTCACCATGCGCCGGCTTGAGGTTTGTCGGGCGCCCGAGGGCTGCACAATACCGCTTGTGCGCACTCAAACCTGCAACCGAGCGGCCAGTACCAAAATCATCGAGTACGCTCCAATCAAGCAAGGCTGGTAACACCGCCGATATGGAGCAATCGTCTAGGCACAAACCGACGAGTGCGTCGACTCCACTTTAGCATTCAGGTCATTCTGTGGTCCTGCCTCGTCATCACCAACGATGGCGACCATCCCTGGATGCAACAGCTCGCATGTGCCTCTTTTTCCCACAGAAATCACGCATGGATTTTTGCTCGGAACCCGCATGGGCCACTGGATTACTAGTACCTTTTCTCACATTCTTTTTGGCATCATTGCGGACCAGGCGCCCTGTGTAGCATGCACTCTCGTCATTTTTATTACGTCGGTCCTCGCTGTGGTACGTGTAGCGAGCGGAAAGGCTAGGGACGAGACGTACATCGGTCCCCTCCAAGTTGGTCAAGTATGCATGAACGCTCCGAATAACGCTGTGGCCCTTTCTGTCCTGAAAGCTCACCAGTGATGGAGCAAAGCAAGAATGAAACATCGCATCCATCACCAACTCAGACACCGAACTCGGATCATCACTGCCGTCGCCCAAAGCAGCACAATGCTCCTCTGCCGCGCGATTCATGGCGTCGAACGCTGCCATGAGCGACCCAGAATCCTTGACCAAACGATGGAAATTCACTTGTTTCAAGCCAATTTGTCATGGACGGTCCTCTCAAGCGACCGCCGTCTTTCGCAGTATAAGTCTCTCCCTCTCTCTCTTCCGCTTCGACGCCCGCGCTGTCTTTTGTGACGTCTCTTGTCGTATATACGGATCATGCCTACCATCAATTTAACGGTTCCTTGCACCGACTTCGTTCAGCGCCCTGATGTGCTCGCTTTGGACCGTTAAACCAGAAACCCAATAATCTCAGCATCGGTTAAACCGTTTCACGATGAAATCGCTGAACCAATACCATCTTTTGTGTCCCGTGACAAATTCGATGCACCTGAAGCGCGGCTTCAGACGCAAATGTGCCTCCCAACAGCGACAACATCTGTACAAGCCGCGGATGCGTCTCCGCGCTCCGGAACAATATAGATTCTGCTCTACCACCCACGATCAAGGGCAGCGCACGTACCACAAGGTCCACACTTAGCGCAAATGTCCTTTGTGCCGGAAGCACTCTCCTTATCCACCTCGCAAACGCTTTAACCCCCTTTTCTCTCGTAAACCTTTCCTCTGACAAGTCCTTGATGAACTTCGATAGAGAAGAGAATGACGTAGGTACGATGTTGTTGTTCTCGTGAGGACTGGAAATTTGAGATGAAAGTGAATGACTAGGGGGTGATGGTGGCAATGGAGATTGTACTGGTGGAGGCGGCGGTGCAGATGTCGTCGGCCCACTTACGGGTGTACCCTAAAAGTCCTGATCACTACAAAGTGCATAGTTTGCGTGACGTGCGTAGGCTTCAGACGACGATCGCCCATTGGTGCCATTTTCAAAGAACGGCAGCCGACGCCTCCGGCACATGTCCTACAACGTGTACACAGCTGCCGGTCCATCAGCATCCACTAGCCAATCCCATGTTACAATGCCGTCGATCATCATTCGTTGAGGGCTTTTATTTGACCCGGCCTCGAAGAGCTCGAGAGCGTGGATCTCCTGCTTGCTCCGCTATATGGCGGCGGGCCACCAGCTGGGTGTAGGCGCGATCGAACACAACGGGTCATGCCTATACGCTGCTGGCGCAACACCAGGCGGCAGCCAATCGTCTCTATATCGCATCGGACTCTCCGGCGGTGTGCCAATAAGACAATGCGGATTCGTTGCGAGGCGAGGCGGAAAAGTGCTTGTGTGGGACTCATCAACGGGGAGAGCTCTGCCGCCTCGGACGCGAGGCGTGGCAACTGACGGTGGCTCGACACCGGAAGAAATCACCTAGGGTCAAACCGTGCTGAGCGACTCGGCCAAATGCCATATTACAGCCGTGGCCACCGTGTAAAGCCGCTGCCGGGGTCGCAGAACACGTGTTGGCAACGGAAACCCCTTGTGGCATGGTGGGCGCTGCGGTTCGGACCTGCTTCCCCTCACTGCGGGTCATCATATCAGCGTAAAACCAATGAATACACAAAAAGCACGAGAATCTCAAAAAGACTCAATCCTTAAACAGCAAAAATGCAACAACACCCGTACGAGCACCCACAAGGGTGAAATCCTTCCAAATGACCACAAGAAAAGAATATCACTGCTACAATCGCTCTTGTTGCAAAATCCCGCGTTGCGTCCCTGAGCGATGCCGTCAACTCGCACCGAGACAAATATTCAACGCATCCGCGAGCCGTCTGGCCACGGGTGTGCGTGCATACGAGCACAGAGCGATGAGCGAATAGCCTCAGGCGCTCAGTTGTATGTTGTAAACGGTGGTTTATCTCCACGCAACAAAGGTCATTTCGATCTGCTGACTTTTCTCGATAGCTCGACCTGCGAGGGAGGACACGACGGCTAAGTTATTTAGGCAAAAGTAAGCCGTATAATTCAATACCTATGCGTCGCTATTATCGGTGGTGCTGTTTGAGACAAGAATAGTTTGGCTTGGACTTCGAGCGCCTGCTCCTCTTTCGTAAGTAGGCAAGCGTCCGAAGGTCTTAAGCCTAACCTGACATTCAATTAATCGAATCTTCAAAGCAGTGCCTCCTCCTTACCTCCGGAGCCCTAGATCAAACCCACACTCGATTATGCTTAGGTCTGGCCCGGCCTTCTATTAGTGAAGTCGGTCGTGGAAGGCGGACTTTATGACGGAGGACGAAGAGAGAGAGAGAGGCTAAAGTGACATGAAGGAAAAAGGACGGGTGAAAAGAAATAGAAGGATAAGATACATCCTCACTGCTACCTAATAAACTCTACGGTATATTCTCTTCCAAATCACGGTCTCTCGTCTGGTGGACCGACTTAAACCCTCCGAATGTTTTGCACCGGAGAGCTCGGCTTCTCTTTGTAGAACAGCTGTGTGTACATGTCCATAGCGACACTCCGCCTTTTTTTTCTGTCGCCTTCCAGGGACTGCTGCACTCCTGTTTTGTTGCTCTTCTTGCTTCGCACTTGCTCATATTGGATGTTATGTTGTTCCGTGGTGGGCATATGTTCATTTACGAATGCATCACCACATCATACACATTTGCTTGGCATCGTTATTTTTGAGTTTGCCGTTGGTGGTGAGAATTCTGTCCCAGAGACGAAGCGCGCGCGGCTTTGTCAGCGCATCTGCAATATTGGACTTCCAGGGAACTTGCAGGATTTTGCGAATTCATATCGTAAAAAGTTTCTCGTACAACAGCATCATGTGCACCATGCGGCGCTTCTCTGCGAGAATGGGGCTGCGCGACGCCATGTCAAGTATTCACTTGCTGTCGGTGGCTAGGTCGACGGATGCATCCAAACCTGCGCGCATGAGCTCGACTTGGAGTGCGTCGGCCAAATCATAGGCTGAATATAGCGCAAGTAGTTCGGCAGACAAGACAGAGTGGCAAACTTGACGAGCTTTGTGCGATGCGTAGTGTAAAAGATACACTCTTGGACTCTGATCTCCCAGAGAGATTACGTATCCCGGTTGGGAAGCACCATCGTCGTTGCTGACATACGACGCATCGGCGGATACCCGGAGGCGAAAAGAATCTATTAGCCCTGCGTAGACAATTTCGCGCAGAGTTTAGCAAACCGTGGCGGCCGAAACAAGAAGCCGACCACTGTGCATCCGCGTGCACGCCTGCGCGGTGATCCGGGAGCTCTTGACGACGGCACATGCGATGGCTGGCCGGGTGCCGAAAGCGACGATGTTTCCTCGAAGCCTGCGACCGTGCTAGCCGTCAACTCACGCTTGGCATAATTCACTGTGCGTTATTATTACGGTACCTTTGAAAGAGCTGATTTCCAATCCATGAAATGCAAACGGGACCGCACGGAGACCCTCATTGTCCAGACGACTCGAACCACGATTTTCCACGACCCAAAATGGTGGCGTGCGAGTGGACAAAAGTCGTCAAGGAGGATGTCAAGCATTTCCCGATGACATGGAATTTTCGAGTAGTAAAATCCTAGGTCTAATGCGACGCAAATGAAATTTTCATCAAGCAACTCGGAGTGCACGGTTCCGTGCCAGTATGTTCCACTGTCTACAAGCCCGTACAATGGCTTATGGATACGCGAGTGGGCAGGACAGGCGGGTGCATTGTTCACAATAGACGTCGCATTCCTTGAGCCGACGCGGGCTAGCACAATGCTAACTGCCGGTTTCTATTTGAGACACTCTTGTCGGGTCAGAGGCCATTGCGGTTGAAGTTATTCTTGAGTATTCTCGCAGTAGGGTAGCGGCCAGCGGGTGACGGCGGAAGCGGAAATCAAGAAAAACAGCATGAAGCGCGTCAAGGTTGATCCATTGACTGCAGTAATATTTGACTCATTTTCCCGGCGATCTAGCACGATAAACCTGCTTTTAGACTGACCATTTGATTTGACGAACCCACTTCATTCTGGATCCAATAACGTTGGCCATTGCTGGAAGGTCTGGACATGGTTCGAGGACTTGACGGTTGATGATGCCATTTAGCTCAAGTAAATCAGCGTCATCCCAGCTGGCGTTGCTGGTGGCACTGGCTTGAGGGAATGTTTTGTAAAGATCTTGAACGCTTGCAGGTGTGTCAACAAACAAAGTGGCGGGTGTCTCGAGCCGGTATACCTTCACATTGTTGATGTGGAATTCTTGTTGGCGGGCGCGCGCGGCGCTTACTGTTGACGGTAATACGACGGTTACCCTTGGTGCGTCGACCTTCAACGCGATGTAAGGCCCTTGCCATTCGTATGCACTCTCGCGGCGAACCAAGACGGCTGTTCCCGGTGTAATTTCATGGCCCGGCGCGGCATTTGGATAACTCGGTGCCCTTGAACGTCGTGCTTGAGCAAGCTTGCGCGCGGATATCCACTTCTCGAACTCATTGCGCGCAGCAAAAATGGCTGCGATTCGTCCGGCTTGTGTCTCCATATGATCGTGTTGCGCCACCTCCGGGCGTAGTTGCATACGTGGCACGGTGCCAAAAACCAAAAGGGCCGGAATAATTCCTTCCGGACCACACGTAACATTGAGTGCCCGCACCGTAATGGCCAATTGATCATGGGCCGTAAGGTCGGGAGCCTCACGCGCGACACGGAGGAATACCTTTCTCAGTGGCTCGTGGTATCTTTCAACCTGGCCTAAGGACCAGTGAGCCTCAACAGGAATGTCGACCAACGCACAGCATTCCGCTTCCAGAAGCACGCGCAAATCATGCGACACGGTGACGCGTTCCTTGTCCACGACAACGCGGTGCGGAGCCCCAACGATGGCAATCCAATTGTTAAAGAAAATGCGATAAACACCGGTTGCGGTGGCATCTTCCCCGCAGAACATTGCCATTTGGAATTTTGTTCCATTGCACACCGCGTGAAGAGTCTTGTGTGTTTCAAGAAACACGAAGTCCATGGATACGGTGTGGTTGAACGAAACTTCTACATCCGCGGCAATTTTGAATGTTGAGCGGTTGCCACGGTACCACTGGCAAGTGGAGCACTGAGCGATGCGCTCCTCGAGTTCACGCCGCTGGACGGCGTCGAGTGGCTCGCCGGCGAGGCGCAGAAGCTTGAGCATCTGCGGTGCACTGGCGTGACCGAATCGCTTGTGCATTGTGTCAAGTTCTTTCTGGGTGTACAGTAGGGTAGCCAATAAACGTGGCTGTCCTGACCCAAGCAAGAGATGATTGTTTCGCGACCACTTCAACTTTTCGACTGCTCCGGAGGCAGTTGTCAGCGTTGGGTGACGACCGTACTGGACTTGAAGTTGCTGTGCGAGGACGACGTCGGTTCCGAGGATGATTGGCAACGGCGCGGCGACCACTGCGACGGTGAATTGTAGGAAATGGTCGGAACCGAGCGCAACACGAACGGTGCCGCCTCCCTGAACAGGATACGAGGTGCCCCAAACGATTGGCTCAGAATTGCGCGCAGGTGCCAAGTCGACGGGTTCTCCACGTGTTTGTCTATATGCGCAGTAGGCGCGGAGACCAGCGCATGAACGTGGCGCGCCGCTATCGACCAGGACACAGTCCGTGCGTGCGACATCGGGCAGTGCATTTGTGACCGTGTAAATGGCGGCACTGCCCTGACACCGTCAGGCCATGTGAATACTTGGCGTGTCGGCTTCGTTCGCATCATCGTCGCAACCATCAATGCCTTGCTGGGCACTGCGTGTAATCGGCAGCTCGCTTTGAGCCTGCGTGATAGCATCATCATATTGATAGTCCGTGAGTCCAATGATGGTACGTGCTTCGTTTGCCGGCATGCTCCTGCGCCAGCAAGTGTCGAGAGTGTGACCCATCCGGCCACAGTGTTGGCATTGTACGCGTCGATCGGAAGCCTCTCCTGCACGATTGTTCGGATTGTCGGGAAAACGAACGGTGCCAACCGCGCGGCTCCGAGCGGCGCTAGGGTCGTTGGGGCGGTTGGCAGGTCCTTCCATACGGCGAGGCGGAGCTCCGTAGAACAGTGCACTGGAGCCGCTAGTGATGGACTGCGAAGAATCCTTCGCACCCAAAAATACTCGCATCTGGGACGTGAACTCTGGTCCGGACCTGTCAGCGGAGGCAAGGGTGATTTCGGCACCGTACGTGCTGCGTAGCATTGCCTGAATCACGTATTCGTCATCGGTCTCCGCAGATGGACGTGCTCGAGGAACGCGGTTGCGAATATCGCTCACGATTTTGTGGAATTCTCCGACCCTCGTGTCCCTCGGGTTTCACCGGACTTGAGCGCTCCTAGCGTGCGCGTCTTTTCAGTATGGAGTAAACTTCCTTCCCGCTCACTGTGCCTCTCTCATTCGTTTTTCTTTTTGCCCGTAAACGCAGCAGCGGGCTTTTATACCTAGCCGCCAACCCGAACTCAGATACGACTGGTTCGTTTATATCTAGGGTCGAAACCGTTTTTGGAGAACAGTGGTGCAGTTACCTGTAATGGTTCATGGTTATTGGGAGTTGGAATCGGTTCCAACGGACATCAGTCCCCCGTAATCGATTAAAGAACTGTGCCTCATAACTATACCATCTCATTTCCTCCGACATTACAATGAGGGCGTGTGCGATAAAAAGTTCGTCACGGGCGAAGGATGAAGCAACTTCAAGACACTGTGATGCTCGTTATGACGAGAGAGGTGATGGGTACCAACGCCACTGGGCCATACGTGGGTTTTCTGTTAACGATCAACGAAGAACCCTTTTACTATTCCCCTCACCTCTTCCTTTTTTTTCTAGGCTTATTCGTCTGCCATCTCTGCGCGACCGCACCCACTATATAGACGCCCGTCGGGCCCTTGTTGATGCAATCTGACCACATCGAGTCACATCACATCGAGTCACGTCACATCGGCATCCGGCGGGACGCTAGTCGAGTCACGTCACATCGGCATCCGGCGGGACGCTAGTCGAGTCACATCACATCACACCCGCTGAATCCCCGCCACGACGTCCCGGTATGTTCGCACTCGCCCTTCCGCACACCCATCGACGAGTGGGACGGGCAACTTTCCGCGCCATAGAAGAGGCCACTGACGACGTTTGTTTTGGCGCAAACAGCGTCGGCGTGTGAGCGTGACAAGCAGCCAAAGTGCTTGGTCTTTTTTCTGATTGCAGGCCCTCCCAGCGTCGCTTTTCCCAATCAGAGGAGTGCTTGAAGACACGGAACAGTGAGGCTTTTATCTAGGCCTTCTACCGAGTCATTGCATGGCCCAGGGAGGGCCTCCGCTTGGCTGGTATGGCTGAACAAGTGCTCGTGTTTTTTATCGCACGCTCGCGCAAAGTCCAAGAAACAAGAGGATTAGCATATGCGATGAATGAAAGTGTTGCGCATGTCACCTTGCTATGTGCGTGTAAAAGGACGCTGAAGATCAGCGGGGCAGCCAAAATCTCGATGTGGGCGCATGAAACCCAGCACTTTTCCAACTTTCTGAACAATGCCTCTTGTTGACCAGAGTGTTATGCGTTCGACCCTAGTCACCTAGAACGGTTCGGTAAATTGGAAACCGGTAAGCCGTTAAAGCGTGAGACCGTTTAACCGTTTCTACAAGCTTCTCGAGGTTCCAGAAACTTTTAGACGTGCGCAGAAATGACAGTGATTTGCATTGTCATTTCTCTTGGCTGCTTGCTGTCTCTGGCGGAAGTATGGGTACAAGAAGGCGACGCACCTGCCCGGACTAGCCGGTCAGGTCTTGCTCGGAGTGAGAAGAGGGAAGCAGAGAGTGAGTCAAAGGCACAGCATTGGTAAGACTCGGCGTCGCCGGAGAGCCACCTTGACCACCTTCCCATGTAGAAAGACTGCACTTTGTACTAGTCGTAGCAGGGAAATCCTTGATATCCACTTCCACTTCACACGCAACAAGAACTGTTCAGACACGAGCGACATCCACATGGATGACCTTGGACTTTCGCAATGTTCAAGTTTTGGCGCGCTCGTAAGATTTCGTACATAGATGCCAAATCTTCAATATGGTGTCTTCTAGTTTCCACCCTTGTGCGAGCCCAGCGCGCCATATTCTTAGCGCGCCATATTCTTTGCGCGCCTTTTTTTCTGCACGAGTTGAGCAGAAGCTCTTGAGAGTTCAGTCTCCAATGTTTTCGGTTAATATCGAGCGCGCACCTCACCGACGAGTGCTCCATTGCTCCAGTAAAAGTTGCTCCGCGACGTCGCATGATCACACCCTAGTAACAAAACAAAGGACTTCTTTATTCTGAATTTCACAACGATTGCTAGCGCTACCCATACAGCTCTTCCATGACCCAGTCCACCGCTTCCTTCCATTCTCTGCGAGTGCCGGGGCGGTCTTCGTCTTCGTCGGAAAAAGCAATCAGCTCCCCAGCGAGTGCTGCATAGACCCAGCGAGAGTCGACGACGGGCGATTGTGTAACAAGTCGCAAGATTTTGATATTATCTTTCTGTCATCAGACTCTTCGTCCCAGGTACGCATTTGATCCGCGGCACGATTGCGCAGTTCACGGTTGGCGAATGCGACCACCTTTGACAAAGTCGAGCCCACTGTTCTTTCATTGGCCCACTCCAGCACGTATCGCACAAGGACTCCTGGTACATTGAACATGCCGGACAAACGAAAGTAACATTTCGAGAAATCTTCGAGCCGAGCATACCGACCAAATGATTGTTGCCAGAGCGGGTAGCAGAACAACTCAAACGAGAGGATCTCTTCGGTACCTTTTGCCATGGCCGCGCGCACTTGCGGGCTGCGCTCGGCTCGCCGGCAAACACGACGGTCAATGCATCACCAACGGACCATGAAGTGCGATGACGGCGCCATCATATCGAAGAATTCAGGGACATTCCGTACAGTTTTTTTCGCAGTTGCGCGCGTGTCCAGCGTTCTCAAGATTTTGTCCATGTGGCTGATTGGTAGGAAGACTGTTAGTGGCAACGGCCAGTTCGGAGGTGTTCTCTGTACATTTTCCCAGGAGGGGGCCATCACCATCTCGAATACCGTGCCCCGTTCGGAAAAGAGCCCTGTTGAATAGTTAGAAAAAAAATCCAGTGCACAAACTTATCATTTCACGCAGCGGTACAGTGCTGCAAAGTCCCAGTCAACCTCCCAAGGATTCTTGACATTTTCTTTCTCCGTCGAGGAACGTTGCTTGGCGACGAGTGCCGACACCACGAGCGCGAGTGTGTTGGTATGATTGGTCAAGTGTAGAGCCAAGAATTCGAACTCGACAACCCGCACCGACATTGGCCCTCGTCACATTCGCTCCATTTTGTCCCGAGATCGATTTCTCGGACTCCCAAGACCATAAATGTCATAGCGTACGCCTTTCAAATCTGGATCCGTGCCAAGTCAACAGATCAGGAGTTCACATTCAGATTGCCCTCGTTTAATGAGCCTGCCGATGTGGTTCTTCACGACTGCGCACTGATTGCAATACCAGTCCAGTGATTCAAACATGCCATCCTGCCACCTCAACGATTGCTGATACAATTGTCCCTGGTACAAGCCCGCGCGCACACCAAAGTCCACGTGTCTAAAGACAAACACGGTCGTATTGGGACCCATCGGAAAGAATCCTCTGCATCGCCATTTCCTGGTCAGCGCTAGGCCTGTTTTGTACGGTCTGGCGCGCATGCGATTGCATGGCCGGCCGATTCACACCCTGCACTGCTGCACCAGACATCCTGCCCGTTGGAGGCTCTGAGTATTCCACCTCTTCCTAGTCCTCCAGAAACAACTGCAGGCGCGGCTTCCGCACTGCCGCAGCTTCAGCTCCGCGAAGTCCCTCCACGACTTCGTTTTTCATCGCCATATTGCCGCGCTTTCGCTGGTTGGGTGTTGTACTCGTCCCAAGTCCCCCCCCGCCCCTCTCCCCACATCCAACACACACACACACACGCACACTGACACAAACACACTCACTGTACTCGAGACCTTATGAGAGACGTTCCGGGCCTTCTTGTAGGTTTGAGCTTGTGGACTGACCAGAGAAGTCGCCTTGCAGACCAGGATGTATGCCAATTTACTCCTACTCTGTCCATTGTAGAGATAGTCGAAGTGGATGAGCTCATCGGAAGAGTCCGCATGGCGAGTCTCGCTCAGCGCTTGAGGTGTAATCTGGCGTCCCGTTGTCATCGCACAATGCAGAAAGGACTTGCAGAAAGTGCGTACATCATTTTCACTACCTATTTTCCAAGCAACTTTCATCAAGTTCTTCATGGTGGGCTCCATGCCTCTGTGGCCCGCTAGACCAAAGTGAGCTGCTACAAAGAGCCACGTCTGGAGAGCCTTGTCTGCTATTGGAATCCAGAGAATGCCATTTCTGTCTGTGACGAGTGCTCCTGCGCTAATAAATCGCTCAGGGATTGCCTCTTTGCAGGCCCTTTTTTGCCTTGAATTGTCTTTACTTTTGGTCACACATACTTTTCGGGGTCACTGCTCGGCAGAACAAGTGCTTTAACAAGCAACGTAATTTTAGAAGATTCTTCGACTAGCATTGTTGTCTCGGCCGCCTATCTGGAACACATGTCTGCCCAAACAATTTCTTCGCCCGGGATACTTTCAATGACGTACCTAAAGCCGCTCCTTTTGGGCGCCCACCTGAACGGTTTGCTAGCCGTTTGGCGACCAATGCAAGGACAAGTGCCGCGCGGATTGAAAATGTATATCAGATTGGCTTGGTCTGTAAAGATGTGCACGATGTTCGTAACCGTATGGTGCTCTAGGCGGCACATTGATTCCAATATGGCAAAGGCCTCCTTTTCAGGAACGCTCCAACGTGATGCTGCTCCTACAAATGATCATGACACAAATCCCAGCGGAGTGTGCCGCTGATCTTGTATTCCTAGCTCCCAGTCGTGTCTGGACATGTGCGTCAATGTTCCTGCCTGATGGGTATCCAAAGCGTCTGTAAATAAGCATGTCGCCAATTGAGGACTAAAATGCGCCAGAGTATATTGCTGGGCTATTGAAGTGTTCAAAGCTTCGAAAGCTGTTGAAGACTCTTTTTCGCGGAGCTCAGCAAGCACAATGGCTCGAATGCTTTTCGCCGTCCGTCTTCCTGCAAGCCTGTAGCACTCTTCCATGACATTTTTCAAGAGCGCCGTAAGCTTAGCGTACTCGCAAATGCTCGTCCGCATTCTTTTTAGGGCACGCAAGAACTGCAGCAGCTCGGTTCCTGTGCGAGGTGGTCGCATATGGATCAAGGATGAGAACTACTTTGGACTCAGGCAAATACCATTCCGATCTATTACTCATCCGCAGAAAAAAATTTCTATTTTGTAGAACTGGCACTTACGACCATGCAGTTTGAGGCCCTAATTTACGAACAGCACTAATATTCCGGTAATGAAACGCAGAAACTCTTGTTCAGTGTCTGCAAATAAAAGCATATCATCTTGCCACGACAAGAAGTGTTCATCCAATGATTGAAAGAGAGGAAATCACAGCTTCTGTGCCGCCTTGTAATCCTCGAGTTGGAGTAAAGATTAATCTTTACACAAATGGGCGAAAAACTGACCGGAAAACTGAAATAGATGTAAGCATGTATTGCATTGTTTATTGCTGTACCTGTCGTGCAGCGTCCAAACATTGTGATGCTGAAGTGTCGAAAAATTGATCGAAAAACTGATCGAGAATTGACCGAAAACTGATCGACAACAGATGAAAATTGTAGGTACAGTAGACTATGGGTGCGTACAGCATTTATTAGTCCTTATAGAAGAACTGCAATATCATTTGCCCGGAAAACTGTCCCAAAAACTGTCCCAAAAGTGCCCGAAAAACTGCCCGAAAAATTGCCAGAAAAACTGCCCGAAAACCTGCCCGAAAACCTGCCCGAAAACCTGCCCGAAAACCTGCCCGAAAACCTGCCCGAAAACCTGCCCGAAAACCTGCCCGAAAACCTGCCCGAAAAACTTCTCGAAAAACTTCTCGAAAAACTTCCCGAAAAACTTCCCGAAAAACTTCCCGAAAAACTAACGACAAACTGTGTGGTGCCGCCTACAACTTTAAACTTTGCGAGATGGGTGGTAGCATATAGGTTTAATCATGCAAAGATGAAACTTCATTGGACTCCGACTTTTAATTTTATTCTAACACGCCTTCGAATATGCTTGGGTTTAAACGTAGTACCATCGGCTGTTCTTCATGCGGATATCCTTGAATGCTGTCACTCGTCCGGTTATCTTCGCCGTGTCTAACAATCTTACCGAATTATTACTTAGTAGGGTTTGATGCAACACCGGATCTAGGCGCTTGCATTTGCATATGCGCTCCGACTTGTCGATTTCTCCATCGTGCGCCTCTAAATCTTGTATCACCACCACGTCAAAGGATTTGTCGTAAGGTCCCTGTAATTTGATCCGGACAATTAGGATGCATTTTCCATATCCGTGGCGTTCAGGGTGACCAGTTTGTAGTGTGTATTCGAGAATGTCCCATCTCGGAGAACATGTCAGTCCCTACGGATCCGAGAGCCGAGTTGCCAAGCTATCTCGGCGACCCAAGAAAGTTTTATGAACTCTTCTTCTTTTCTGTCGACTCTGTCTGTTTACTTTTTGACGGCTAGGCCGGCCGCGACTCGGCGTAGTTTTATACTAGGGCTAGCAGGGAGAGAGATGGAGACCCTCATTATAACCAAGTGGTTATAGTGAGGGGGGCTGCACCCCTGTGGGTACAGCGAGAGTTAATTAATTATTTAATTAATTGACACTCCAGTATTTTTCTGCTGGGTCATGTTATAAAATTCATTGAAACATGAGACCGACGTGGGGCAGGGGCGCACGAGATGACGAGAAGAGGAGCAAGTTCATCTCGATGAGAACAGATTGCGAGAATGAAATTTCGAGAACGCCAACGCAGCGAGTACCCGAGGAAAGTCCCCCGCACGAAAAAGCGGACCTGTTGGCGACGGAGAAGGCGTTTCGCGAGGGACTGCGCAAGGCGAGAATCGGTTTGCGGGCAGGATCACTTGGGCGCATGTCGGACACGGTGCCTGCAATGGGCGAAAGGTCGTCGGAATCATCCGTGGTGTGCCACGGAACCGTTGCAGACAGAACTTGAGCGAAAATGGTCGGCGTCTTGACCATGAACTTGCATGGGTTACGCTGCGAGCTGGCGTCAGCACCTACAAATGGTGCGACAGGACGCGGGCCTGGTTATTGGTCGGGCGAATGCTTGATCGGTGCCGTGCTAAGATGAACTGGATGGACGAGCCGTCCGTCTCTGTAGAATGTTAGCCACATGGACTCCCGGGTGCCCTGCTTGGTCAAGGAGTCTGCTATGTTGTCCGGAGCACGAATGTGTGACAGATCCGTGACGGTATTCTCGCGCACGGCATCACGTAGAATGGTAACGTCGATCATCAAACGCTTCTCTTGAATGGTACGACAACGATGGACAGTGTCAAAGATTGACTGCGAATCGGTAAAGAGCCGAATCGGTATCAGCACATTATAAATGGGCAACAGCGAATCGCGAAGCGCAAGAACAAAGTCAAGGCAATCGGACAGCGCATAAATTTCAGCGGCAAGAACGGAGCGAACGACGCGAGCTGACTTGAATGATCGCGCTTGCAGAAAATGGGCCAGACCCGTGGCGTCGCGCAAGAAAATAGTCCATCCGAGACGGCTGCGCAACGTGTCATCAACAGAAAAGGCCGCATCTGCGTATGCACATAGTTCTAGCGAGTTTGTAAGAGGAATAAACGGCAAGGCGAAGTTGCGAGTATCCATAAGCTTGCGACGAATGGTAGAAAGCCAACCAGCGTTATCGACTTTGTCTGGTACTGCGGTGTACAAATCTGGTCGGGACAGCGACGCTAGCCAGCGAAATTTGCCGCGAACCTGAGGCAACGGTAATGTTGTCAAATCACATGATAAAAGGCTGTCGACGAAGGCTGTGGACGAGATGCGAATAGGATTGGACAGTACGACACAACCATTGAAGTTCATGGGCGGACTTTCCACAGCGGACATGACAAAAGCTTCCAAGACTTGTTGAAGGTCGTGGACAAATTGGTCAGTGCCGCAGTATATAAGATTGTCGCTCAGGACGCCAACTAGGCCAAAAGAAGAATAGAAGAAGCACATGTCAAGAGGCGAAACACTCAAATGCAAAGTACATAGAGCATCATGGATGGTAAACCACCAGTATGTACCAGCTTCCGTGAGGCCATACAGTGGCTTCAACAGCTTCAAATATATTCGCGACCCCGAACACGGCGAGGATATTGCTGTGGCAAATAAATTGCTGAGCGGTGACCGCAAAACAAGGAAGATAGGACGCCGCAGCGCGCTCGAACTCTGCACGTACGCCTTCTTGGCATCAATCGTAAACAGCTGCCAGCCGCGGTTGGCTGCGATACTAAGAATGACACGGAAGCCCCACATGGATAGCATTGGGCTCTCAACGACGATATTCTTCTTGTCTGGATCCAAGTTGCCAAGCGCAACAAGTCTGGATTTCGGAATCGGATTTGCAGTTTCCGCATTTTTGAAAACACGAACCATGGACGCTGGTAGGATAATTGCACATTTGGCAATTTTGTCCGCACGCTCAAAAACGCCACGAGAATAAAGCCACTTGAGTTCTTCTATGTCGCTGTTGTAAAACTGCTCTCGTAAGGCTGTGTTGGAGCGAAATTCAGCCGCGGTGACAGGTCGTGTTAGTAGCGCGGACGTTGATATGTGATCATCTGAGATGTAGCGTCTGACGTGATTCACATGATAATGTCGCACCGAGCCTGTTGGCGGCATACAAATACCGACCGAATTACCAGATACGGAACTGCATAGACAAGGGCCTTCGTAGCGTGTGTACTTGCGGCCCCTTTTGGTAGATTCGCGAGCCACAAGAACGAAGGCCCCTGGCTGAGGGTAAAGATCGTCTGAAGGCGTGGCGGCTTGATGCCGTCGTCGCAGTGCCGTATTCAAATAGGATTTCGCAATGTATTCTTCGAAGCTTCTGCGAGCGATGAGGATTGCACGAATGCGTTGCGCTTGCGAAGGAACGGACTCAACTGACGCGATGAGAAGGCGCGGCAGTGTTCCAAAAACCATCAAACACGGAGGAATAGACGAATGGCTGGGAAAGCTGTTGGCAATGAAAAAGCACTGCGAAAGAGCTTCGTCGTCATCCGCGTCAACATCAGCTTCCACAATCTTGTCATACATGTCACGAATGATCCCATGCGCGCGTTCGACGCGACCGATACTATGATGACCTTCGATGGGCTGCACAGCCACATGCACAGAATAAGCCGACGCTAGAGACTTGAATTCGGCGCTACCGTGCGTTGAGCCGGCGTCGACTTTGATGATGTGCGGATAGCCAGTGTACGCAGTTGCCCAACATAAAGTAAACATTTCCCATAGCGCCCGCGCGGTACAATCTTCTGGCATCCACTGCCCAACCTGGAACCTCGTGCTTTCGCATATGATATGCATGACAGCGCGCTGACGTTGTGTCGAAGATTGAAGGAGTGAGAAGTGATCCATAACCACTGTATGATTGAAAACTACATCAACAGAAGCGGACAATTGGAAATGACGCGGTGCTCGAGCAAATCGTTGACATATGTGGCAGGACTTGGTCAGTTCGCGAAGAGAGTTGATATCATCATTGGATAGCGGAGCGTCAGCCACATCAAAAATGTGTGCCAGACGGTCCGCCGACGCGTGTGCAAACTTGCGATGAATTTTCCGAAGCTCGGCGTATGTCAATAATACATTGGACACATGTTCAAAGTCCGGTACCAGAAAAAGACGGCGAAGACGTCGAACTAATCGGTAGCGAACGCGTTCGAAGACCAGTGAATTGTCCAAGTTGTTCACGTAGCACCGAGCCGCATCCAAATCTTCTAAACCGAGGACCATCGGTGGCCAATTTGGATCAGTTTGACGACGAGTATCCAGAACGTCAACATCAAAGGTTAAAATCAAATCAGATGTGATGGGAAGACGAGCAGTCCCGGAGCCCAGCGAATGCAGCAGACCGATGTCCAAAGAATGACTGTAGAATTTGGCCGAGCGTAAAGTAGTGCTCTGGTTTACGACGCGACAAAATTCAAGCCATTGCGGCAGTGAACAGAAACTTTTCACTGCACCTGTATCCACGCATATGCCCCAAAAGGACTTTCGCCATGATACGTTGATCGCACTGTGGCTGCGCATGATGCGCGCCGCATTACTTTGAAGTAAGGCCCACATCTCGTAGTCCGAATATAGGGGTCCCGAATTGGTTATCAGTTGTCCGGAACCCCGTGCTCTTCCCCCGAATCATTCTGTGCGTATGGGACGGGACCATAAAACTCATCATCCTGTTGTGTGTCGTCCGGCGACTCAGTCGGTTCTTGTGCGGTCGATGTACAGTCATATTCGAAATCAAATGTCTGGAGGAGTGAACGGACAGGCTGTGTTGCAAGCTGACGTTGCAGCTCTGGACGCAGAGGCGAAGGACACGCGCGAAAAAGATGACCGGGTTGATTGCAGTTAAGACATGCCCGACTGTCTGCATGATTTGCGCGACGGGAATCTTGATCACGTACATGACGTAGATCGCGAGCGAAAAGCGGGCGATGCGAAGTGGCGATCGGCCCTTCTACGAGTTGTCGCGTGTTCGCAGCGTTGGCGTGGATTCTCCGATCGGAATTGTCGGTGCGTTAACGCGCACGCCTGTTCAAGCAGCCAGCGAGGTGTTCGTATAGATCGTCGCCTTTGTCGAAATTCTTGAGAAGTACGCCGGATGCGAAGTGCTCGTCTTAAACCGCGTTGCGCAAGGCACGCAGAAGACGTTTGTCTCCGAGGTATTCATCCGGTAACCAGTTTTGTGCATACTTCAGCACTCGATGATACAGATTATAAAGAATTGCTTTGGTCCGAGCCCCCCGCATGCGTACAACCAAGTCACTAAACTTTGTTGTTTCGAAATTGTGCATCATGTGTTCGTTGTATTCACCTGAAAACACCTTGTTGTCGAGAATTGCAAAAACATCTGAAATAGGTGCGTCATAACGCGCATTTTGCTGGTAGTGCTCCTTAATTGCGCCGCCCAAAGTAAGCCCAACGAGGAGCGGACGGTGCTCAGCGGCAACCTCCGCTCGCACGAAAGAGAGCGCGAGTTCTTCTTTCCAAGCTCGATACGAAACTTTGTCAACGAACTCATCCATGTGGAAAATCATATCCGAGCGCACGAGTTTTGACATATCCGCCGCGCTCTGTGCCAATGTCCGACCGGTTGCGGGATTCGAACTGGTCAAGAGCGAAATAGCAGCCATGCCTGAGACCTCGCCGTCGCGTGATCCCGTGCGATGGTTGGATGGCGATGGCTCATCAGCTCGCACCGTGCTTCCTTGATCGATCGATGTGCTACGCGCGTTGTCATAAATTCGACGAAACTTCTCCTCTGTAGAAACGCGTGGATCCGTCGCACGGAATCCTGGAACTTCCGTATTCATTAAAAAGGAAACAAATTCTTCTCTGGCGAGGATTCCAGCGTTCATGATGCTCGAAAATGGTAAGCGACGTACCATCTGCGTCATGAGAGCTACACCGTTGTACTGACGGAACATCGTGACAAATTCTTGCAGATCTTCTATGGCAAGTCTCTTCTCAAAGGAGAAACCGGATAAATCGATCGAAGCCAAAGCTGTCGTAATGGAAGTATCGGCAACACCCGCGGAGACCAGACGAATGTCCTCACGATTTGTCTCTATATTTACCTGTGTATCTTGATCCGGAGATTGCTCCGCTGCAGCGCCAATTCGACGGTCTCCGTCGCTACTGTCACGAACCGTGCTGGCCCAGGACACAGCGGCACACCCAACAGCAAGCCAAGCGGCACACGCACGCACACAAGCTGGACAATCCACGCAACCAAGAGGAAACACAAGACACCCGCAGTCAACTGGACCTGCGGCAGGCAGGAAACCCGGAACCAACGACGCTCACGCACGCTGCTCACACGCAAACAGCCAAGAGCACCCACACACGGGACCGACAGAACCAACCAAGAGCAGACACACGGGAAAGACACAGCCAACCAAGAGCACACGCACGGAGCAGGCACAGCCAACCAAAAGCACACACACGGAAGACGCGCGTAACGGGGGAACCAGGCGTCCGCTGCCCAACCGGGATCCCGTTCGGCCACACCTTACGGTGATCCGGGACCCGGGGAGGCGTTGTGGGCAGCCGGGGTTAGCCAGAGGAGGTTACCTCACCTTTCGGCTTCAAACGGCCTATCACTCCTTTATCCGCCCCCGCCCACGTACCACCCCCGGATCCGCTTCCGAACAAGGACCGTCTAATGACGCCTTACCCCAGGGCATCCGCGAACCTTCCCCGTTAAACCCCCCGCTCGCTCGCTCGCGCTGTACTCCCGCTGTACTCCCGCTGTACTCCCGCTGTACCCCCGCTCCTCAACAGGTACCCAAGGCCCGAACACGCTTCCTTGCATACACCTGTTTTTACTTAGATCCACCTTACTCCTTCTGTCTCCCGGCCCCCCTCTCCCCCCCTTGGTTGCCGACCCGCGCGTCTTTTTATACCCATTGCGACCACTGTACCCCCGAGGTACAGTGCCTTGCTGTCGCTGAGTCTAGAACCTTCCAGAAGGTTCCAGCCACCTCCTGGCTGTACACCCATTCCATACTGGGTGGTCATCGCGCGTCTGGTCCCTAAGGGTAGGGGCCTTCAGGCCTACCACGCGCCCCCTTGTACACCTACAGTACAGTGGGTCCGGCGCGACCAGGTATCCGGCCACGGACTATGGCTATTTTTTAATCATTTCCTTAACACACGGGCTACTCCCGTGACACTACTTCCACCCGCGCCCGCGGTATTCCGCGTCGGTCGCGTCATCTGTCTTCAGTCACTTGTATTCTTTCACCGTTAGGAACGTAATTAGCTAATGTCAATCCCTACGGATCTGAGAGCCGAGTTGCCAAGCTATCTCGGCGACCCAACAAAGTTTTATGAACTCTTCTTCTTTTCTGTCGACTCTGTCTGTTTACTTTTTGACGGCTAGGCCGGCCGCGACTCGGCGTAGTTTTATACTAGGACTAGCAGGGAGAGAGATGGAGACCCTCATTATAACCAAGTGGTTATATTGAGGGGGGCTGTACCCCTGTAGGTACAGCGAGAGTTAATTAATTATTTAATTAATTGACAGAACGATAGTGATTCGGATGTGCAACAATGCATTCGGCTTCGTCGCAAGGCTTTTTCAGTTGAACTTGTCTGAAAGCTTGGAAGGTTGCAGTATCATCAGTCACAGCCGTTTGGAGTTTCTCGGATGCATACGTCTTCAAAGCCGTATCCGTGTGCAACCAGAGCATGTTCGTTTCTTCGTCATCAGCGGATTCGAATGATATAGAAGGGTTCCATGCCGTTGGTCGCCATGAAGGGGCAGCCTCAAATCCGGATTCGCTGCTGTACGTCAGAGTAGTGCACGCGTTCTGCCAAATTCCGAAAAGGATCGATGAACAGTTCACAGAAGACGAGCGGTGCCGGTACCACGCTCGAGCGGCATCCGATTCTCGTGTATGTGTGTATGCTTTATCGGATACTTGTTCGTGTGTATATGCAATTGCATTCGAATCCTTGTTCCTTGTAAGTTTATCAAACCAGTACGAAGAAGAAGATCCGATTTCGAACACCTCTGCGCGCTGCAGCATGACATTATGTGGGATATTCGTATCTGCGCTGACCAGTGATTTGAACCACGCCTTGCCGATTTGAAACGATTTCTCTCCATCCGTAGTATCCCAAAACTTTATCGGTCCCAGATCCGTCAAGTTGTCCCCGAAGTGAGACAGTGCATGTATTTTCGGAGCATTCCAACGTAGATTGATCTGCCGTTTGTATAAATCGAGTCGGGATTGCAAGTCGGATGTGAGCCTTGGGATGAGTTCAAGCCATGGTCGACGCAGCTTTTCTTTGTATAGTACGCCATACAGTCGGATACATCTGGTTGCAAGTTCGGTAAAGCTTTCACGTGTACGATCCGAGAGTAAATGCTCCTGGTGTACAAGAACAATCATTTGAAGTAGAAAGCCCAGCGAATATGATTGTTCTGCGAATTTGGGTAAGTCGGATAAAAACGAAGATAATCGTATCGGAGAGTATGTCGCTGGTCGCCGGAACCTCGCCTCATCCGTTATCTTCGTTGCAATTTGGTTCCAAGCTTTACCTGCTGCTGAGTCAATGATACCTCGAAGTTGGTCAGATACGCTGCCCTTTCTGTTGGACTCTGCCCTCCTCGGATTGATGTGAGAGTCGTTCGTCTTTGTTTTGGCCTTTGGTCTTTGACGTGTATTCGTTTGTGACGAATTTCTTTCATTCGCGCGGACAATTTCATCATCCGAAGAGTATTCGTCATGCGACTCTGAATCATCGCCACTGGTATCTTCGGATGCACTTCCATGTCTTTGTTCATCGAAATCGAGTGAAGCCCACATGCGTGGAAAATCCGAATGTTCTACTTCGTTCAAGTGTCGCGTAGCTCGCTGCTGCGCTTCCGTGAGTCTCTCAGCGACGAGGCCTACCTCGTGTACAGTATTCGGTTTGCTCAGCAATGCTTTGAGACCAGCGACTGTGATACCTCGAAGCCAAAATGCAAGGAATCCGTGCAAGCCATCTATGCCTGTCAGTTGAAATCTCCCGCGGTTGCGCAGATGTATTTTGTGTTTGAATGCGGATATCGTTGCATTGAATGCAACGTCATCGGCATCATCAAATCGATTCCATCCGATAGCCGCTGAGTCACCGAGAAAGTGGAGAGATTGTTCTTTTCTCTGTAGCGTGCCCCATGCAGATAAATTCTGCGTGATGAAAGGTTCAACCTGCTTCTCACAGCGATATTGCAGAGGAATACGCGTAATCCAGAACTCTTCTGCCTTGGATGCATCCGACTTTGGTCCTGCTTCGACTGCTCGAGTTGTGGCCTCTGGTGCTATCACCATGCATTGATGGCATGGCATGGTTCGAGCACGGGATCCGGATACAAAAGAAGCTTTCGTAAATGAGCATTTTGAGATCATCGGCATGTCCATTGACAACTTGTATGCAATAGGAAAAAGAAGCAAGCGGCGATGATTCCACAGGACTGGCACTCCGAATTTATTCGCGATCATGAGATGGTGGAATGCCTTATTCATAATTGCATGGTACATGGACGATTCGAGCTCTCTTTTGGCTAGCTTCGGATCAATGCGGATACTTGTTTCCTCACCAAATGCTCGTGCAATACTTCGGGTATCCACAGGTGGTAAGTATGCGACGACTTGAGGAATACGGGAAGAGTGTGTATCAAACAGCCTTCGATGTACTATTCGTATCTTCAGTGGCGTGACTGTGTGTCGTCCATTCTGGGTCATATGGGACTCATCCGCAAATATCTGTATTGGAAGAATTACAACCTGAGGTGGATCCGGTCCATGTTTTCGATTCACTTCAAATTCTATCCGACGGGCTGCGCTGATGCAGAGGTTTCCATCCTGCGGATGCATCACTATTTCGCGATCCCGGGTTTTGAATAAGTCGATAACGAATGGCTCCAATCCGTATTCATCAATAATAGCTGCAGCTGAACGCATGACGATGTCCATCGATTCACGAAATCGGATCGTTTGCTTCACGTTCCGGCGTAGGGTGTTTCGTCTCAGTCGGATTCCGCGACCATACTCGACGTACGTCTCAACAGGTTTAATACTCGGATTGCCAAGAAGCGAAGACATCCGCTTCGAAGATCTGAATATGAAAAGAAGTTTTGTTGCTCGTTTCAGCACGTGAGAGGAAGCTATGTTCAATTTGCTTTGTAATGCAGCGTATACAGCGTCGATTCGAGACGCCTCGTGGTTTAACGGATACCTTTTCAACATGGTAAATGAGTGTTTTGTCAGCTGGCTTACTTGGCGCTGAGTCATACGGATAGCAATTTGTAAGAGTTTGGTTTCAATCGACTTTAAGTCCGTGGCATGACGTACGGATATCCCATGCTTCTGGATGAATACTTCCTGGTCGTTTTTAATCGTATCATCTCGATTGCTTCATCCAGATCAACATCTTCCATTTCACCCGCGCCTGTCAGACTCCGTACGAATTTTGACATCTCGTCGTCACGATCTTGCAAGCGCTCTCGTAAAGTCTTTTGGTTTAATAACGCAGTAAAGTGCTTGGCATACGGACCTAAGATATATTCGACTTGCTCTTCTCCTTCTTCTCCGCAACGCACCGGCTCCATCGGTCTTAGATACATTTCCGCATCCTGTGTCAGGTTTGCATGCAAGCTCTCGCAACCGCTGTCAATGTCACGATCCGAATGAAATTGCATTTCCGGGTCCTCGTCATCCATCCGGATATCAGGAAGCTCACTGCCTCGTCCAGTCATCGTTTCTGTATTTGCGCTTCCCGTATCATCCGGACTGTCCTCCCTCCGCAAACTACCGTCGTCCGCATCAAATAAGTAGGCCTGCGTATACGGGAGTCGATTCGGATGCATGCGAAGTTTACATTTGCGCTTGTGTGACTGCATCATGTGAAGTCGCGTGGAGTAAGTCAATCCCTCATCCTCTGGTACGGTGAAGTCGCATCGGGTCCCATCGCATCGGATACGTTTGTTTCTACGTCGATGCCAAGCGTTGCTCTCGAGGCCTTGCTGTCTGTCCATTCGCGGTTTGGGGAAGTCTTCCTATCCGTATGTTTTCGCGCACGTCACGCTGTATCCGTTCCGCCTCCAAAGCCTTCCGTCAATCCGACGCGCGTGTCTTTCCTGGACGCAGGCGTAGCGTTTGTACCACGGCAAGCCAAAGAGGTAGTTAATGTAAAGCTTTCTCTCTGTGAATGCGTAATTTTCCCGACAAAACCCCACATGCCATTCAATTCTGCCATTTTTTTCATTTGGGTCCATCAAATTCGATACAAGTCAAACGCGCAGGCCGCAGTGGCCGTGTGGCGAAGAGCAGGTCGTGTGGGGAAGTTGGTGTGATCCGGAGAAGGTGGGTTGTGCGAAGGTAGGAAGCGCTGGGAAGGCGGACAAGGCGGACAAGGCGGAGAGGGCGGTAGCGCGGTAGCGCGGAGGTGGACAGTGCGGGTGCGTGAGTGGTGGTGAGCGGGACGAGATGGAGAACACCGGGAAGAAAGTGGCGGATCCGAATCCGTCGAAAGGAAGGAAAGTGGTATCCGGAAGTGCGCAGGGCAAGGGGGGTAAAGCGACGTATCCGGCGGCGACGAAAAAGGTGGAGCCTGGGCGTGCGTCCGGTGCGGGTCAGGGTTCGGCAGTGCGAGGAGCATCGTCGAAACTGAAGGCAGCCGTCCGAGGTCATCCGAATGATGAAGTTGAGAGGGATGTGGAAAAAGTGCCGTCGGAGTCCGCGCCAGCTACGGCTTCAGTTGAGACGGCTGCGGTAGGTGATCCGATTGGTGCGAAATGCGCGGACGCGGAGACGAATCCGAAGGAGGATCTAGTGAAGGACGTCGGTGCAAATCCGAAGGAGGATCCAGTGAAGGACGTCGGTGCGAAACCGTCCGATATCGTGGGAAAGGCTTCGGATACTGCGAAGAAGTCGACCACATCCATGTCCAGTGTTGGCCGTCGATCTCCGATTCGCGCGGTTTCTGTGTCGTCGGATTCGCAGAGTGTGTCGGCAAGAGCATTGCGCGGACACCTTCCAGCGGATACCGGACTACCTGCAGCAGGTGCTGGTGCAGAGAAATATGCATCCGGAGATTCGTTGGACGCTGCGAAAATGGATACGGATATGCGTGTCAAGAGAACGCCTGGAACGAATTTGCGTGATTCGAACGCACCTTCAGGACAGCATGCTGAGTCTGACGTGAATCCGAATACTCGGCGATCGAAAAGGGTCTCGACTGTTGACAAAGGGAAACGACGAATGTCGGATTCGATCGAAAGTAGTGAAGCATCGGATGCTGATGAGCGCAGCCGTCGCATTCGTGGTGGACTCATCCGTAGTAATTCGGCGAGTTCGCTGCGACTTGGGGCCGCTGCGCTGAATCCGAATACCCAGAAAACGCTACGAGGCCCGCCTGGGTATGGTAGAATTGATATGCCAAGTGGTTCTGGATCCGGAACGTACCGTGCGCCATTCGAAAGGCGAGGAAGCAGTTCGCTCCCGCGCCCGGGACAGATTCCCCGCGGATATGGGAATGTCAAGTATGACACGGCTTCATACAGCCGCGAAGACGATCCGGGAGCTAGCTATATCCGAGGAGAAATTCGAAGTGATATCCGAAATGTGCCTGGGATATTTGCTTCACGTCAGGATCCGAAGCGTGCACGGACAGATACGTGCACTCTCGGTCGAAGCAGTCATCCGATGCAGCAACCTAAGTCCATCAGACGAGGCTTTTCGCATTACGATATCATAGATCGATTCAGTGCGATGTACAAGGATGCAAGTGAGAATACGTATAAGGCCATTCACATAGAGGCCAAGGAAAATGACAAGGTGGGTCTGCATCTTTTGGATGTGATTCTGAACGTCGACTTCTACATGCGAATGCTTACGGCATGGTCGTTCGAGAACAAAGATCCGCATCAGAATTTCACCGACGGTCTGACCGGGCTCGAATTTTTCGAAGTCACTCCGTGCGAAGACTCTCCACGCGAAGACCATAACGGTGCAGAGCTTCCGAATGCGCTGCTGTACAGCAACTACACAGTAGACGAATACTTTACGGATGAATTCGCGTTTACTTCGGATGACTGTCAATTCCTGCACGCGGATATCGGTGCGTACCTCATTCAGAAGGTACCCCACCTGGCGACGAAGAAGACGACGGGTTACCGAGGACGAAAGTTTGCATCCGAGGATTATATTATTCGGGTGATGAATCATCCATCAGACCCAACTGGCTTCACGATAGCGGATAGCGGCATGTTTTCATGGATGCTGAGAGATACAGCAATGCTCTGGGATCTAATCCGTATCAATGCCTTGAATATGAATAATGCGTACGCAAGGCTCCGATTTGCACATCCGATGGATAATACGGAATTAATGCAACCAGCGGAGATGCGACGTGGATTTGATGCCTTAGGTCACTTTGAATCTCTAGCCAACGAATGGTATGCGGTGACTTGCGCAGTCCAAGGCGCGCTTGCCTGTATGGCATACAGACCATGTCGATACACGCATACGGCTTCGATGGGAAACAAATGTGATTCTCGATACGGATGTTCATGCGATGATTTCTCTTACGAAGATGTGTATACGAATCCGATTGGCACTGTGGAGCGCCTTCCGGTTCATCCTCTTCAGGATGTGCTGCGTGGCATCCGATACGCACATCGATTCTTGTTGTGCCGGAAGAAAACGATGGGGGGGTGATCAAGAACAACGATGCATCGAAGCAGCATATGAACATGCGTATTACAAACGGTCGATGGATGCCAGGGTTGGATTCGGTCGGAATCAAGTGACGCGGCGAATGTTGCTCGCTGAAACAAAGGAAATTGATGTTTTCGCGTATGACCAGGTGCTCAGAAAATATTCGGATACCTCCACGAGCTTCTCGCCAGAAATGGATACAGTGAATGGTTATCCGAGTGGTTCATACCTATCGAGCGTGCATACGATTACTGCATTCCATGAGATCTGTGCCTACTGGCCGTCGTTCCAGGTGCGAGTAGAAAGTGTGATTGAATGGAGGAGGCAATGGCCTGTATTCGATGTAACGCGCCATCACGCTGATTCGGATAAACACGGAAGGAGCTTTCGAATGGACCAGTATAATCGATTCAGCGAACTTCATACACGACTGTGGGTCGCACGCTATCACATCGCATGGCATTACTTTGCAGCTCAAATTCGTATCACGCGGCAGATCGTGGACCACTTTCAGAGCCGATATGTATTCAAGGACTACGAAAAGCATGATCCGGCAATGAATGATATCATCGAATACTTCGTTCGTGCAGTTCCAGCGATTGTCGAATTTACATGGGATCTATTTCGTCGTGCTGAGAATCCGGTGGAAGATGACAAATACGAATACAAGGTGGGTTCGCGTCGCCGTCGAACGTCGGCAAGATCATGGGAAATGCCACCGCGCGTATGGCTCTCACCCGGATACATTGATTCAATCACTAGGACGATGCATACGGATTCTTGTACGGCTGCGATATTTGCAAATGTGCCAGAAGTATTGATGTGGTTGAATCCGACGCCACATTTCTTGCATTCGTGGCAGATCCTCGTCGAGCCCAAGGATCTGAACAACAATGGTTTTCAGCAACGTATGAGAGATCCTGATATTGACGCTATGTCCGAATACGCTGACTACGGACAAGTGCGCACGATATCGGATGAACTGATCAAGCTTCGAATTCTCTTCGAACCGGATGGACTCATTTCGCGCAGAACAACGACATGGTCAAGAATGCGGCATACGGGGGAAGAGACCTCGATGAGGATCGGTCAGATGAATCGCAAGCTCCGAACGGAGCTTGCCAGCAAGTATTTCGAATTGGCCGAGGAGCACAATAAGAGTTTCATCGGATTCAAGCACCGCATACTCCAGGTCATCCGTGCAGAGCTCGCGCCGGGCACGCGCTACAGCAGGTCGAACATTGCATTGAAAAAGATAATCCAGGATTGTGTTCTTGTACCTTCATCCGGAAGCTTCGAAGCGTATATGCTAGCCCACCACGAATGCGTTGACGAGTGGACATCCACAACCGTGTATTTAAGGTTACTCGCCCGTTGACACTCCCGTTCATACTTTCCACTAATGCGGACATGTAATTCGTTAATACTAAAATCCTTAACAGTTAAGGATTTTAGGGTTCCTCGTAACCATTTGGTCTGGCTGTACCTCCAGGGACAACAAGTTTTGTTTTCTACGCCAAAGAATTATTTTTTTGAATTTATTAATATTTAATATATTTCAACTTCCTGTACCCCGTCTACATGGATCATTCTGTGCTGTGAGCGTGGTCACGGCATTGACTCAGTGACCACGTCAATATTGACGGCACCTGGTGTTATGAACCTCCTTTTCCTTTTACTTTCCCTCTCCTTCTTCTCTCCCCTTCGCTCCTCTCTCTCTTCTTCTTTTTTGTCCCCGAGCCTGCTCGCGGGTCTCCACGCCTTTTTATAGACTGCCGCCCCGTGTTCTCCAGCTCGCCGGGTAGCACTGTGAGAAAAATGACAGTGGACCAGCAAGGTTCCAGCAAGGCCACAGCAAGGCCACAGCAAGGATCCCGCAAGACTAGGTATCCGCGGGGTCGGCGGATAACACCTGGTAAGTATTGAACGGCCCCGTCACGAGGCCGTGGTTCGCATATGCGATGGCCTTCTTGGCAAGCTATCACGCGATCTTCATGTCGTCCGCCAGCCCTGGGTATCTTCTCATATGAGCAGCCACGCCTTGCCCTGTCCTGCACTCGTCGCACACGCAAAGCTCTTGCAGTCGCGGCGGTATTAACCCGGTGCCGCCTTCCTGCAGCGAGACCAAATGATCGCTTAGTGCCTGCCGCATGCGGAGCTTGGTTTCCGACACGAAGTAATTGCACCAGCAGCGAGCCCGCTGTTGCTCATATGAAAGGATATCCTCCATTATGCGCTGACCCGGATAATGCCGGATATACCCAGGTCGCCACGTACTGTTCATATGTTGGCACCAGGGCAAGTTCGGCGGGTGAGGCCAATCTGGGCTCGAGCCAATTGCCTGTACGACCGGTCGGATATCCCAGTACATGTTGTACTCGTTGACGATATCGTCCCACACAGGAAATCGGCGCGTGTCCAGAACGTCAAACGCAAGCTTGCGGGATATTCCATACGGCCTGCGTCGATTTCCAGGGAAATACCCCAGCAACTCCTGGATATCCTCCACTGGTAAACTCATCTGGCGAGCCCGGGCCCGGCGCATTTCGACGAGCATTATGCGAACAATATTGTGGCATATGCTGTGCGCGAAGTGGCGCCGCGCCTGGCTTGCTACCAGTTCGACGAGCGGTGGGTTCGTGGACATCCGCCACCTGCCCGAGCTTCTGGGTTCGGCGATGCAGCCGGCCAAGGCAGCAAAATCTGTGACGTGCCATGTTAAAAGACATCTCTCCATATGGTCGACGAAAGCGTCCGAGAAGCCTTCCGTACAGATTGCGCCGGCAAAAAGGAAGGGCGCGAATGCGTAATTTTGTTCGCATATGCGGCAGACGCCAACGGCCTTCCTGCACAATTCGCACATGCTATAATTGCGCATGAACCTGTCATCCACGTGAAAGTTCGACAGTTCTATGCTGTACATGTTCGCCACCTTAAAGGCATATGTCATGCGCAGGCAGCTAGTGCATGTCGGGTGCAGGGTCGTGCACTCGTAGATGAACTGGTCTGTCACCGGAAATTGACAGATCAAGCAGTCTTGGATATCCACGTGTGCGGACGCCGGAAGTGCACGCGCAGATGCCGATATCGGGCTTCGCACGATGTCCACATCGCTCCAACTTTGGCTGGCCGCTGGCAATCGCATATGCCCATAAGTACCGCCTGCGAGGCTGGACGTGCGGTACGTTTGCGGGGCAAAAGGCTCCTCAACACGGGTGCCATGTGGCGTGCGCGGCTCGGATGGGCGTGGTAGCATCTCCGCCGCACGTTCAAGGCCCCTCTGCAGCTGCCAGCCATCCGTCCACAATCGCCTGAGCATGGCGACCCAGACACTATATGGCGCGGACCCCCCATACTCTATTGATCGCACATTAGATGTGCACTGGTGTCCGCGGTACGTATGTCTTCGGGTCACGTTGCCAGATAACCATTGCACCCACACGCTGCTGCTCCCCCGATCCCAGGCAAAGGCAGTCTCTTGCGCCTTCCAATACTGGATTGCTGCCGTGTCGAGCTCGATGGATGCTGCGTGCGAGGCTGCATCAATATTGAGGTCTTCAGGAAGGCCAAAGTTGATCCTGCTACCTCCGTGCTCCATATGGAAGCTGCCAAACACCTTGGCAATGGCCAAGTCCGTGTCCCTCGGTGTGGCATGCAGTTCGGGCAGGTCGTCCTACAGGTAGTCATGCGTCACATGTGCGAATATTCGATTGTGCGCCTCTACCGTGTGGTCCCATAGCTCAATGCCCCATTCCAGGATGTTGCACATGCCGACATCGAAGCGTGGTGCGAGTAACTCCGGGACGTGCATTCCATCTGGATTTATCGCGTCCCGGAACGCATACAATTGCGTCCTCGCAATCGAAGGCCAAGCATACAGCTGAGCGCTCCGCAGCCGTGCTACACATATGTCGACGGCGTGCCTCTCGGAGTAGCGTGGGACGGTATAAGTCTGCCCATCTGCAGAAATCTGCTGGGTCGGGACGTTTTCCATCCTGAAGGCTTCGCGCAGCCGGCGCCCATGATACTCTGTATGGTGTGGCGGCCAGCGAAACACCCTTTGCGGCTGTTCATCCATCTCGGTGGGCCCATATGGGAAGACCGACCCCGAGTAGTCAGCGGATACGACACGGCTCCGGAGCTCTTGGACCAAGTTTCGCATATGCGCAAGAGCAGCATCTCTGCCAAACCATATGGTAGCATACGTGCTGATATCGAGGAGCGTTGTCGCAAAGTCCATCATCACGCGCACGGCGCGGATGCGTTCTAAGCGCGCCAAGCATCCCTTCGGGAACAATTCGTCACCGTCTCTTGCCCTGCGCGGACGTGTCCGCATCGTCTCCACATGGAGCCTTGGGCCTTCGTGGACGAAGATGACGGCCGGGTATCCTGTTGTGTTGCACGGGCATGCAATATTGCGCGGCAATTGAGGAAGCCGATAAGCGTTGCGAGTAAGCCTCGAGATGCGCTCCACCGCATCATCGTGGCCGCGAACCACCAACGCAGCATCATATGATGGCGCACCGTACGCAGTAGGCATAAGCGAGCGCAAATGGTAAAAATGAGCATATGCGCTGTTCCAGCCGTCACTTCGCGTCGGCTTTGGGCTGAGCTCATATGGGCCAACGGTTGTCAGGCGGCGAGGCCACTCGCATCTCTGCTTCAGCAGCCATGCCTCCAAGTCTAGACTCTCTTCAATGCGTGCACGGCTCGGATATCCGAGTGCACCTGCGTCAGTGCGCCTGCGCTTATGTCCATATGAAAGCTGGCGCGGAGCACTTTGGTCGGCAACCGCACCCGTGAATTCGTCATATGACCACGCAAAGAGGCGTTCCGTGCGCTGCGCCGCCAGAAACATGCGATACAGTGCCACCTCCCGCTCTCCCATATGGGCTGAATAGTGATGCTGCCCATATGGGGTTTCTGCGATCCAGTGGGCCACCGTGACGCCGCCACGTGGACACTTGAGAGCTCCAACAATATTGCTGAAGTACATCAAAAAGGCATGGCTCACAGCGATGCCCAGGTGCGCCTCGCGGGCTCCAATATCGGCGTGAGACATCGGGTCCGACGCGGCCGTCTCGTCACGGCGCAAGGCTTCCGTGCGCCGCACCCGAGAGACCTGCAGAAGATCGGGCGGCAGCAGCGGCCCGAAACACATCCTTTGTCCATATGGAGTGGCGTCCAAGTCATCCTGGGTGATATCCCCGGACACGTACAAGTCTTCCAGCTCCCATGCCTCCGCCCGGTATGAATCGAGCGAGCGTTCCATATGGACAAGTGCTGTCGTCAGCCGGCAAATCCCCGTCTCCGCAGAACCTGCCTCTGTCGCGATATCGCCGCTCCCCTCTCTCTCCGCGAGCAAGCGACCCCTTCGCAACTTGCCGGCATGCGATCCCGTCCCCAACACCCCACACGGGTCACGTCCAAAAGGTCACGTTTTCATATGAAAATAGCTCTATTTTTCCAATCTCGACTTGTCTTTTTGCGCGCGCTCTCGCCAAGGGGGAGAAGAGAGATAGGCGAACTTGTGCGTCTCGAAGGTGGCGCGCCATATGGCAGACTTGGGAAGGGGTGCGCGTGTCCGTGGCGCGGGTGTCAATATTAGAATGAGTCGCAGCGCTGAGATATCGTCGCGCAGCGCAGTGGCCCGGCGGCTGCGGGGGGACGAGGACGCGCCGGCGGAGGCTGTGGTCACACCAGCCTTGTCTTCCACAGTCGATGGCTCCAATTTTGGGCGGCGGCGCCGCGGGAAAGACAGAGCGAAGAAGCGAGCCAGAAGAGGCTCCGCGACCGATATCTTTGTGCGCAATATTGTGAATCGTGGGCTGTTACCTGCTGTTGTAAAGGTCGACGACGCGGGTACGGGCTGTATGGACTTCTGGCGCAAGTTCGAGCGCCTTGCCGCTACATATGATCATCGCGAGCCGTACACGCCAGCGGCATCGCCGGGCTTGACAATGTTTACCATGTGGTACACTGACATTGGGTTTGTGGATCCTCCGTCCATGATGGAAGACGAAGCACTTACTACTTTGATGCAGGAATCGCTGGAAGGTGCCAAAAATAGGCTCCGTAGGAATATTCGTTTGTCGCTCGCGGCAGCTTTCAAGGCCCACTTGGGAACCGCGCGTCGCGTCGTCGACTGCATAACGCGAGACGGGACGGTTGAGGAACCGGTCAAGTCGTTTGCCTGTCGGCCATTATTAAGTTCTAGACTGTACAGAAAGTTCGGAACGCCAGTATCACCATATGGTACAAATTTAGCTCCACTGGATGACCGCATCACGCCAAACGAGGAGAAGGAAGCTCTCGATATCGGTATCACTTGGATGACTGCGATCTACTGCGCAATCACGCAGGTCCTGGGAAAGTATGGCCGATCAATATTGGCGCTTGAAAGAGATCCATACTACAGTGTCCTTTGTCGTGAGCTGAAAATCGATGAAGCGGACTCCATATGGCTACGTCCGGATAGGGACGGTTCCGAATCTGACAAGGCTTGGTCGTCGACACTGTGGTCAAACTCGCTCATGCTGTCACTGTTGGGCCTGCGCTCGGGTGCGAAGGATGGAAAAGACTTTCCGTTTGCTGATATCGGACTCAACTTGGAAGGGCTGTGTAAGCTGCAGATGCACTCCCTCTTTGTCTCTTCGGCTCAACCGCGGGCACCATCGATATCGAAAGTGTGTCAAGCACGTGATGACACCGCATCGGACTGGTAAGACCGATCGGAGGAAAGTGATGACATGCCTGGAGATAATGAAGACGAATGGAATATTCCAATACACTGGGAAACATATACGTCTTGGGCTGATGGAAAGCTGCCTGAGAAGGGCTTCATGGGCATATTGAAGTGTATCCAGACATGCCGACGCTGGTTTCGCTCGGATATCCATTCCATACAGCTGGACGAAGAGGGCCGAATTTGTGTCCGTGACAGCGATATCGCAATCAACGACGGAGACCTACGCTTGTGTCGAGCCATCCGATATCGTGCAACTCAATTGCGCCTCATCAATTGCCCGCGCGCGTCTGTTAGTCGTTTGCCCCGACCTTCACATGCTCCAACGGTGAACTCAATGAATGAAAGCGACGATATCGAACAAGCTATGGGCGCACCATCCGCGGCATCTGCACCTTCGTTCCTGGACTACATGGAATATTCTGGTTCGGACACGAAACCTTGAACATAGTGTACTGCTTATAAATGGAGTTTATTGCTCGCCTTGCGCAGACAAAATGTCATCAACGGGTCTTTGCGCCGTTGAGTCTGATATCAGCATACTGTTTCGCCATGGCATACGCCGACGCCAACTCTTTCGATGGCTTTGTGCGCCCTTTCGGCGTACCATCCACAAGGGTAAAATCGTGCTTCATATGTGTGTGCTCCATGAGGACCCACACAAAAGATGCGGCGCTTTTCCCAAGGAAACGGACAACGATGCAACCCTTCCTCAATGTCATCACATCTTCGTCGGCTTTCTTGCGGCCTTCTTCAGAGGTATCTCGCACGCACCCTTTCATAAGAACTTCAGGGCCAAGTCCGTCAATACTGAGAACCACCACGGCCGGCCACCATGGCCATCCGGCGTATCTTGCAAGAACCAGTTCATATGGGTAAGGTCTGTCATGCGGGGCTATGGAACGCAGCCATGTTTTTGCGATGCCGCATCTACGAGTGTAAATGTCGCGGATATTCCCGGCTACTGCGTCCGATATCGGGGCGGCTCTCGTGAACTGTGCAAGGCTCACGTCACCAATTACCGACTTTGGTGTCTCAATATCGCGGACATCCAGCGAGTCAACGGCGACGCTCCCGTGTATCCGAGTCTCCAATATTGTGACCTTCCGGGACAATGCTGCTACCCTCATCTCAAGCTCCTTGATCCGGGCACGGTCTTCTATCACGTCAGTGGCGAACATCAGTACGCGGAGCAGTCGATGGACAACACCGTCGTCGTCACTGACCGCCATACCATCGCTCGCACGACCCAAGTCGTGCAAGTGCCGGATATCCGCAATGTCAATTGACTTTGCACCATCATGTTCACGTTGCATCTGGGCTGCGCGAGCCAAATGGGATGGCACCGCGCGTGGACCCACTGGCTCCACACCTGGTTCGACGCCGGTACGCTTACGCTTTGAACCCCGCGCGTTATTCGTTTTTCTCATCGGTTCGCTTGCTGTCTCCACAAGGACTGGCGTTTTCATCCATAAACCACCTCCCTCTCCTTCGCTGGGAGCTCGAAGTAGTATTGGGCAACGGTGTGACTTTGTATCGCTACGTTACGCCCGGCGTAAACGATTTACCGGACGCCTTTCGAGGCCCTGCATGTGCAAATGCAAACCCGTGGAGCCGCGCGCTCATGGGTGGGCTGGAGATACCGAGGCAGAGCGGGACGAGCTACGGAAGGTATCGCATTGTTGGTCTTCAAAGTGAGCGAAGGGGGCAAAATTCATCGACATGCTTTCCTCTACACATATGTTTCTACTCGCAAGAGACGACACGGATCAAGGCAGAAATATTTGCGGTCGTGGGCGTGTGTATTCACATCCAAGAGTGCGAAAACTTTTGTGAGGATATGCTCCGCACGGACAGTCCGTGTGCTAAATGGCAAAAAAACGCCCGGAAAAACTCTTGGAAAAACTCCTTGCAGTGTCAGCACGAAAAGTACAGTGCTTTTTCCATTGTCTGTCTTTTTTGAGAAAACTCTAATAATAAATGGCAGAAAAACTCGTGGAAAATCTGTTCAGCCGCTGTCCTTTCAGAATAGTAGAGTGATCTGAGGTATTTCAATCGCATCTTCTTGAATTTTGGAAAAACGTTTCTTGTACGAATTGAAAAACTCGGAGAAAAACAGCCGGAAAAAGCATGGGATTCGCGTGAAAGGGGAAGTGATTCGTATACCGCAACTTCAATTGTATGCCTGTACGCCCTCAAATGTGTTCGGGTTCACGAAGTAATACCATCGGCTAAGCTTCTGCGATGTATCCTGGAATGCTGTCACCCTCCCTGTTATCATCGTCGCGTCTATCACTTGCACGGAGTCGCTTTGCAATCTCTGGTGGTGGAACACGGGCTCGAGACGCATGCACTTGCTGGCGCACGGCGACTTGGAGGATTCTCCATCATGCCCTTCGAAGTCCTGAATCACTGCGACATCGAAGGTCTCGTTGTGCTCATCCGTATTTATCGTGATCCGGGCGATTAAGATGCATTTCCCGTACGCGTACTGGTCCGGGTGGGTCGAGTGCTTTGAGTACTCGACGAAGTCCCATCGTGGATTCTTATAGTGATCCGGATGCGCGACGATGCATTCGACAGTCTGCCTTCGGTGCTTGAGCTGCATTTGTCGAAAAGCCTCGAGTACAACTGATGCATGCGTCGCTTCAGCGCGGAACTTGTTCATCGCGAAACGTTTCAAAGCGCTATCCATTCTCGCCCATAGAGCTACCCTTTCAGCGTTGCTGTTTGTGCTGTTGGATGTACGCGAAGCGTATGGGTTCCATATTTGTGGTTGCCATTCCAAAGCACTTCGAAACCCGTTCTCTCTGGTATATGTCCAGACGGTGCATGCGTCGCGCCAGACACCGAATAAAGACGATGAGAAATGTATTGACGATCCTCGATGCCGGTACCATGGGTGTCTTTGATTTGCTGTGTTCACATTTGGTGCCGTGTTGGTGAACGTCCGCACGTCTGATTGTTGGCCCTCATTCAAATACGCGTCTCGCGTTAGTTGTCAGAGCCAGCGATTCGAAAACGATGCAAGTTCGTGCTTAGCAGCGCGGCGTAGCATAGATTCATGCGGCTTCCAAGTGTCCGAACCAACCAGCGACTTGAACCAGACCTTGTCAACTTGGAAGGATTTTTCACCGTCCGTCGTATCCCAAAATTTCATCGGCCCGAAGTCCGCCAAATTATCGCCAAAGTGAGAAAGCGCATGGATCTTTGGAGCATTCCAAGGTAGATTAATGCGCTGTGTGAATATTCGAAGCCGCGATTGCACTTCACTTGTGAGACTTGGGATGCGAATCAGCAGGTCACGGGGAATCACTCGCAGATATAGTACGCCGTACAACTGAATACATCGAATTGCAAGATTGGTGAAGGCAATGCGTGCATGATCCTCGAGGATGTCTTCCTGTTGTATGAGTACGACCATTTGGAGAAGGTGACCAAGCGAGTATGATTGTTCAGCGAGTTTTGTCAAGTCGAGTAAGAAGTTAGAGGAGCGAATTCGCGTGTACACAGCGTGTCGTCGGAAGCTGGCTTCATTCATGATATTCGTGGCTATTCGGCTCCATGCTTTTCCAGCGGCTGAGTCAATGATTCCGCGAAGCTGATCTGTTGCGCTGCCTTTGTGCTTTGGAGTTGCCGTCTTCAATGGGAGCGCACGGCCATGTGCACTCGAGTGTGAAAATCTCGTCCCGCTGGGCGGAGCGCTTGCTGTCTTTCGTTTCTTTGCGGGTGACGCTTGTCCAGATTGTGATGGTCCATCGATGTCAGACGCGCATTCGCTGTTGGATTCGGAACCATGTTCGCTGTTGCTCTCGCCTGCACTGGCACATGTATCTTCGCTTCTATCAAGCGATGCCATGGCACCGATTGCGTCTTCTTCCTCCCCATGCTTTGAATATTGCTTCGCGCGCTCTTGCGCTTCCGTGAGTTCAAAGACAACGTTTGCTACTCGGTGGGTGACATTTGGCTTGCTCAGTAATGCCTTGAGTCCGGCAACGGTTATGCCGCGGAACCAGAACGCCAAGAAACCGTGAAGCCCATCGATACTGGTCAGTTGGAACCTTCCACGATTAAGAAGCCTTATGTGTTCCTCGTATCCAGCTGCAAGTTCGTTGAAATCTTTGTCATCATTCTCGTCGAAGCGATTCCATCCGATCGCTGCATGTTCTCCGATGAACTGCAGAGAATGTGCCTTTCTCATCGAAGCTCCCCATTCGGATAAGTGTTGGGTCACAAGGTGTTCAATTTTCTTCTCTGATCGATACTGCAGGGGACGTCGTGTAACCCAGAACTCATCATTTTCTGTTTGATGTGGCGCCGCTGGTGTGCTGAGCGTGTGTATCGATGATTGTGGAGCTTGTACCATACATTGATGACAGGGCATTTTCTGCGCGCGCCCACCGGATACAAACGATGCCTTGGTGAAAGAGCACTTTGATATCATTGGCATGTCCATCGATAATTTGTACACGATGGGAAAGAAAAGCAGTCGACGCTGCTGCCATGTTACTGGGATGCCATGTTTGTTAGCAGCTAGCGTGTCGTAAAATGTTTTGCTCATGATCGCGTGATACATCGACGATTCGAGCTCACGTCGAGCCAACTTTGCATTGATGTGGAGGTTTTGGCTCGCTCCGAATGCTCTAGCAACGCATTCAGTGTCCACCGCAGGTAAATACGCGACGACATGTGGCTCACGGTGAGCATCTGAGCAGAACATGCGACGATGCACGATACGGATCTTGAGCGGCGTCATTGTATGACGCCCGTTCTGTGTCATGTGCGCTTCGTCAGCGTATATCTGCAGCGGAAATAGAACTGCCTCAGGTGGGTCCGGACCATATTTCTGCCTGACTTCGAATGCGATGCGACGAGCTGCGTTGACACACAGGTTACCATCTTGCGGGAAAACGAGGGACTTGCGCTGTTGGTCTTCGAAGAGATTGATTTTCAAGGCGTCCAAACCGTATTCCCTGATGATGGAAACAACCGAATTTACTGCGAGCTCCATTGGCTCACGGAAGCGAATCTTTTGGACCACATTGCGAGGTAAAATCTTCCCATGCAGTGTCTTCCCTGCGCCGTATTCAATAATTGCCTCCTGAGCATCGATGACTGTGTTTCCGATGATATCCGATATGCATTGCTTAGATCTGTGGGTGAAAAGAAGGGTCGAAGCTCGCTTAACCAGACCCGCAGCTGATTCGTTGATACTTGTTTGCATCACAGAGAAGGCCTTCTCAAGTAAAGATGCATCGCAGGTCGATAGATTCCTTCTCAAATCCGTAAAGGCACGCCTGATTATTCGAGTAATATACCGAAGAGTCGTGCGAGTAGTGATGCGTAACAGCTGCATCTCCATCGACTTTAGTTCAAGTGCTTCGCGAGTGGAAATGGCGTGCTTGTGCATAAACATCTCCTGTTCACTTTTAAACCTTAGAACTTCGACTGCATCGTCGATGTCAATGTTCTCCGATGAGCCTATGCCAGTCAACGTGCGCACGTACTTCGAGATGCTGTCGTCGCGGTGTTGTAGGCGCTGGCGTAAAGTCTTCTGGTCGAGTAATCTCTCAAAACGCTTTGCATAACGGGTCACAAGCGTTTCGACGTCAATCTCTCGACTAGGATACGCATCGCTCATCTGTGCTGCATCGTGTCCCATACGTTCTGCTTCGTTGGCTTCATCATTGTCTGCCGCGTCATTCTCTAGAGCAAGATCATCATCCGATTCAATCTGCTCTTCTGGGTCCACGAAGTCATCACCGCCGTCATTGTCGCTGTCCCGTGCGCTGTCGTCATGATTGTCTATGCCGGCACTGACGTCAAAGTCAATTCCACTGCGTGTATCGTCATCGCATGGGCCACCGTACACAGCAGTCGACCGTCGAAGATTCGCGTATGGAATGCGCCCTGTGCGTACACGCAGTCTGCAGCACAGTTTGTGTTCTCGCATGACTTGGACCCGCGCAGTGTAAGATAAACCTTGTCCTTCAGGCGGTGAAAAATCGCAGTTGACACCATCGCATTGTAATCGTTTCTCTCGACGACGATGCCACGGCTTGTGGGCGAGGCTCTCACGACTATCCATGCCTATGCGCCGAATCCCTTTAACTCCCCTCGCACGGCCCCCTTCCCCGGCCCCCTCGCGCCGTCCAATCGTCTCGTCCTCTCGTCCGGCCCACTCGTCCCGTCCTATCGTCCGGCCCACTCGTCCCGTCCTATCGTCCGGCCCACTCGTCCGACCCACTCGTCCGACCCTTTCTTCGCGTGCGTCTAAGTTGACGCTATTTTCTTCAAGTTGTTGGTGTGCATTACATCACCGCACTATTCAAATATTATTACTAAAATGGCGTAGTTTCACAATACGTGCAATATGGGAATGCTTGGCTAGACTTTGAGATTTTGAAAGGGTCAAATTTACGATGGATGCAAAGGATCAGACTGAGCCTCTTGAGCTGACCAGCACTGATGGTGTAAGTGCATAGCATACGAAGCGGCAGAGTGGGGCTTCGAATACAGGGCCGCGGTGGTAGAGCAGGTTCCGGCGAGAGAGCCAGTATTTGGGCGCGGCGGCTGGGCATTGGGTTCGAAAGGAAGCCACGCTTAGAAGCAGTCACAATCTGGAAAGTGTCATTATTTCTCGACATTTGACCCAGGAATCGAGTGGAGAAGTAAGGCGCTTCCGTCTTTCCGTGTGATCTAGCTTAGAATCATACTTGCAGTTATCGGCGTGTATTTACTGGGAGAATACTTTTTTCCCGCGCATTTGATTCCTCTGTTCAGTTGTGGGTATTTGGCAGTAGTATTAGTGCACAGTGGTGTATAGCGTCCACACTCTGTGTCGCGGTGAAAGAGAAAAGAAAATCGCTGAGAGTGAAGCATCAAAATCAGCGCTCGGCACAAGTGCAACGCATGAGAAAACGTCGTCGTCTGAGGAGAGCACTTAGAGTGTGGAGGCCAGCGGTTCTGGAGAGGAGGAAAGTAGCGATGCAGAGGACTGAGCGAATGCCGAGGGATCTGAACCGCGAACTGCTCCGGAGTGCAAACATCGCTGGTTTATGTGACGTTGAATGGAATGTAAATGTTCCATATCGCTAAAGGCCATGCGTTGCCTGAAGTAAGTAATCGTGCGCACGTCTGCAATCAGTGATCAAGTCGGCCGCCACGCGGCCGCGTCTGCGACAGGATCCGCTGACACAGTCACGCGAGCACGCCAGAGGAGCATCCATAGCTGCATCGGCAGAGCGCTTCGATAATCCAAACCTGATACAAGCAGAACCGTACGTGGCCTCGTAACATTCGAACACTCCGCGAATCTTATCCTGAGCAACCCACGAATAATCAGGCCAAGGATAACGGCATGAACCTTTGATATTCCAGCGGACCAGTAAGTACGATGACAATTTGCTCCAGATCACGTTGACGTCTGGCAGAGCACGAGCCCCAACAAGCTCAACTGTCAAGGGCCGACCTTCGAAGCGCACATACACGTGACTGATCCGATGGTTTTTGGTTTTCAATCGCATATCGAACGCCGGATGTTCCAATAGAATTGCCTCGGGGATCGGTGATTGTACATCGTCGATGCGCTCAACCCTCGCTGGCCAACCGTCCGCATTCTTCTCTGGCCATTCCTCCATCACCAGCTCAGGTACACTATGCTTCTCCTTACATCCCGTGTACGCACAGTCGACTCCAGCCAAGAAGCCAGTCAAACCTTGCTGTGCATTGACCATCGATGCACGTAGCCAGACCAGTTCTGCGTGAAAGCTTGACTCGGTGGGATACTTTACAGGGGGCTCCATCGGAGGCGTCGGAAGCGATACACGCTGCCACTCGCACTGCTTCAAGATATCGATGAGTTCATTGACATCGTTGCACAGACTATGCAGTTCTGCCTCAACACACGCAAGCTTGGAGTCGGTGATCATCGCGTGCAGCGCATACTCGCGTGCCTTTAATTCGCTGGTATTTGCGCAATAATATTGGCGTTCAGCGCCATCGCGAGCTGCATCCGCAATTGCTCCACTTCCTCTCTATCCGACATGACTGAATGGCGTAAAGGACGAAGCCTTCTCAGCGACAACACCACCGTTGATCTAAACTGCTCGCCTTCGTCCAACTTGGGCACAGACGCCAATACATCAGACATGCATACAGTCGTTAGCCGTTCACCCTGAGCGAGCACTTTCTAGTAAAACGAACGTGCTTTGATGTGATGCCCCATAAACCCACACGGCAGACCTGTTACACTACACGGAAGATGCACATGAAAACTTCGCCGCAGGATCACATTTCCAGCGTAGCGCGCCAAAAATGCTCAAATACAAGAACCGCACGCAAGCTGGCGCTCACACTTGACATGTCAAGACAAAGTTGAGAAGCGGAAGAGTTGGTGGTGTAGCGTGTTGCCGCTTGCGAAACGGGGTGTGGAGCGGCTTGTCGAACGGTTTGCGGCGGGCAGTGCTCGGCGGTTTGCGGCGCGCAGCGATCGGCGTTTCATGCTGTGGCTCGGGTGCGGGATGTGTTGCTGAGGAAGGTGTGGGTTGACGTACAAATACGACGATTCATCACGAGGAGTCATCTGGCGAGCCGCGAAGTCTGGGTGGCCTGCGTGTAGTCGATGACGCGACACTTTGGCGCATTGAACGAGACACGGATCGGAGACCAGCTTGTGGCATCGACGAAATATCTGCGGTGGTTGCGATTACACGTGCATATCAGCTGCGAAGAGAACTGGAAGAACTCGCTGTCACATGGGACCAAACCCGCGCCCTCCAGGTCTGCGCGGACGCGCCGGAAAACATGTTTCTAGAAAGAAGTGTCGAGCCGGTGAACGCAATTGCGAAACCCGAATAGCACCGACGTACGCACAAACAGCAGCGATGAATACAACGACGGAAGTCGAGGAACAAGATCCATTCATAAGTCTGAAAACTGGCGCGGCAGCATCGAACACGTTCCCGGACAGTAATGTGGATGCTTATGTTACATCCATGGAAACCGTTGCGTCGTTTTTGTATGAAAGCGAAACCACCGTGATGCAGCCAACGACGACTGGCGAAGGCCTCAATGCACAGCTGCCCATTAACCCCGTCGATCGCATATGTTTTACGCCATCGGATGCGACTCAGGACATCAGCTTCGAAACAGTTTACCCGACGGCAACCACTGCGCGAATAGTATGCCCTGAATCAAAAAGCCCCACCGGGATCCGCGCAAAGACCTACTCGATGAATATTTCGATGAATACTTCGATGACCAAGCAGACATCTAAATTGAAGAAGCGCAACGTGACACAGAAGCCGTATACCAAAGGAAGTATATGTGATCTTGACCTCGTGAGATTTTTTCGACAAGGGACGGCGCCGCTGATGCCTTTGACAATTACGGAAGAGTGTTTGGCAGCGATGGATTCATTTGCAGCGATGCGCGACCCCAAGCGCGCGGCGCCCAACCATGTCGACAATGATCATCCGATGGGAATCCGAGATACCGCTCTCAATGAGACGCGCGGTACGGACCATGGACGCAACGTTGGAGTACCACAGACACAACAGACGAACGCATGGTATACGGATTACTACACGTCTAACACATCCCCGTCCACCAATGGCTTCGCCTGCGCGTACATTTCAAAGTGCATGACTAAGCTGAGTTCATCGCACATCCTCGAATTGAAAGCAGCGCGTGAACGAGCTTTGACGTTGACCTACACTACGATCCGGCGATACTTATTCATCGGCGTCTCGCTTCTCGCCCCGCTGGCTGGCAATGATATGCTATCACATGACTTCGCTGGATAATTGAAGGATACAGCATTTCCAGACGACGCAGGTGCTTGCGCTGACTTGACGTACGATTTCCTGAAGTCCCTCGACGCAATGAATATGTCACCAGAGCTACAAAGAAAAATTCTTGTTCGAAGCATGACACGATGTCTCATCGGGCATCAAGCTTGGTCCGTTTTCCTGAACCCAGCGGCGTTTCCCATCAAACATATTCCGAATGCGCTCAAAGACCTGGGCGTCATCGATATCAGCGAGTTCAAGGACGTGCATTCCTGGGTATTCGTCGAACTGATCGCAACCGGATTGCGCATATACGCAGTGCTATATGCGACGATCTGCTCGCTCCAACCCATAACGTCATGCGAAAATGACCAATCAGAGTAACGATGGACACCGGAACATTTCGAAAGCATCTTGATATCCGAATCTGCAGCAAATCGACACTTCGAACAAGCGACGTCGACTATTCTCTCGTATATGCTGTCCTGCAACCATGCTTCCAACGAACCGGCATGTCTGATTAACGAATCTCAAGTCGAAGACAGTCCGCTCCATTTACGGACACGTCGATTGCTGACGCACTTCCAGACACTCAAACCCATGCGATGAACTAACTGCGTTTTGCATCCTAACAAACCAGCGCTCTTTACCGACACATACACAGGCATCATCGACTTTCTCAAGTCCATGCAGCAATCAAGTATGACGCTGCACAGAGCGATGAAGACGCTGAATTCGGGATCGCTACCAGGTCAGTGGGGAAAACCGTTCCCATCGTCGGCGATTTTATACACCCGTGGCTCTAGAAGCGATGGTTTTGATCCATGTCTCGTCGACGACAGCAAGCGACGACTGCTCGAGCAACGAAAAGCCTTATTCGACGCAAACTTTCTCAAACTCTATCTCCGAAACATCATCGCCGCTTTACCGCAGATTCTGCCACAGTACAAGATGGCATGCACGAATACGGATACGGACGACGTCGAAGTACTTTGCCGAGGCATATGGGAAGCCGTGATAGCTTTCGGGAAGCAAACGCTGATCCATGTCCTCACTGATAAAGCGTTGAGCATTCCCTTGCCCTCGAAGACGCGCAACGAATACGACGACGACGATGACTGTTTTGCAAATTTCCTTTAGATGCTTCATTTCTGCAGCGAAAATAAAAAGTAACCGTTGAGTATTTCGGTTACAAAGTATGGGAATTCTCACGTGTAATTTATGGAAGCTTGAAATGGCTGTCAAAAGAACTTCCAGATCTTGGAATGCCGGAATGTAATGAGAGCCGTGGAAAAAGTCCTGGAAAAACTCTTGGAAAAGCTCCCGGAAAATCTCTTCTCCGCCCGAAAGCTGGTGTAAGCAACAGAAAATAGTTTTTCCAAGAGCTTTTCCAGTAGTTTTTCCCGGTCGTATCCTAAAGTCGAGAGGGGACCAAATTTCAACACGCGGACTGGATGCAGAGCAGATTATCGAGGGTATCATCCGCAACCAAATGATGCAACACCGGTGAGGCAATATTGCAGTAGCAGTTATCCAACGCACACAAGTTCCACGGTGATATCACAGCGACATTCCACTCTGTTGGATTGTGCTCGACCGTCATTCGCGCGTTTGGATACTCTGCTGCCTGCACATTGACAGGACACGTTGTGTACGATATCTTCAAGAACAGTAGCAGCTCGCCAATACAGGGACGGGGACAACCAGATTCTGGTGTTACTGCAACGATATCGTAGCGCTTCCCACCATCGCTTTTTCTACGACACTCATATGTTTCCTTGCGACCGCCCCAGTACAGCGTGCGCAGCGTGTGCCGAATGTCAATGCTAATGTTTTGCATCGATATACCCCGTCCTTGCAAGGGAAGAACAATATTGTCGCGAACGAAGCGCAGCAGACAGCCGCGAATGTGCCGTCCAAGCGTTTCTCCATCACGATATCGTGGCGGAACGCCGTAGTCGGGAAGCGACGCAAACACTCCGAGGATGTTTTGTTCCATCCCGAGATATCTCAGATACGGTGTATACTTTCCACGATACCCGAATAGGGAGCAAGACTGTTTTCCGTTCGACCCGAGTCACCTAGAACGGTTCGGTTAATCCGAAACCGGTAAGCCATTAAACTGGTAGACCGTTTAACCGTTTCTAGAAGCTTCTAGAGGTTCCAGAACCTTCTAGACGTGCGCAGAAATGCCAATGATTTGCATTGTCATTTCTCTTGGCGCCTTGCTGTCCCTAGCGGAAGTAAGGGTATAAAAAGGCGACGCGCCTGCCCGGACTAGCCGATCAGGTCTTGCTCGGAGAAAGAAGAGGTAAGAAGCAGAGAAAAAGACACAGCATTGGTAACACAAAGAGAGCAACCACCAGCTGAATAGATGTGTTACTATTTAACCGCTGCTAGCTGTCTCTTGCTTCACTTGCCTCTCTTTTTCTAAGAATCCTTGCACCACGCGAAGATGGACTTTTATCTTATACCCCTCAGGGCAGAGATACATCGCCGACCGCCTGCAGGCCGAACCCCTCGGGCCGCAACGGCTGTATTGCCTGTTCGGGTCCGTCGTATTCACAGTCATTGCGCCTGCATCGGGTAAAAGCGCGCGAGCGCCACTTGCGCATCGCTTGATGCACCCATGTTTGAACATTGCCGTCATGCAAGCGGCTTGTCTTTACTTGCTTACCGGTACGCTGGGCCGGTGACTACGGACCGTTTTAAGTGTTTGCATATACCTCAAAGGAGCCAGACTGCTTCAAACTAGCCAGCGTGTCACGGGTGGCGCGCGCTACATGTGGCAGCATAAAAGTGGCCTCCACAGTAGCCAAGAATTCATCCCAGCTCGCCGGAGCGGCAAACTGCGTAGTTGTCGTGATCCATCAAGTCAGCGCCGGTCCGGGTAAATACGCCGCGGCCGTCCTGACTGCCTTTAACTCAGCCTCACTGTGAAGCCCATCCCCAGGCCGTGCAGGCCCTGCGGCCGCTGGCGCTGCTGGTGCAGCCGCCACCGCAGCTACCGCCGCGCCACGGAACGGAATGTAAACACCCTCATGCGCGCAAAACGACCACGTCCTAGTGGTCAGCGCGTCTCGCTCTTTATCGTAAACGTCTAGGCGCAACATTTGCGCCAAATCAACGGGCCCTGGCCGCACCATTAGACGCGTGAATGCCTCCATCTTGTCTCGTACCCAAAGCGATGATGCCACTGTATTTTGGGGAAGGAGTGGTCTCCAACGTATCAAACCGAACCATCTTTTATTTTATAGCTTGCTCTGAAAACTGCTCTACACAAAAGGCGCTCCTTGCTTTCTGACTACAGCGTCCGAGCCCGAAGCCTCGCCCGCGGCCGCATTTTGTATCCGCACTCCGGCGCGACATGCGTGGCCTCATCTTGCCCGAAACAGCCAGCAAAGCCCGTCGAAACGTTCACCAAAGTGTGCTTAGGATGGTCACGAACCGTTACTCTGAACGGTTCCTAACCGCTACGCTGGATCGTCCTTCAACCGGCGTGCTTCTGGTGACTCTGAGTACCGACGCCGGCGACTGGCGGCGCACTCGGCAGTAGTCGGAGATCGACGGCAGAGCGGCGATGAGATGAACGTGGAGGAGGCTGGAGTCGGCATTGTGGCGTTCGTGAGCGACCACGAGCCGTTCAGTGCGCTGGTCCGCGACAGGTTTGCAGACTTTGTTGTGCGCGAGATCGCGCCAGACGGCCGCGTCGCCGCGCTCCCTGCTCTGGCCCCGGCACCCGCACTAGTACCAGCACCGGCTCCCGCTTCACCGCAGGCAGGCGGAGATGTGCCACAGCCTGGCAAGCCTGCTGCGCCGCGCGCCGATCAAGAGGATCAGGATGGTGACGAAAATTGTAAGGGTAGCGGCTCGCAGCCGGGACACAGCGAAGGTGCTTCAGTTAATCATGCATGTGCTGACGCCGTGTCGATTGACATGCCAGCTGCATCGCCGCGCAATGCGGCTGCGGCCCGCGACGACGGGAAAGCAGTTCAAGGAATGCGGCTAGAACCAGATGCCCAGCTCGCAGAGCTGATTGGAGTCGAGCGAGCCTTACAGCTGGCTGAGCTCGCGCGAGACGGAGCGCACGCGGAATCCAAGACTCGGTTCGTGGTGATTGAAGGTGTGGACAAGATCGACGACAAAGCCTTTCGCAGGGCGCTGCATCTGGCAGTTCGCGAAGCTCACGCTCAGCTCGACAGCGCAGTCCAAGAACACGGTGGGGTGAAGCGCATCTTGGTGACTTTCCAGACGTCGGCGCAGCGCAAGCGCAAGCCAGATTCATCTGACCCGGGAACGGATCGTGTGTCCAAGCGGGTCAATTATCATGTGGCAGATGTTGAATTTGTGCTTGCAAAACGAAATCGAGACACTCACGACGTGTTGTGCAGCGTGGCAAAGCTTCTCAATGTGCCGGTGTCGCGGCTTTCGACGGCGGGCACAAAGGACAAGCGCGCCATCACGTTCCAGTTCGTAGTGGTCCGAGGCTTCAGCCCGGAACGCATCTTGCAGTTGAACGGCGCCTTGCGAGACGCACGTGTCGGGAATGCGAACCTAGCCAAGACAGGGCGACTGGCGTTGGGGGATCTGCTGGGAAACAAGTTCACCATTGTGCTGCGAGCGCTGAGTGGTCGAGAAAAGTCCGAAGACGATGTGCCGCATTTGCGCAGCACTATTGAGCGCGCCATCAGGAATGTGTCCACGCGTGGCTTCATCAACTATTTTGGCTTGCAGCGCTTCGGGTCGGGCGCATACGCCACACATGTGATTGGCTTTGAAGTGCTCCGCAATGATTTTGCAAAGGCTTGCCGGATGATCATGACGCCATTTGACCCAACTGACGGTGATCCATCGAAGCAAATATATCCCGAGCGCGAAGCAAAGCTGAAGGTGATGCATTCTTTTCTTGACAACACCATTTCTGCGCAAGAAGCGCTGCGCACACTTCCTGCGTGCCGAGGCAACGGCGGTCTCGAAAAACGCCTCTTGGAGAGCTACAGCAAACAAGGAGGCATCGTGGACCACAAAGCCGCCTTCTCGGCGATTCCCTTTAATTTAAGAAAAATGTATGTGCATGCTGTGCAAAGCTTTCTGTGGAACTCGATGGCGACGGTGCGGATGCAGCCCGGGCGCTGCCGCGAGTATGCCGAGCCTGGTGACCTTGTTGTTGCGAACAAGGTTGGTGACTTGGATGTGGCATCGAGTTTTGAGGTCGACCTGAGCTTTCGTGCGCAGGTGCGCGTGGTGCAGCCCGACGAGAGAAATCAAATCTCGATTCATCAGGTGGTGCTTCCCATGGTCGGCTACGACGTGCTTCGACCTGCAGGCGAAGTGGGTGAAGCGCTCAGTGCCCTCTTGGAGAAGCATAAGGTCGACTTGAGTGCGGCCAACTCGGCCGTCACAGAGTTTAATTTGATTGGATCGTATCGGCGATTGCTCTCGTTCGCTCAAGACGTGCAGTTTGACTTTGTGACATACTGCAACGAAAAGGTGGACCTGATTTCTACGGAGCTGCCCGTTCAAGTGCCCACATCAGCGTCGCGCGCAGCTGTCACCATGAGCGCAACGAGCGTACCAGTAGATTCGGCCCCAGGCGGCGACATGACAGCAGGCCCAGAGCGGCTTGCTCTGATCCTCAATTTCACGTTGCGTCCGGCCGCGTACGCGACAATGTTTATTCGCGAGCTTACCAAACAAGACTCGGACGCTAAAGCCAGTGCGAATGCTCGACCAGTGGAAGCGATGCTCGCACAGTGATCATAGCCTAGGATCAGCAGATCCACTGCGGAGGCGTGCAGATGTGAATATGAAAGCAAAGTGCACAGAAGGGACAGTATGCGCACCGCTGCTACTTGGTAAGCATTCGTGTGTGCAGCTCTGCGTCCACTGTCAGCCCGGGGAAAAGTGGAGAGCGGAATCCATGTTCATCGGGTGCTTGCAATACCGCTGAGCAGTATTTCAATTGTCCACGCCGCGGGGTGTGTCCCTGCGCAGGCGGCCGTCTTTGAAAACATGTCCAGAATGATATCGCGAAGGCTATACCCCGCAGCGCTTGGGCAGTGAAAAAAAAGCAACACTTCCGCGTAGATTTGCGGATCTGCAATACGGCACTCCCGGCAAGCGCCTGCAAGTCGAGAAGCTTTGACTGACGTCTGAAGGAATATTGGGCAGGAGGTCGCACGTATCCTCATTAGTATTCGGGTCCGGCGAAGGAGACGGCGGGAGCTCGCCCCGGCCATTGAGCGACCGCTCTGGCGTCAGTGGTGTGCAGAGAATGGACCTTGATTTGAGCAAAAAGTAGGTACAATATTGTCGGCCAAGTGCTGAATCGGAATGCAGATTGAGTCGCCAACCGGGCTACGGCAGCTGCAGGCTGGAGGTCTGACTTTGCAAAGCTTGGCGTCGCCCGCACGGGCTCTTGAGAAAAATGGTGCAGAGCGGAGACAGCATTGGTTTTGTAGTTTGCCGCCGCATGCTTGTGAGCATAGTTCGGCACGAGAGTAATGGAGCATCTTTAACTTCCTTAGAAACCGCACTCACCGGAGGAACGTGCTTTGATTGGCGCCATTCGAGATAGCGATTTGCAAAAAGGTGCAAACTAGTTCTTGACTCAACATGCTCAAAGCTACCAAGGCGTGAAGGTTCCCAGATCAAGCGATCTACTTACACACTCGCCAAGCGGACTGCCGCCTCGAACGATGGCGAAGCTCCAATCAACGCACATCCTCACGAGCACAGAACCACGAGCACAGAACCACGAGCACAGAACCACGAGCACAATTTTCAGGCAGAGGCTCGGGAGCACCTGAGTCTGTCCGGGGATGGCATGCACCGCGGCGCTTTGCGGAACGGAGCAGCGTGCTCTTGTCAGTTCGACTTTTAAGCAACCCGCGTGTCGTGCATGTTTTGATGTGTCACTCAGCAGGCGGCACAGTCATTGCGCACTCCGTAGAATAGTCCACTCGTCGTGGTGTTCACCGGTTGAGAGTCGTGTGTCAGCTCGGAACTGAAAATGTGCTAGTAGGGCTGGGCGTGACGCCAGCACAGTCGCACGGTCAGTCACAGCAGTAGATTGTGCGTCGCTGCTTGCGTGGCAACGCGCAGAAGCCCGAGCCTCGCTCAAGCGTCCCGGCACGCCCACACGGCGCGGTGCGCGGCGCCGCGCGCACAAGCGTTCGTGGCTGTGAGAGCTGCAGCGGCATGCAAATCATATCCATCCGAAACCCTAGCAATTGATCCCGCAGGGCTTGATCTCGGAGACATGAGCATCGGCAGAGAGCGCGGCTGTGGATTGCGCGGCAAAGCTCGTACGGGCCTGTTTGATCGTCGCCGCACGAGTGCTTCTTGAGAATAACCCTATTCGGTGAGCCGGGGGGCTCGGCGTTGCTGTTCGCAAAGCTTGTGCGGAATCCGCGACCGCTTGCCTCGCCTATGGAGTTGCTGCGCTCCGTACGGCTCGCTGCCGCAGCCGGGCTCGTGCTTCTCGGCGCGCTGATTGGTATTGCGGTTCTGTGGCCAGCCTCGAACGAGCCCGTCGGGGTGCTTGAAAGCGAGCACGAGTGGAACGTTGCGCTAGAGGAGAACATGCGGCCAGCACGAGTCCTTCCTTTAGGACATCGCGCGCCTTCGTTGCTTGAGAGCGCTCGCCCGTGGTTGGGAATGGCAACGGAAGCTAGCAAACAGACGTTGATTTTCAAGGATATCAAGGCAGGTACGACTCTAGTGTGGAGAAATCGGAGCCTCGGGCTCAATCATGAGGGATACAGGGATGTTTGCCACGAGGTCATCGAAGGGAATCTTTCTCACACGACTCGTAAACTCAAGTTCACGCCGAATCGCCCGGTGCCTGTTCAGCACGACACCCGGAGTGCTATTGTTGTCGCGGTGATGGGCGAGCGATACGAGGATGGACTGGCCGCGGTGATGGACTCGTGGCAGCGATTTCTTCTGGGCCCGGAACCGAGCAAATCGTACGTGATGGTGGTTGTTCTGCTCGAAGGAACAGAGGCTTCGGTTGACGCCTTTGCGGGGACCATTTCGAGCTCGATTGATGTACTCGACTGTAACACCAAGCACAACAGAGCATTTTGTGCGCAATTAGATTCCCTCGACAATGGATATCGCGTTTTCGTCGCGAAGGAATCGGGAATGCACGTGTGGGTAACATACGAGCCGGCCTTTATCCCGCCCGTTTTCGGTGAGGACTCGAAGCTCTCTTTTGAGAAGTTTGCCGAGGTCCAAAAGACAAGATGCAAAAACTGCTGCTATTTTGCGCTCCAGTACACATACGCAACGAATTGGTACGGGTTCGGGCTTCCATTCTTACAGGTGATGGACTATTTTGACTTTGCGTTCAAAATTGACACGGACCTGATGGCGTGCGGGCCCGCTCCGCTTGAAATGGTGGACGAAATGGTTCGGTCACACGCGCCATACATGACGTGCAAAATCGGAGCAGATCGTTCTTGCGGCGGGAGAAACAAAGATGTCCTCTTCCTCTTCCTGGACCAGGAAGAGAAGCACTGTGGATCTCGCTTTCAGGCGCAAGCAGAGAAACGTAAATGGTGGGATATTTCCCTACTTGTTCCGGAGGCAAACTTTTTTGGCTTTTGGCTGGGTCTTACGACTTCGCCAGAAGTTAGTCGATTTGCGATCACCTATCGAGATTTTAAAGAAGGCCTGTGGGAGCAGCGATGGGGTGACCAGCAGTTTTGGTCGAATATATGGGGTCTTTTTTTCCCCGACCCATACGAGCAGCACGCGCTTGACGTAAAGGAGTGGCGGTCCAACGGATTGATCCAGCACAAGCGCCCATGCCCGTTAAACTCGAGTGTTGCGGGCAGTGCGGGTCAGAGCTAGAGGTAGCCTACGTTCACGAGAGTTTGGAGCGCCATTGGACTGACACGAATTCTGATGATTACGACAACAGGAACTGTGAACCCAGATCGTGTGTGAGAGGTGGAAGGGGTCTCACAGGCCCCTGGTTTTGTCAGAGCTTCAGGATTTCTTTTTGTCCATGTTGGACTTGGAAATTTTGCAATGGACACATGTTTCAAGGACTGCGCCTCCTCTCTTTCGGACTTCTGTCCAAGTGCAGCTGCGTACTCTGCTTGCGGTGAGTGTACGGCCTCAAGTGAAACAAAATCGTGCAACTTTTTCTTAGCTCCTAAACGAGGACGCCCTTCTTTTAATGGGAAATCTTGGCTCTATCAACGTATGAAAAGAAACGCCATGTGGCTTCCTTCTACCATTCCAACAGGCCGCCAGACTCGTAGCTGTTCTTTTCCGCTGATTACTGAGGTTTGTCGATGATTTCAAATTGGGTCGAGTTCAACGCCTCCAACGTCTGCCACAAGGGTATAAAGTCAGTCAGATTCAGTCGCAAGCGAGAGCGCTCTAGCGTGGTTGCAAATGAGGACCTCGTCTCGTCGACGAGATGCTTGGCATATGTTGCTACGCTGCGCTCGACCATAAGGGTCCAGAACAAGTCAAGATTCTTGCTCGAGATCAAGTCCTCGAAATTCAAGCCAAATACTTGCGAAACATTTGTTCGGAGCGCCTGACTCGTAAACGGAGGTGGCAGGATGGGGAAAACGTGTTTGCACCCAAGCTTTTGAGCAAGTAATTTCACCAGATTCCCAAAATCATTCACTTTCATTGCACGGAGGGGCTCCTCAGCACGCCCTACACACACAGTGTCGCCCCGATTGCAAATGTCATCCTTGCGCTTGTATTCTCCACAAACATACCGCAGATGAACAACCAACAGACTATCAAAGTCCCAATCTCTCGGAAGGAGGCTTTTAGCCCATGAGCGCATCAAGGGACTCGGAACCACAAATGAAGAAGCCGCTTGATCAGAATATTCACCTACACCGACGGGCAATTCCACGGGGCGCCCACGACACGCCGCCGTGTCCATTCTGGCCATGGCCTCCATCGCGGTGTTGTGATTACCCAGCAGAACACACGGGAGCGGATTGCCGCATCGACTGGGCCCCACGCCTTCCAACATTTCCGCTATCAACGCGTTCGGTGATAGGCCGCGGGGGCTGCTGAACATCGTTTTCTGTGTGGCAGTTTCTACGAGCGCGGCACCCTCAGCACCAGAGTCCGTGAAGCCAGTGCCGTTTTTGAGTACGGCCACATCGACGCAGTTGCACACTGATTTGTAGTGCACTGTGCGAGCATAGTCAGCCAAGACGTCCAAATCGTAGAGCGACATATCTTCGCCCCGTAGGAACCGCCTATCGACATTAGGGCCAATCTTGTTGATACTGTGAGTTGGTATTACTGCGTCCGCATCGAGACAGCGTGAAAGCGATAGAAACTTGTACATGAATTGCAGCACGTTGCCCACCCCCGCGGTGCGCACATTGAGCATGCCAAGGACGATGCGAGGCGGGGGAGGAGTCGGCGTGGAATCTGGCGCGGCGTGCATCCCGAAAGGTGCAGGATTCCATTCCTGATCTAAAGCACGCACCTGTCGGCGCGGAGTTGATGGGCGCATAAATTTCCAGCTCATAGTGGAGCCCACACAAACCAACACGGCGAGAAGCATGGCTGACGCGAACGCAAAGTGAACGGCGTTCGTCCGCATTGCTGACGGACTCGCGTGTAGCGCCATAGGATCTTTCCTATTCTATGCCCCACAGCACAAGTATCCGTGACCTTTCCGCGCACGTACACTCTTTGAACGCTTGGCGCCGCGGCAGGCCACGCGATATCCTTCTGAGAGACGCTTCACGGTGAAGCCACACGCCTCGTGAGGCAACTGCGCGCCGGATACACTCCTCCCAGATATGGCTTCACGCAGATGCTGCACAACGGCGGGGCTGCTTCCTGCTCCCCGCCGGCCGCTCGCGAAGAAGGTGCAACTCGACACGTTGCAAGTTCAGCGAATAGTCCATACCTGCATGGCATGCCATTGCTATGGCGCTGGCCTCGCAATTTGGGTGTCCACTTCTGACTCCATTGTGTGGTAATCATCAAACACAGCATCTGGCACGGAACTTGGCCGGTTCCGTGCCCACTTTCAAGAGCCCCTTGTTTTTTAGGTGTGTTAACGGAAACTCCCAGAGTGGCGGGGTTTCAACGGGTCGTGCACGATCTCTCTGCTTTGGCTGCTTTTTCACAATGAACGCACACTCGGGTCACGCGTAGAAAACTTCCTGCGCCGTCGTGCAGCGTTTTTGTGGAAGGAAACTGGAATTTTGACCTTCACGTCCCACTGTACCGTGGAGTGCTATCTTTGTGCCGCGCCGTGGCCAAGTCACACGTTCACGAGCCTGGGAGGCTTTAGCCGCTCTCTGTCCTCGCATTCCCTCCCTTCCGTTGGTGCTTGAGTCGTTCTTTGTCTTCGTCAAAGCCCAGAGACTGCGGACGACACAACGGCCGCAGTTGATTGGATTGTAGTCTCTAAAACCGAGGCACTGCCACACAGTACGTGACGGCGTGATCAAGCAAGGAAAAGGAACGTGTAGAGCGATCGTAAGGATGTAAGCGAGGCGTTGGAGGCGGATTAGCGCCCTGGTCTTGCCACTTGGCGATTCGGCGACGGCTTGGGTGCCCATACGCGCGCAGAGGCCCCGAGCGCGACGCCACCCCGGCTCTAACGGCACGCGACAAGCTTGCTTTCAAGAGGAGACGATATTGCACCGATACAATCTGGAAGTGCGACGAGGCGCTGCGGATGAGCCAGGCCATTTGGAGCTCACGACGGCTTGCACGCAGGGCGGCGCGCACAAGCCAGCTGCCATGACCATTTCGAGCTAACCTCCATACATTGCCCTTGTCGCCCACACACGCGTACACACACAACCATTCCCACGCCAGACGAAACACACGCGCGAGGATATGGCGGGCCTCTGTCCGTTCCCGCAGCCACAGCCACAGCCGCAGCGGCAACAGGAGCCAGCTTTTCACACACGTGCGCGCGGCGCGACCCACACCTTGCCCCCAACCCCGCACCCCGCGCTTATCGGTTCACGTCCGCAGCGCGGGACGAACCGGTTAATCGAAAACCTGCCCTGCGCCGATAACAACTGTACACGCTCTTTTGAACTCAGCTGTACCGCCGAGTTGCGCGCGATGTGCGAAGAGGGGCGAAGCAGGTGGGACTCCGAAGCGCGTGGAGCTGTGTCCCGAGGAGTTGTTCCTTTTATCTCAGGTCGGCACGGAATGGAGGCGCGACAGAAGGAGCTAGGTGCTTCGTCCAGGCGTCTTCTTCAGCTCGCGGACGATGTGCGCACCTTCTCGTCGCCGGAGGTGCAGGGCGCTGTCGCGGCAGCCGGCGGTCAGCAGCAGCTCGTGGACGACGCGCTTGAGCGCGGCGCCGGCAGCGGCGGGGCGATGGGCGACAGCTCGTTTTGGGAAGAGAAAAGTAAGCACGAGATCATTGCAGTGGTTTACGCTATGCGGCAGCGGCTGATCAGTGCCCAGGACAAGATCAGGAAACTGTCGGCTCAGCGTGACCGCGCGATAGATATCCTGCCTGAGCGCGAGCAGCGGCGCGGTGACACTGCGCCGCCCACACTAGACGCTGAGCACGCGTCCAAGGAGGCGGAGCTCAAATGTGCGTCGCTTTTCGCACAGATGAAGATGCTTGAATCCAAGCTTGCGCGGCAGATTGAGCTCGTGGCTCGGTACGAGGCAGCAGATCAGATGCGCAGTACAGAATCGCGTGAGTTGCGCGCGAAACTCACCTCCGTGGTGGCGGAGAACGCTAGGGAGCTGCGTATGTGCAAGACAGAGCTCGCAACAGAGCGCGCAGAAGCAAGCCGCTTGCGCTGGGAGCTCGAGCGTGCGCGCGATACAAGTCAATTCGAAGTCGAGTCGCTCCGCAAGGAGCTGCAATGGAAAACCGAAGAAAATGCGCGTCTCGAAAGCCAGGTCCGTGCAGAGCAGGAGCTGTGCACGGCGCTTAGAGGGCAGAAGGGCGACCGAGCTGGTGGTGCTTTAAGTGGACCCGAGCAAGATTCGCCAGGTACGAACGCATACACAGAAGAGGTCAATGCGCTACGCCAGGAGTTGCGTGTCTCACAAGCCAGAGAGCAGGAAGCTCAGAGCATTATAGTCACTTTGCGCGCAGCCTTGGACTATGACGTATCGCCCATTCCTCAAGAGGGTGACCGAGCGTTTGCAACTGCATCCGCGCACAGAGTTAACTACGGCAGTGATAGTGGCGGATTCTCTGGAGGAAGCAAGGTCGCTCAACAGAAAGATTTGAACTCGCCAGCTCCAGAAGAGAGCTTGAACAGCAAGGAGCAAGCTCAAATAATACGAGCGCTCCGTAAGGAGAAGAGCAGGCTCGTTGACCTTATTGCGTCGCTCTCCGATACGGGCAAGGACGTGCATGCTGGCGCAGCGCGTTTGCAGGAGCTCGCAAAGCAGCCAGCTGCCGCAAAAGGGACAAAAAGCGGTGGAGGCACGGATCGAATCTCTTCTTCTCCTCCCGTTGAAGCGGCTCCAGATTCACATTGGAAAGAGGCTTTCGACAGGTCAAAAGCCGAGGCCGATTCGACCACCTCTGAGGTTATCAAGCTTCGCGAGACAAGTTCCAAATTACAGTCTACTGTACAAGCGCAAGCGCTGGAGATTGAATCGCTCAGGTCGGCCCTAAAGCGCTTGGAGCGGCGGGCTGCGCGCCTCGAAACTGAGTTGAAGGCGCTGTACGGTCAGTTGCAAACATTTGAAGAGGAAGAAGGCACCGGTTTGGGGTCAGAGCGTGAACGAGCCCGTATTATGGCATTAACAGTGGCGAAAGAGGAAGCCGAGCGCTCCGCAAGAGAATTGGAGGCCACATTGCGAGAGAATGATGAACGATCTGCAGCTTTCCAGACGGAGCTCGTTGGACTTCGCGAACTGCTTCGGTCTTTGGGTACCGGTGCAGACGATGCTTCCACACCCGGTGGGCCACCTGCCTTTCAGGGCCGGTTGCGAGGTCGTCTTCTTGAGCTGCAGCGTGAGCTCGCAACAAGAGCGACCGAGGCTGCGAAGCTGCGCGAACGCTTGGAAGCCCTCGAACGAGAACTCGATGAAGCCCGGAAGAGTCGAGATTGCACTGATCCAAGCACTTTGGCCGGACGCGCAGCTGACAGCAGTTGCACCGGAGCATCGACGGCGCAGGTAGTTGATGCGCCCTCCATGGAGCCAGCGGACCATGATCCAAGCAGCACAAAGATTGTTCGTTTTCGCTCGTCCTTTTGCAGCCGTTGTTGTACGGAGAGCAAGACTAAGCCTGACTCTGATGCTCCAGGTAGTGGACAGAAGCGCGCTCGCGCGGACGCGGGCACCTTCAGACCTGTGGGTGAGGATGAGGAGAGTGGTTTACGATCGACAAAAGACGAAATTGGAAAGTTGCAGATGGCCATGCAGCAGGCTGAAAAACGGGCTCTGAGAACGCGCGACGCTGCGAAAAAGAAAATTGAGGAGTTTCGACTCGCATGCTTTCACCTGCTTGGCTGGCGCGTGGATGTGTCCGGCGCCTTGTATACGTTCACGTCCACCTACGCTGAAACTCCCCATCAATTTTTGCGCTTTGGTCAGAAGGAAGATGGTGGGTTTGAGCTCATGGAGAGTCCTTACTGTTCCGAGCTTCAAGTTGAGATTGAAAGCGTGCTTAAGCGCTTCAGCAGTATTCCGGCTTTTCTTGCGCAGCTGACGCTCGATAGTTTTGGGAAATCGACCGTTTTTCAGAGCATTGAGAACTCGTGAAGAAATGCGAGGGTGCATGACGTTGCGCATGTTCACTTTCAACATCGATGAAAGTTCTTTCGCCGTCTTTTCTGATACCACCTCCTAATCGCAGAGCCTGTGCGCGGCGGCATTTCTCTTCGCCATTGCGCACAGCGTCCACAGCTGCAGCATCAGCTTTAGCTAAGCCAAACTTAAGAAACTGACAGAGAAAGAAAGAAAGAAAGAAAGAAAGAAAGGAAAAGGAAGAAGAAAAAAAACCAATGCAAGACATGTGCATCAGTTGCTAGCAATCAAATGCATCAGAACAGGGCCGATCCAGATAGCACCTCGAGCTTTGTCAAAAAGCAACGCGTTCGGAAAATCAGACATTGAGCGGTCGGCCCGTAGCATGCGTTTATACGTTCTTTAATATTTCCAGCAACAGGCCTTCACTATACCCGCGGTAGCCAGGCATGACATACGTAAGCCTTGGTCGACAGCACGCGACAGCCGCGATAATCACCACCATCCATCTGAGTGAACCGGTCCATCTCAAGGCATCCCGAACATGTCCTCGATGGCAAGCCGCATGTTGCTTCGATTTGCTGGCTGAGTGCATCGTTTGCAAACCTCCACTGCGCCCGGCTGGACAAAACGGCTTTTCGCGTTGTTTGAGCTCCGGTCGGATGGCTTTGAGCTCACATGAACCAAAGGAGACCGGCATGCGGGAATGTGGAGAGGTTCATCGCGTGTGCGGCAAGCAGTAGTACACTGACGACAGAGACTACCATGGCGAGTAAAGCCGTGCTACGAGTCGGTGCGCTCCTTGGCGTGACATCGGTTGCCGCAGGAGCGTACGGATCCCACATGCTCGAAGCGCATTACCAAGCAGACATGCCGGGCCGGCTGGATGACGACGACGTAAAACGATGGAAGAGCGTGTATGACACGGGATTCAAAATGCACATGTTTGGAGCAGCGTCCACGATGGCGTTGGCGGGCTGCACATCTGTCATGGCTCGACCGACACTGGCGCCAGCTCTTCTGTGCGTGGGCACCGTGGTCTTTAGCGGGTCATGTTACGCGGCCGCCTACAAGGCCGACCGCAATTTAGGGGCGGGGGCTCCGTTCGGTGGCACTGCCATGATGATGGGCTGCCTTGCTGCTCTACTTTAAAGATACTCACTGCTGCAAAAAGGCGCCCGGACCCTGGTCTTCTTGTTGCCGTCGAAGGCGACAGTTAATGGGCGCGAAGGCCACGTTTGTTTTCAAAGGTTGGCATTGACGTTGGGTATCGACCGAGGTGCACGCGCGTAAGCTTGTAGAGTGTTTTCAGAAACGGCTCTCTCGGAGCAAGAACGGAAGGTTGTGTGAAGACACATGAATGCCTTTTTTTTTTTTAATCTACCATTATGAAATACGTATCAAAACCAGACGAACCCACTCTACCTCTTGGAACGCTCGAAACCGTTTTTTCATCCTTCAGCGCGTGAGAAGGCCGATGACGTGCTTGCACGCTTGCGGAAACGAACATAAGCCTTCACACCAGATCGGACTCCCCGAAGCGACTCGATTGAATGACCGCGGACCGATAAGCAGCCTCACTCTCTCGACATCTTCTGTGTTGGTCACGCAAGCCAGTGCATGACAATATCAACTCTTTACCAAGTCCTTGGAGCGTGCTCCTCATTCACGCACGCGTGTTGTGTCCCAACCGCTGACTCGATGTCCATGAAAAGAGGATTCAAAAGCGTACCGAGCCGTGAAAAGCGCAGCGTGTGCCGAGGCTGAGGCGCGACGCGACAGAGCTATCCGTTCACCTCCTTGACGGCGATAATCTTCTCGGTGCCCATGGCCGAGAGCACGGTGACGACGAGGTCTTTCTCTGCTTTGAAGTCTTCGCTGATTTTCTTGTGGACGTCGTCCTGCTCGTCGAGCCGGAGGTCCTCGCGCGTCTCGTTCTTATCGTCCATGAGGGACACAAAGTTCTCCTCATCGACGTCGATGAGCTGGTAGTCCTTGCGGTTGACGATAGGTTGCTGCATGTTGTGCGAGGTGGGGCACACGTCCTCGTACTTCTTATTGGTGAAGATATCGATGCCGGTGATGTTTGCCTTTGCGTGGCCATGCTTCCCGGTCTTCGAGGTCGAGTAATCCACGATCTTGCACGGAAAGCCCTTGAGCACGACGAAGGAGCCCTTCTTGAGCGCGCCGGCCTGAATCGGCACGGTGTCCGACGCGCCCGAGCCGCCGGCGGCGTCCGCAATAAAGTCCTCGTGCGCGTCTGCCATCCTCCCTGCTGTGCGTCAATCCACCCCCACCCACCTTCTTTCCACGTGCTTCCTCCCTTCCTCCACCCGCGGCCCACCCGTTCACACCAACCCACCCACCAACCTCCCCACACCTACCTCCCAAACACCTCCTCCCCCTTCTCTCCCCCTCCCTCTCTCTCTCGTCCCAAGCACACCATCCACACCCTTAACACTCACGCTCTGTGCTCCGTTCCTCCCTCTGCACCACTTTCCGCCCCCGCGCGCACGCCGCCGCACCGCGCGCACGTCAAAACGAAAAAAAAACCAAAAAACCCCAAAAACCACACCTTCACTGTACATGATCACTGTACACCCACCCCGCTGTACATCTTCACTGTACTCGGACCGCGTACACTGCAAAAGTACAGCGGATGGCTCAACCGCACGGCGCCGACAAGCAGACGATGCAGCGGAGCGATGAGGGATGGCGATGCGATGCGAGATCGCGCGCTCGAGCATGTAAGCGGCGGCGGCGCATGTTGATTGATTGATTGATGGCTCGGTGCCCATGGCGCTAGGGTTTGGCGGGTTGCGGTTTGGTGGGGGAACCCTAGATAAAGGCCGCAGTGTCAAAGTGGAGCGGGGGAGGAAGAAGAGGAATGGGGTCGAAGGGGGAGGAAGAAGAAAGGTTGGTGGGTGGGAGGAGGTGTGGACAAAGATGGATGGAGGGGTGTGTGTGCGGAGGCGTTGCCGCGCAGATGGTGGAGGATATGCAGGTTGTGGATTGTGTGGCGTGCGCGCGCGGCGTGGTGGAGCGCGCCGGCGCACGAGAATGAGCACGCTCGTGCTCGCGCTCGTGCTGCTGTGCTGCGTGCTCGCCGCGCACGTCGGCGCAGCAAGGGACTACTACCAGATCCTCGGCCTGCCGCGCGACGCAGACCAGCGCCAAATCAAGTCCCGCTACCGCAAGCTCGCGAAAAAGTACCACCCAGATAAGAACCAGGGCAATGCCGACGCCGCAGCAAGGTTCCAGGAGGTCGCAGACGCGTTCGAGACGCTGTCGGATGAGGAGAAGCGCCGCGTGTATGATCAGTACGGCGAGGAAGGACTCAAAGCGAACATGGGCATGGGCGCCGGCCGCCCGGGCCGCGGCGCCGGCGCTCGGCACCAGGACTTTGGCGGGTTTGGCGCGGGTCCCAACATCAATTTCGGCGGGTTCACGTTTACATTCGGCGGGGGCGACGGCTTTTTCCAAGACGCCGGACCCTCGAGAAGGCGACAACAACAACAGCAGCAACAGCAGTTTCAACAGCAACAACAAAGACAGGCCCGAAGCCGGAGGCAAGCGGCCCAAACATGCACGCAGACTCGAACATGTGGCGCGAGCGGGTGCAGCATTGTCGAAACGTGCTCATAGCGTCACATGGCTTTGGTTCCCCACAACCCGTTTAGCCAGGACGTAGTGTATGCGATTAATATATGCAATGTGCGTGAGTATGTGAGTTTGATTTACTTTGCAGACCCGAAGACCAAATCCGAAGCGGCGGTACACGGCAAGCCGCCGTTCCTTGCCTGGTGCTTGGCCTTGTGGTCAGGCATTTGCACGAGAATCGCGCTTCCAGGTTGTGCGCGTTTCATTCTTCTCTCTCCCCATAAGCGGCGACGCCCTTATGACATCACCTCGGCGCGGTCAGTATTTCGAGCTCATTCGTGTGGCATCAAAGATGAACCCATAGGTGATGCCCACGCGAAATGCATTGAATATCTTAGCGAGAGGACGTCGCGAACGCGCAGGCGAGGAATAGAACCACTTTGTCAGTGTCTCTATCCAAAGCAAGACCAGCGCGGCTGCAACCGCGTCCCAGTCTCGTACTTCGCCAATGATCGTAATCAGCACGGACGCGCAAAAGTTGCCAAGGCACAGCGCGATTGCACCCCACAGAATCTGTCGCCGCAGCGACCTGAGTAAATATGCATTACATATGCTCCATACGCGCAGTAGCAGTCGTACCAGTTGTGACGCGCGCGTGCGCGTGAGATGTACACTGTCTATGTTTGAGGTAGTGTCCGCGTCGATCTCATATACCACATGCAGGTGCCGCCGGCGCCGCCTCGCAGTCTGGGCCGCACGCCGCCCTCGCCAAATTGAGGCTGACCGATTATTCTCGCCGCGCAACTGCGCTGCGCTTCCCACAAGCCCAGCACGCAAGTAGCGCTCTGCCCATGCCACTCGCATCCGCGCGTCCTTTCCTTTGCACTGTTACCGGCAGTCTGCACGACATTTGTGCCACCAGTTGCGGGTGAGAACGGCTGCGGAGGCAACGACATCTTTCAGCGCGCAAGAAACGATGTAGCTGGGGCTAAGCTGGAGCCCATCGATGCTTCCGATCCGCTGGAGTAGGCTAAGAGCTCGAATGGCGGGGATGTTGGTTACACTCGTCTGAGGAATCCGTGGCTGGTTGGGGCGCAGATGCTTAACACGACCCGCCAAGAAGTCCGGGGAGCTTCGATGGAGATCTAGACAAGAGCAAACACGTTTTATGCCTGACTCCGAGCACGAATAAATACCGTGCGAAACTGTACACGATGAAGAAGAGAATTTGCAAGCATGCTGACGATGAGGCTGCGCGGGGCCTCAATTCTGAACGTGTCAACAGCGACAGCGATCGCATTATCATCACGATTTTGTCTCACGGCCGCACACATTTGATTAGAAGCCCTCATAGAGGACGAGCGTCAAAACAAGCGCACCAGCCGCCAGTGAGAGAACCAGCATGCCATACACACCGACGTAATCTGGCTTGTAGAAGCGGTCATGCTGGGACGAGTTGTCGATCATGAGGATAACCTGGCGGTAGCGGTAGATGCCGTACAAGAACAATCCCACGCCGCACAGGCAATTGTAGAATGCACTGGCCGTGGTGATGCCTTTTGGCCGGAACACCGGCGTGAGACGCAGCGTTGCAACAGCAAGCGAAAAGAGCTGAATGCCTAGTCGAAGCCATGAGTGGTATGTTCGAACGTTTGATAGATGGTTTAAAATCCAACCGTCCTCTGGAGGAGTCTCGCGGGGCGCCACCATGCCAGACTGGTCCACAAGCAAATCAATGGCTGCGAGCAGGTCGCGGCGATGTTTCAAGTTACACACATGCAGCTCGTCGCGCAACTCCTCCGTCGACAGTGTCGTCAGGATCGCGCCATCCACCTCATTGAACCGGAAGGCATCCACATACTCGGGATAGCCCTGGCGCTTCAGCCAGTCGGCAACGTCCTCGACGCTCTGCGGTGCACCCTTTTGTCCAGCATCAATGCCGAGCGGCTCAGGCTCGCTGGATTCATTGTCCACTATGACACCGTCATCCCCAAGCGCGCTACTTACAGCTGCCTTCCCATCGACTCCGTCCGCGTCTCGTCTCTCTTTTCCGCCTGATGCCTTGGCAGCGCGGTGTCGCACCTGCGCTGACTCCTTATCGCGCATAGCCGCGTACGCCCGGCTATCCCGATCCATGCCGCACTGAGCGCGCTTCCTCTTCCCTCAATTCGAACCGCGTCAGGCACGTGCGCATGAAGGTCTCACTTCAGTGACAAGCAGGAGTTTGCCGACTTCGAGCTGCACGAGCCCGCAAGCGAAAAGGGGCGGCCGCAGCCACGAGCTTTGGTATTGAAACCGCGGGATTTGCCTGGATGCGGGAGCTCGTGCCGGCGCGCGGCACAGACGCGCATTTGGGCGTTGGGTTTGTGCTAGTTCCATCTGACGCGGTGGTCGTAGTAGCCGATGCGTTCGCATTTGCTGTGGTGGCAGCGGGTTCGGTGTGGGTTGCACGATATGCGCGAACTGCGCGGCAGCCGCGAGGTGACTGCCCGGGATGCGCAGGCATGGGGCGGCGCGAATGCAAGCAGTGCCGCGGGCGCGGGTGGTGCTCGCCGCGCGCGCGCGCCCTCGGTACGCGCCGTGTGCGTGGAGACGTGACGGGCTTGCTGTGTGGTGAGTGCGCTGGACTCGGCACAAAAATCTGCTTGCAATGCCGAGGCTCTAAAATGGCAGGTGGCTGACGTTTGATCACCACGGGCGACGTGGGTTTCGTGCAGGTCTCCGGCGACCGCGCGACGGACCGCTTCGCCCGACGCCCAGCACTTTGGAGCTTCCACGAGTACGTGGACCGTGGAAGATTGATCACGATATACACAAGAAACTTCAGCGCGGGAGGCGGGGTGTGCGAGGTAATCGGCAAAAAGTCTGAACCGCGCGCAATGCCTGATAACACGATTGCAAATCCTTTGCGTCCAACGGTCGTCTGCAAGGGATTTGTTGTTCTCCAGGATCAAACTAAAGCTGACCAAGTTTGTACTGTGGGATTCCGCAATGGAAGATCGACGCTGAAGAGCAGCTTTCGTTTTCATTTCAAGACTTTTCGAGACCCACGTAAGCTTTCTTTTCTCTTCTTCACCAGCAGAAGAAACTACCGCGGTCGACGCGGCGCTAAAGTTTCCGCCCTGGTGGTCCATTTCGACGGTTTAATTCCTATGCTTGTCCCACATCCCCGAGACGAGCACAGCTGTAGTCGATATGGCCAACAGAGAGCCAATCGAGCATACGAGCTGTAACATGGCGTTCTTTTGCTCGAGCTGGTGCGCGTGTGTAAGAGCCTCATCCAGCTGACTTTGAATGCGCGCAAGCTCGCGGCTGTTCTGCGTCATCGCCTCTTGTGCGAGCGCCATTTCGCGCTCCATGCGCAATTTGTCTGCGCGCAAGTCGCTGATGCGCATCGTCAGCGCAATAAACAACTGCCTCTTGTTCAACTTGTTGATCGAGCGCGCATCCGATTCATCGATGCCGTATGCCGCAGCCGCCGCGGCGGCTTCGGCGCTGCCTCCATCGTGCTGCTTGGATTGGAACACACCGAGCAGGCCGGACAGTAGGAACGGCCCGGCTCCTGCGCCATGCTCGCGTGTGCTCCGTTGTTTCTCGCCTGCTCGTCGATCGCCTGGAGGAGGCAAAGAGCGTTCCCCGTACTCACTAAAGATTTCGTCGTTCGGGTTGCCGAGCTCAGAGGCCTGTGAGCCCACCTCGGAGAACGGCCGCGCAATCGCCGACGCTAGAAGGCTCATGGTAGCGCGCGGGGTCGCAAGAGAACACGCAGCCTCCCGGTGCGTTAAAGCAATGCCGGCGCCTGTCGTGTACGCTTGCGTGCTTACCAAGATAGCACACAAGCACCCAATCTGTCGCTGCGCTCTCGCTTGCAATTTGGGTGACGAGATGTGAAATTGGCAAAGCGTTTAGCAGAACAAGGACGTGTGTCGCTGTACGGTTCCGGAACGAAGCCTGCGAGCGACACGTGTGCATTTTAGGGCGAGCTCAAACAGAGGTTTCGAACTTTATTTATCCGGAGCAGTCGCGCAGTCTTCCTACAAGAAGCCATAAGGCGACACCCAGTTCGCGCCTTCATCCTGCTAACCGGATCGCCAGGCAGGTGTGCGTGCTCATCCTGATCGCATGAGACCGTGATTCGCGATCCACCATTCGGCACATATGAGAGTGCTGAGCCGCGAGTGAAAGGTCGTCGAGACAAATCTGACTGGACCATTTACAGCTCGCGTGCGCTGACCCTTCCTATTTCAAGAATACTTGCCGTGTGGGCCCAGTCTTCCAGGTCAAGTCGATGCCTGATCCGGGACCACCAGAATATTATCACTGCGGCGTGTTTGCCTGTACATGAGCTCAGCTGATACGAAAATGCACGATCAATGCGATGACCGATACATAAATTAACGAGAACTTGGCCATACGCTGAGCGTTCAGCATCCAAGCAGCCTTGAACCGGCGCAACGGCTTCAAGAGAAAGCTCAGGCCAATAAAGGCGCCGCCCATTAAGATTCTGCGCACATGCGTGCCAAATGTCAGCGCCTCCATAGGAGCGAACCCAAAGCCGTGTGCTTGTGGGCACAGAAACGCATAGCGTACGGTCAGGCTGCTCAGCAGAAGGCCATACACATAATTGTTTTTGAGCCAGAAATGCACGGGTGCAACTGCGCTCAGTAGGGCCAGCACGGAGCTGAACAGCGCGCCAATCAGCAAAGCCGGCCAGATGTGTGAAGCCGCAGCGCTCCAGTTATCGTGAGTTAGCACACGCGCTGCGTCGCTCGGGTACATGCTGTTATTGGTCGAACACTGCATCAGGTCATGAAAACGCAGCGAGTGCAGACCTACGAGCACGACAAAAATGCCTAGCAACATGCCACCGAATGCGTCTGTCGGATAGTGTGCGCCCACGTGGACGCGCGCCCAAAAGGTGCAAGCGACAAGCACTAGAATGGACACAAGATACACAAGGATCGGAATTCTGCGACCCGTCTCAGCCTCGATGCCTAAGAGGATGGTGAGGGGGAACACGATGGCACAGGTGACGCCGCGCGATGGAAAAGAGCTCGTCGGATCCTTGCGAATGCCCTTTGCACGTCCGATCATCCATGGACGCGGCCGCCATAGAAACCGCTTCGGAATCTGGCTGATGAGCGCGAGGGCAAGGAGCAGGTGCGTGGCGATGGTCGCAAAACGGTCATACCCCAATGAGAACAGAACAAACGGCATCCAAATGGCGGACTCGATAGCGGTGAGCGCGGAGAAGAAGACGCTGAGCGCGTACACCGCCCTGCCCGTCTGTCGCTGCATCAGCGATATAATTGCGTCATCATATGATTGCGTGTAGTCGTCCAGCGCCTCACTAAAATCGTACACGTACGAGTCCTTGGGCCGCATCGAGCTGAGCTCGAGCGCGTCTGTTTCGAGCTTGCCCAGCAGCTTTCTCAGCTCAGCCGGCGTCAAACTCTGCAGGGCCTGCTGTGTGGACTGCTCTCGCGCAAGGCGCCGCGCCTCCTGCGCCCGCCCCACCTCCACAGAGCCTCCCATGCTGTCTGCTCCGCACTCACTCGAGACTCCCGAGTTCTTCCCGCCTCTCTCTCGCTTACCACCCCAGTGTTCACGCGCTAGGGTTTCATTCTTTAAACTAATATTTATCATGTGATCGTTATTTTAACATTCAGCTGATGGCACCTTGCGAGGTGGATGGGGGCGAGGGCGATGCTTTGTGTAAACGCCATGGTGATCATAATCAAGCTGCCACAAGCCACGTTGAAGCCTCCTGCTGACTCTGTGTCTTGTCCAGTTATGGAGCGGTTGCCAATGAAACCCTTCGTGGCCAGGAGATGGCCTCCACATGCTGCGATCGACTCAGCAGCCTACGCGATGACCGGTGCGCCCGGGTGGCAAACATGCCCTTGTCGTTCACGCGAGGTGTCGCGAGGACCTGGCGTGTGCAGTGTCGATGCCCAGCGCGGATGGCACGGAAGCTGCAAAGGCACCTTTGTGTCTCGCAAGACGTCTGACCCATCCCCCCATAGGCACTGCGGCACTGCGCGGGCCAAAACCATTGCACCGAAACTGTACTCCGCAGCGCGTCAGTGTACCTCTATCCATGCGAAAGTTAAGTATATAATTATTTAAGTTTAAGTTTTAACATTTTTGATTTTTTGTGATTCGTTAGACGCAGCAGTGCTTGGAGGGAGAAGGAGAGCAGGAGAGACAGAGAGAGGGAGGGAGGAGGCAAGACGGCGACGCTATGGTGGCGTTTGCGGGAGCGTCAGCCACGTTTGTGGGATTAGGATCTGCGCGCGTTGTGGAGGCGCGATGTCGGCGAAACAGGGTGTGCTGGAAGCCGGCGTGTGGTGCGCCGCGCACGGGGAGGAGCACGCTCGCTGCTGCGCAACGTGACGAGGACGAGCTCGACGGTCAGAGGCAGACGCAGCAGGAGCGGCAGCGCGCTTCGTCGGCATCCCCGCAGCCGGCGAAGAAAATGGCCGTCCCAGATGAGCTCGAGGTCGAACGGATCATTGAGGAGTTCTATCACGTGCCGCATCACATTCATTCTGCAAAGGAGTGCGATCCGTACGAAGGCCAGCAGCAGTGCTGGGAAAAGCTCAACGCGGTGCCGCTCGAGGACGACAGAAGGCTCGGCGAAAGCGTCTGAATCCCAGTGGCTAGTAACGTGAGCGATATTTTGACAGCTTCCCGGTGTCTCGGGAGTTGCGCATGCGCGGACAGGCTGAGGGAGCCACGCCAGACGAGGATGTAGGCAAGCGGGGAAAGAGAATGTGCAAAATGAATATTATCAGAAACGTATTGGAGTGTTGTTCGCCCTCACCCTTCATATGCCATACGTTCACGTCCAATTTCACGCACAGCCACGGAATGCCTGCGTTATTTGTCCATCAGATGCGAAAGACGAGCCGAAATAGGTCCGCGTGAAGCATGACGCAGGCATACCAAATATCTTCCGCACCTGAGAAATGTTGGGAGATAAGCCGCGCGTCGAAAATGGCGTATGCGAACCAGAGCACGCTCAATACGATACCCACAATGAGCCCTGCGACATGAGTGCCCGAACCGATGGCCACATGCAAGGTGCGCACCATGAAAGCACAGCGCGCGGCGACAAGTAAACCACACGCAACGGCGGCAAGCGTGGCCCACATTGCCGCATTCCCGCCACGCCACGCCAAGAGTAGCCGGCTCAACTCGAAAAACGAAGCCAAAACAAAGAGCATTGCGCTCATGCCACAAAACACCAGGACGGGAAGAACCCGTAGGCCGTACAGCAGCGTAGCACACGCGAACGCATACGCTCCTGACGCGATAAATGCCAACACAAGTAGTCTGTTGAGCGTCTTTCTCCTGCCAATGAGGAAGAGCGCACTGAGCAACGCTACGCCAACCCACACTGCCACATACAGATCCAAGCGGGAGAACCAGGGGCTGGGACCTTGCGCGAGCTCGATTGTCCCGCGCGCCCCGCCATACGACAGCGCAACGATACCGGCCAGCGCGGCGGACCCGAATTCCAGTGCCAGTATCGCGAAAACCGCGCACAAGAATCGGCCTTGCCCAGCTCGCCCTAATCCGCGCGGCGAAAACGGCGCGACCTCGGCACGCTCGCTTTCGTCCGCACGGTCATCACGTAAGGCTACCGTTCCGTAGTCATCCGTGCGCCTGATTCGTGCGTCATCGTCCCCGTTGTTGCCATCCAACAGCCACTGGCTATCCATGCTCGAGCGTCCATAGTTGCGTCCAATTATTTTGCGCGAGCGTGAGGCGGAGGTGGCAACTGGTTTGTGGCGACGTACGGGGACTGTGATCATCAGCATAAGCATGATGCTGGCGCAGGTGGGCTTCGTCCCAACGCTCTATGGTGGCCGGCAGGCGGAGATACACACTTCGCTGTGTTCATCGCGGCGGCGCGCACGCGTCGCAGAGGTGCGCGCGCGCCCGGCAGTCAGGTTGCTGCGCGCCACATCCGGTACAGCCGCCAATGTGGCGATCGGAGTGCGAAGTTTCCCGAATGAGGAAGTCGAGAACCTTCAGCCACCAGAGCGGCGTAAGCGTCGCGGCATGATGCAGCATAAGCGCGAAGCTTTTTGGTTTTATCGCTGGCTGTCATTCTTCTACGACGTCGTGGTAAATCCGTTCCACTGGACGCGCGAAATGCGGGACGAGGCGCTTTTGCGCGCGCAGCTCGACTCGCCTTGCCTCCGGGTGGTGGATGTGGGGGGCGGGACTGGATTCTCGACGCTAGGCATAGTGCGATACGTCGCGGCGCGATACGTTGTTCTCATGGACCAGTCAGCAGCGCAAATGTCGTACGCCGCGCAGAAGCGCGAGCTGTCGGGCGTGACGTTTATCGAGGGCGACGCTGAGAATATTCCCATCCGTACAAATTACGCAGATCGCTACGTGTCATGCGGCAGCATCGAGTACTGGCCAAATCCACAGCAGGGCATCGGTGAAGCGTACCGCATTCTGAAGCCTGGAGGGCTCGCCTGCATGGTAGGCCCGGTGCGTGCCACAAACCCATTGTCGCGCTTCTTCTGCGACACGTGGATGCTCTTCCCCACCGAGCAGGAGTATATTTACTGGTTCGCCGCGGCTGGCTTCCGCAACATCAAGGTCTCTGAGATTACGCCAGCCGCGTACAAGGGTGTGCGTCGGCATGGGTTGATCATGGGTCTTGTGGTCACGGGCGAGAAGCCGCTCAACGGCCCAGACCTCCCACTGACCATGGAGGACCGCGTGTATGGCGCGCTGGACGATTGGGAACAGACGCGCAGTAGTGCGTTGAATCTAGGCCAGCGCATCAAATTCGTGCTACGTCAGATGCTCGGAACCGTCGCCGGCTTCTACTATTTTGTGCTGCCAATCGCCATTATGCTATACGCAGCGCTTTTCATCAGGCGGAAACCAGCGGCGCAGTAAAAGTGTCAGGAATGAGAAAAGGGACGCAGGCAAGCAAGCAAACGAAGACGCGATTGCTCGGGCCAAAGAACACACATTGCGTGAGTGCAACTGATCGTTGTCTGATGAGGAACAAGTCGCTCGCATGGAAGGGCAACCAGTAAATAGACACGGTTGATCATCGATTGCGATTATCTCTGCATCAAACTATTTCGACAACACGTGTGTCAAGATTCTCGAGGTCCACAAGTACGCTGCACTGCGTAAGTGAAAAGGATGGTAAACCAAGCAGGAGGCAACGAAATGAGGGTTCCGTTTCAGCTTCCTTATCTGTCTCTCGTGTTTCTTCAACGTTCCGACGGCGCATAGCGCCGCTTCCTGTAGCAGCGCATTCCACAATCCGAGTTTGAAAGCCGTCGGGCATGTTCGCCGTAAAGAGCACGTTCGGAGTGTGTTCCAGAACGAACACATCCGTGGCAGCCGCCGTCGCGGAGACGCTTGGGTACGAGGATGGCGCTAGGTGCCTGAATGTGAGCATAAGCTCGAGCGCGTCCAGCGTGCCGAGCGGGGGTTCTCCCGTGCAGCGTTGCACGTCCCGCACGTTTTCGCCACATGTCCCACATACGCGCAGCGAGTCAAGATCAAAGCAATACGGGTTGGTCTTCAGAGCAAAGTTGCGAAGCAGGCGCGCGCGTGGAAAGAGCAACGGGCTCAAAGAGCTTTGCGGTAGGCCCAAACTCGCGCTCTCACTGCTGCCGTTGGGCATCAGGTCTACAGGCACGAGTTCACATAGCTCGCACAAGAAGCGGTCAAATTCGCGCACGTGAGCAGCGGCCAACTGCGCTTCGGCCGCACTCGGAGCATGCAGCTGATGCGTGGACGCATACGCTGAGCGTGCGAGTGAGTGACCAGCAATCACCACACGTCGGATACGGGTTGGCGGTAGCGATTGCGCGGAGCCGCGCTCGCGGCGTGCGACACTGCTCCTCACATACTCGACGAGCATCGCTAGCACGCGAGGTGAGTATTGCGGGTCGCCAAATTCTAGGCCCGACAAAAACATCAGAGCGTCGCGCGAGCTCTTGACCTCTGAATTGGACGATGACACGCGAACATGCGGTGACATTGCCGGACCAGGTGGGAAGATGCGGCTGATACTAAACACCGTGCCAAATGCATCTTGCTCCACGGTGCCACAGAACGCCGCGACGACGCCGGTTGCCATGCGTCGGAGCTGCTGCTCAATATGTAAGGCACTTGCCGCGCCTACCACGCGCACGCGCCGCCCAGGTTCGTCGCGCACGTACAGAGGGTCACCCCCATGCCGGGCCATGGCTGCCGCACCAGCAAGCGCAAATCCAGCATGGCGTGGCAACACTGCAGCGCTTTCCAGCTGCAGCGTTTGCGACGTTTGGGCGCCCCCTTCATGGCGCAGGGCGCGGACAGACCCGCGCTCCTTTTCGAGCACGCCTACTAGCACGTCACCGTGTGCGACTGCATCGCATTCCACCGCGGCCAGCACGGCGCCCCGCAGCTGTTGCAACCGCAGCAGCTCCCAGCACGGCGCGCGTGGCGCAGTCGCCCGGCTGAAAGTTGTGTCACGTCCCCAAAACGCGCGCGAACGGTCGTGGTAGATTTCCATGCATTCCCTCCCGGAGAAAGCCAGCGCCATTGGGGTTAACGGTCGACTTGCGAGACATGGAGGGCGATGGTATTGTGCCCATGCATATGAGCGAGAGCGCGCCGTGCGTGCTGGGCTCAGAGAACAATGGTGAACATGCAGGTCGGCACGGCAGCGTGAGCGCTGACCCGAACGAGCAGTCGCACCTTCTCAGCGCCGCAAGCCAGGATCGGATCACGCGCGCTGACGCTCGACCACGTCGGCTGAATGGTCCCGAGCGTCTGGTGGCTCGCCATACAAATTTGAAGTATGACTTCTCCGAGCCGCGCATGTCTGAAGTCTTTGCCTCGCCTCGGCGCGTTGTGGCGACGTCCAAGAGCGCCTACAACTTGGGCATGGATCGCGGGAAAGAGTAAGTTTGCTGTTGTCGGGGAATGGGTTGCCGCGTCGTTTGGGACTGCTGCTTCTGTGCGTATCTAGTTCGAAGTGCAACCGCGAGAATGCGCGGACACAGGAAAACGAGAAGGTGAATAATTGTGGACCGTGTCTAACACATCTCATTTATCTTTCTGAAATTTTTTTTTTTTTGCGTGTCCCGTCGCCCTTTCTCTCCACACTTGGACCGTTTGTTTCGTGTCTGTCCATTCTGCTTCCTGTCCTGAAGAGCATGGCGGACACTGGTGATCTTCACTGCAGTCATCTGTGCAAGCTGCGTATTCATTGTGGTTTACGGGCTCCTGTGCTAGTGTCGCATTCTACGTGAACAAAGAAACGCTCATTTGAATATCCAATAACTGCGTTGAACGAAATTCTGTCTCCTCACCTGCGATTTCGGCTACGAGAGCCCCTCCGCCTCTTTCTTTGTCTCTCATCATGCGGGTCGCGCCGGTCGTCGCGCCGGTCGCGCTTGTTGATGATGGAGCGGAGATCACTGGGCCCTTGCTTTGACCCCGTTTTCAGCCTACTATCGCCGTCGCGGCTGTCGTATTCACTGCTCCCTCCCGCGTGCTCCTGCCTTTTACTCGAGCCTCTGGGATTAGCATCCGCAGAGTCGAACGAGTGTTCAGAATCTGACCTTGAGCGCCGGCCTCGATCCACGACAGGCGATCGCGGGCCTCGTGTATCCCGTTGGCGTTCATTATTTCGACCACGTTCTCGATCACGGGGACGATCGCGACCACGCTCGTCAAAATGTCGTGGCGACCTGTCGCGCTCCCGTCGTCGGTCGTGCTCATCGCCTCGGCGCGGCGGCTTGCCCGCCTTGGAGTCGTGACTGCGCTCCGCGCCATGATCACGGCTTCGAGAGGGCCGTGCTGAGCTCTTCTCCGACATTGGCGCCTTGTTGGTGCCGGTCGACGTTTCTTTGACGAGCTTTTGAGTCGAGCTCTGAATCTGTGCGGAAGCAGGAGGAAAGCCCGCCATGGGCGGTTGCTGGCCCATCGGCCATCCGAAGGGATTCATTGGCATTGCCACGCCGGGAACCATGTACGGGTTCGGAAAGCCGGCAACGGGGCGCGGGAATCCGCCCGCGTTCGGAAACGGAGTCATCATGGGCATGAAAGCGGCGGCGTTTGGTGCCATACCTAAGCCCGGCGTAGCGCCCACAAGCGGCATTGCTCGTGCAGCCGGGGCAGCTTGTGAGGTTGATCGACCATTGCTCGCGTGTTTGGCACTAGCGGCGGGCCCGCTTGGCTCCCCGCGCGAAGATGAGACACCGGTTCCACCCGCCATGACCGCGCTGAGCTCCCTCTTTGCAACATGATCATCGACCAGCATTACACTTGGTGGTGATCCGCCGTCATTGTGCGACGCCATTGCCTTGCGCAGTGCGGTACACGCGCGGCCGGCTGGCACGTGCCCGCCGTCGTCAAACTCGAGCACCATAATACCTCGCGACTTGCCGTTCGCAACATTGTACACAGTACTAATGTCCCGCGGCTGCGTACGTGCGCCGACCAGCGGGTTCATACACAGCGCCCCGATGCTCTTCTCTGTATCGTACCACTTTAACCCTCGCACCAGCACAAACCGCATCCGCGGATCCATGTTGTCCGGCTCGCTCTCGGTTCCCGCATCTTCTCCCGTGCCCATGACCGCCCGCGGCTCATCTCGAAGCAGAGGTGGCAGAGTGGACACCGCGCCAGCGGCATCCTTGGCACCCTCCTCACCATCCATAGTACCACCTTTCTGTATCTCCTTTCTCGGCTTTGGCCGCCACTCCCAAGTTTCCAATAGCACGCGCGAGAGGCGCTCAGTGTCACGGTGTTGCGCGCGCGTGCGTTCAGCGAAAGTTGCGAGAAGAGATGGACGGTGAAGACGGTGCGGGCGCTACCCCGGCGGCGGCGACGGCGGGAACTGCGGCAAAGAAGCAGCGTGCGCGGCCGAAACGTGCAAGCAAGGCGGCCGCGCAACCAGGCGTTCCTCAGGACGAATCGGAGGGACGTTTCCATTGTAATAATTGCTCGCGCGACCTGTCGCTGATTCCGCGCATGCGCTGCGCCGAGTGCGTTGACTATGACCTGTGCTTAGATTGCTTTTCCGTGGGCGCCGTTCTGTGGCCGCACAAGAATACTCACGCGTACCGTATCATCGAGCTGGTTACGGATGCTGCGTTTGCAGAGTCATGGGGCGCCGATGAGGAGGAGCGCGTCCTGGAGGGCCTCGAGCTGTACGGTCTTGGAAATTGGGAAGCCGTGTGCAAGCTAGTGGGAGACCACCGCTCCTCGTCCACTACCGAGGCGCATTACTTGGCTACCTTTCTCAACGCACGGACCGCACCGCTTCCAGACCCGAGCCGAATCGTGCCTGTCGCCGAGGCCGCCGCGCTCGAGGATCGAGAAGAGGAACCAGAGGCCAAGTCGCTTCGAGTGATGCACATGTACCAAGACGACGAAGTAGCTGGCTGGATGCCGCGCCGCGGCGACTTTGTGTACGAGTGGGACAACGAGGCGGAGGATGTCGTTGCGGATATGGACATCACAGAGGAAGACAATCCGCAGGAGCTCGAGCTCAAGCTTCGTGTGCTCGAGATTTACAATACTAAACTAGACGAGCGCGAGCGGCGTAAGGAATTTGTGACGCAGCGCGGGCTGCTGGAGTACAAGGCAATCATGAACCAGGAAAAGAAAATGAACAAGGAGGAGCGCGAATTGAAGGAACGACTCAAACCGTTTGCGCGCTTCCAGTCACGTGAGCAGAATCACGAATTCATGCGCAGTCTCGCCGAGGAGCGCAACCTGCGCCAGTCCATCGAGCTTCTTAAGGAGGGCCGCTCGGCTGGCGAGACCAGTGTTGCGGAGTGTCATAAGCTTGCGGCCAGCATGCGCTCGAAGCGTGAGTACGTGTCGGAACCGACAGTGACAGAGATGATTCAAAATTTTGCAAAGAGTAAGCGACCGGTTTGCACCTTGCGTCCAGACGAGCACGGCGTCGTGCCTCTGCGCAGCCAGATTTCTGACAAGTGTGATGAGAAGGCGTTCTTCGCCGCGATAAAGCATCACCCAGGTGTGGATCTGCTCTCACAACGCGAGCTCGAACTGTGCCAGAGCATCCGCATGAGCCCTCACCAGTATTGTGTGCTGAAAGAGTTTCTGATTCGCGAAGGCTGCCGCGTTGGGAATATGAAGCGCAAAGATGCCAAGATTGTCCGGCTAGAAAGCAACAAGGTAAATAAGGTATTTGAATACCTCGTTGGGTGCGGGTGGATCTCGTCGAGTGACGTCAAGATTACGAGCTCAGCCTCACCACCAGCGAACTCTGCCGTGGGTAGCGGCGCCAGTCCAGCCAGTCACCCGCCCGCGCCCGCACCATTCCTGGGTGAATCGATGGAGCTTCCGAACATGGACGGTCTCTTCTCTGGTGCTGGGATGGAATAAGGTGTACAGGGACCATTGAACGCTGAGCAATACTCGCTGTGCGGTGTCGGAGCGTGTCATGGCCACTCTTGAAAGGACGGTGTCATGCCATGACGCTCCGAAGCAGGAGGGGCGGCAGGCCTAAACGCACATTGAAGTGACTACAACATCATGAGAAGCAACTGCACGCAAGGTCGCCCTTTTACCTACTGCATGTGGTAAAATGAGAAAGGTCCGACCAACTTTTGGGTCGCGATGAAGGATGCCCAACGATTGAAGACGTAAGCATGTTTGTGAGCTTCCGTTTGCGCGCAAACATGGAGGGCGGAAGGATGCACAGCGCCATGAGAGAAGGATTCTGAAAGTGTGAGCGCGTGATCATACACATCCTCAAGTCACGATCAGAATTCGGATTGCGGCGGCAGCTTCGAACAGTGCGCAAGCACCACGATTTGTTTTCCCTCTTTCCCGTCCTCCGCAGCGGGCTTCGAAGAATGCCGATGCGCAGCTGTCGCGCCGATTTGCTTCTATCGTCTCGATGAGAACTTTTTGTACAGGCTCATGAAGTAGGCAGACACATTTCGAACACGTGTAGGGTCTGACCTTTCCAGCTCCTCGAGCGCTGCAATGGCCTCACTCGGCAACATGGCTCGTAGTGCATTTGACGCGCGCGCATCAAAATCCGCTGGCCCAATGAGCTGGTCACGGACCAGCTGCTGGAACTTGGCGTCTACTTGAGGATCCAAGGGCGTCTCCGGCGCGTCGCTCCATTCGCCGCGCAGCGGCACAGGTAATCTCGTGGTATCGTTTGCGCTCGATACACGGCGGCACAATCCAATCAGAAAGCCGCCGACGTTCCGATTTCTGATGCGAGTCGGGTCCATCTGGTTGAGTCCGGTGATGAACGCGTCCGTCTCGGCATCCTGCAGCCTGTTGATCGCGTCGACCACTCGACTATCAAGGTCACGATGCGATATTTTGCCCTGTCGGATCAGCAAACTTAATTTTGCTTGGACGGCCGCCTTGTGCACCGAGGCGACGATTTGCGTCGATCCGTCCAAATCCTTCCAGTTTTGCTGCTGGTGCTGGTTTCCATGACCGTAGCGGTTTGTGCCGTGTACATGCATATCTGCGCGCGGCGGGGGTAGCGCGGTCTTCTGCATGTGCCGCTTGACGAGCCCAACCCAAAAGGCTGACGGATTTCGCAACTGGCCCGGTGGGATAGCTGCAAACTCGTACAGGGCCTCAACAGCTTCGAGGTCTGGCATCTCCATTAGTACCTCCATGGCACGTTCATCAAATTGCGAAGGGTGGCATACTCCGGACGCAAAGACGTACTGCAGGGCGCTCCCAACCGGCGCAGGCAGGTGCGCAATCGACTCTGGTGGAACCTGAGCCACCGGCGGGTGCGGTAGCGGTGGCGGAACAGGGAACTCGGAGCCGTACGGGTTTGGGGACCCACTGCGCGCTGCCGTGATGGCAGCGGCCCCCCGAGGCGAGCCCTGCGGCTGGCGTGTACCTCCTGATTTGCGCGGCGGTGACGACGCAAAGCTCGGTGGTCCTGCACGAGGCGGATTCGCAACGCGCTTAAATACGCTCATTAAAAACGCCGGCCGATTGCGCACCATACTCATATCCTTGTTTGGGATTTCTTCGATACACGCTACCGCAGTCGACACGGGCAACCCACTCAAATACTCGCACATCCGGGAATCAATATCGCCCGGAGTGCAGGCGCCCAGGGCATACACGCTCTCGAGCGCGCTCCTGATGGGGGCAGACAGATCATGCTGGGCATCGACTGCCCGTCTCTCGTTCGACATACTGGACGCGCCGGTGTCATTCCTGGCTGGCTCATTTTGGTAAGGGTGGTCACTTTCCGGTAAAGCTTTTCGCTCGCTCGCAGAGTTCTTGTCCAGCGCGCCTTCATCATACGACTGTGTGTCGACATCAACCGCCTTTGGCAACCGCCTCATTGGCGGGTCCTCTATCGGTTGCGACAGGCGCTTGATCGGCGGGTCCATGACCCGCGGGATACTAGCGTCTCGATTTCGTTTCGCAACGTGTTGCGCATCATGATTATCATCATTGTCACCCTCGGCTTCCCCTGCATGTGCTGCTGGTGCGAGTGCCTTGGGTTCCTCAAGATCTGTCTGCTCAAATTTTCGCTTGTGCGCCCCGCCGATCTCTGTCTCGTCCGGTGGCCTCGAGTCGCCGCCCTCATCCTCCGCGCCCATCACGACCGCGCGCAACTGACTAATCCAGCGCTCTTCGCTCTTGAAACCGTCGCTCGCGCGCGCGCGCCGCTCACTCTTTGCTTATTCTTGTTGTTTGCGCCGCCCCTCTTGCGTTTGCTGGCAGCAAGCGCTCGCGATCTGTCGCAGCAACCAAGCGCGTTGAGCGCAGCAGTTCAAGGGCGTTCGCGTCGAACGTGCCAGTGGTGCGATTGATGTGTGTACGAGCAAGGGCTGGCGACCATGAAAGGAGCAGCAGAAGCACAGGGAGAACAGCATTTAGTACACAAACGCGGCCACGGGACACCCTCTCATAGAACGACGACTGGTAAAGATACACTAGAACAGGCGTCAGGCACGCAGCCCGAAGATCAGGAGGCAACGGGGTCGCGACGCGAGCAGCTCCCGGTCACTGAATAGTGCCAGATGCTTTGAATTCGTTCAAAAACTCGCTGATTTGGTTTGCCGTGATGACGCCTCGCACGAGGCGCCGGAGATGGCGCTTGGACGAACTCAATCCACTGAGGTCGTTCTCAAGCGGCTTGTCGGAAATGTCATGATTGGTCATGAAAGGATGGTACAGAGCGCTCTCGGCTGTCAGGCGCTTGTTCTGTTCTAGACATAGCAGGCCCTTGACGAGAGACTTTGCCTCCTCCGACACCTTGGCCCATTCTGCTTCTGGGAAAGAGTACTGGCAGCGAGCAATGCGCCGCAAACACTCGATCTCGTCCCGTCCAAAAAACGGCATTTTGCCGGATAGCATGATATACAGCAACACGCCACACGCCCACATGTCAATGGGCGGTCCTATTTTCTGCCTTCGTACGACCTCGGGCGCGACGTAACCCGGCGTGCCCACAAGCCCTTCCACCTGATCCTTTTTTGGTTTCTTGATAATTTCAGCAAGTCCAAAGTCGCACATCTTGATCTGGACGGGCCATTCATTCGAATGGCACAGCACATTTTCCGGCTTTATGTCGCGATGCACAATGGAATGCATGTGCAAGTACTTGAGCCCGGAGAACATTTGCCGCATGATGTCGCTCGCGTTCTTCTCCGAAAATCGCCCGGCGCCAGCGATCAGGTCAAACAGTTCACCGCCTTCGATATATTCGAGCACAATGTGCATACAGTTAGGCGTATCAAAGATGTCGTGAGTGCGAATGATGTTTGGGTGATTTACGCTGCGCAGGATGTTGATTTCTTGCATAAGTATGGCAAGCTCGTCCTCATCATCGCGCTTCTCGATCTTCTTGACGGCGACCGTCTCGCCCGTGCTCAGGCTCTTCGCGCGATACACCTGCGCAAACGCGCCTTCCCCCAGCAGCCGGCCGAATTCGTAGTGCGCTTCGATGTCGCGCTTCATCGCCTTTTCCGCAGCAGCCTCCCACAGATTTGCCTCTTCCTCTGACGAAGCAAAGAAGGAGGTCTCCCCGCGAGGAAGGTAGACAACAAACTCGAGCGTGCCTCTCACGCGGGACATCGGGTTCTGGCGCAGGTTGACTTCCCAGAGCGGCACGTCAGTGTTTCCCGCGCCATAATTCTTCAGGATGCAGCCGTCCATCTTGAGCAGGCGCGCCGTCTTCTTCCGGCCCACGGGCGGTTGCTGCTGCTGCTGCTGCTGCTGCTGCTGCTGCTGCTGCTGCTGCTGCTGATGCATCTTCCAAGGATCAAGCGGCTGCGCCGGCGGGTTCGGCGCCTGGCCACTGGCGCGCCGCGCGCCTGCGGCGTGGGCGTGGGCGTCGTCAAGTTTGCGGTGGGAAACCTTTCAAACCACCCATCAATCACCGGCATCGGCGACTCCATCACGGCGTCCTCCATCGCGCCCTCCCTTCTCCAATCCTCCTTCTTCCTCTCTTCCTCACACACACACACACACACAGACACACGCTTCGCGCTTCGCCAAGTAGCGCAACGCCCGCAGCGTTCTTCAAACCACTTGGCGCAGAACATCGGCGCGTGGCTGTACCTCCTTTCTACTCAAACACACTCGTTTTACTATACGCACAGACACACATCGATCGAATCCGTTCAAGCACGCGCACACGTGCGTTTCCCCCCGCTTTTTCCCCCTCAAGACGCGATTCTTATGGTGGTGGTATTGGCGTTGGTGTTCCGAATTGGGCACACGCGGACTGTGACGCACACCACCCGGGACTCGCGCGTGGGATCTTTGTATATTCGTGGCCACATCGGCTCGCGGGTGACCGGAATTAGTGAGCATGGAAAGACACTACTGTATGAATGGCATGGCGTCGTGAAAAGTCAGTCAGAACGTCGAGCGCGTGTGCGTCGCATCGGTGCCAAGTCCTGCACATCACTGCTAAAGCTGGATGCGCGGCTCTGTCAAGGTCGAAGCGCGGCCAAGACTGCGAGGAAGGCTTCAGACAATAACAAGAAGACCACGGGGATTCGTCGATGCAAGCAAGCGGCTGTTCGGTGTGTGGAAGGCATGACGGCGTGCAGCTACAAAAATTGGGTTCGGTCTATCGGTTTGGACCGAGAAGTCGATAGGAGAAATAACGTCCGGGACTGAATTAATTAAGCTGTTTTTTAACAAGGTGCCCGCTGCTTGAGCGCGGAAGAGAGAGAAAAGGAGGGTCGAGAGAATGTTGGGTGAGGAGGAGGAGGACCACGATAGGAAGAGATAAGAAGGCGGACGAGTGCGATGGCGGACGGACACGCAGGGGGTGAGTATGATCTGTTTGTGATTGGCGCCGGCTCCGGTGGAGTGCGCGCGGCGCGCATCGCGGCTGGGTATGGCGCCAAGGTCGCGATCGCAGAGAACCAGGCGCTCGGCGGCACCTGCGTGAACGTGGGCTGCGTGCCGAAAAAGCTGTTTGTGTACGGCTCACACTACGCGCATGACATGCACGAGGCCTCGGCATTTGGATGGAATTTTCAGCCCAAGGAAGACCTGCTCGACTGGAAGCGCTTGATCCAAAACAAAAATAACGAGATCGAGCGCCTCAACGGCGTCTACGCCAAGCTGCTCGCCAATGCAAACGTGGAGCTGATCAACGGCTTTGCCACGCTGATTGACGCAAACACAATCGAAGTCAACGGCGTCAAGTACGGCGCCAAGAAGATCCTGATTGCGGTGGGATCGCGTCCGTTTGTGCCAGATATTGAAGGCAAGGAGCAAGTTCTGACTTCAAACGATATGTTCTACCTTGACGCTTTGCCCAAGAAGCTTCTCATCGTCGGAGGCGGTTATATCGCGGTCGAGTTTGCGTGCATCATGAACGGCTACGGCTCAGAAGTCACGCTCGCGTACCGTGGAGACCTGTTCCTCCGTGGTTTTGACAAGGAGGTGCGCTGCTTTTTGGCCGACCAAATGCGGGCGAATGGCATCAATCTGATGTTCAATACTGACCTCACCAAAGTTGAGAAGAGCCCAGATGGGTCGTTTGCGGCTACACTCAAGGACGGGTCCGTGCTGCCCGGGTTCGACAAGGTGATGTATGCCACGGGACGCGTGCCCAAGGTAGAGACACTTGGACTCGAGAACGCCGGCGTCAAGCAGGGAAAGAAGCACGAGATTATCGTGGACGAGTGGTGCAGGTCGTCGGTGCCGAACATTTGGGCGGTCGGCGACGTGATTGAAAAGTACCAGCTCACACCCGTCGCGATCGCAGAGGGCCACGCGTTTGCGGACACCGAATTTGGCAATAAGCCTCGCAAAGTGAACTACGAGAATATCCCGACCGCCGTGTTCTCGAGTCCCTCGATCGGCACGTGTGGTATGACGCAAGAGCAGGCGGAGGAGGCTTTCGGTGCAGATAATGTGGTGGTTTTCAAATCGGCGTTCCGCCCCCTCAAGCAGACGCTCGCACAGGGCGTCGAGCGAACCTTTCTGAAGCTGCTTGTGCATCGCGAAACCGATAAAGTGGTCGGAGTGCACTTGGTGGAGCCTGCGGCTGCCGAAATGGTGCAGATTATTGGAGTAGCCATGAAAGCTGGCGCGACCAAGGCTGATTTTGACAACACGATGGCGCTACATCCATCTGCCGCCGAAGAGCTAGTAACGATGCGCACACCGGCGCCCAAGTAAAGAAGAAGAGAATCAAAACCGGCGAGAGTATGGTCAAAGAGGGATGCGGTTGAGCTGAGACAGTCCCTGGATGTGAGAAAAGTTGGCTCCACACGTAAAGAGGCGTTTGAAAGTCCAAGCCGCTCAAGTCGAGCTCCGCTGTATGACGTACACACACACACAGACCCACACACACGCTCACATACAAGCACATTGATCATCGAAGGGATCCTTCCTACCTCACTGCGAGCAAGTTTACGAACAGTGATGTGTCGCCCTACACAGGCGGCGGCGTCATTCTTGCTGTGTATCAGGGGCGTGAGCGCGTGGCCCCCGCGGTGTTTGATTTGCTCTCCGCGGACCAACTGAATCAGATGGGCGCGACAATGCTCCTGTTTGTGCCGACGCGCGAACACAGTGCGGCGCTTGTGGAGAAGGAGCTACGGCGCCGTGTGGAGGCGCTGTCGGGCGTGCGTGCGGATACATGGAAGGTGAGCTGTGATACGTGTGTGCAGCCCACAGCCGACGCGCGGGGTATCCACCTGCCGTGCAAGCTGGGTGCTGCTGGTTCTGAGTTACATATCTTGTCGTTCCGGATGCGCTCACTCAAGCTTGAATATGTCGTGCTGAAGGCAGATGATGGCGGTCCGGCTCGTGACGCTACTGGCATCACACAGAGCACTGAGCTCATCCTCCTTCCGTCCTCGCCCGACCTACGCGCGCTTTTGATGCGCGTGGCGGCTGCCGCTACGGGAAGCAAGCCGGTTCGTGTGCTGCATGGTGTGCAATATGACATGTGCGACCTGATTATACGTGTGGGCACCGTGATGGAGCGCGGACTAACAAAGCTGACCGTTCTCGAAGTAGAGTACTTGCCATGTGACGAAATGGCAGAATGCCGAGAGCTTCTGGTCGAGTTTCTCCAGCGCGTTTTCGCGCCGCTCGTCGCCTCGCCAGACGCGGAAGACGAGAAACAGGCTTGTCGACTGGCCAATCTGGACATGCGTCCGCACATTATAGAGCTGGATAATGCGCAGCAAACGCTGGTGTCGAGAGCAGACGATCACGAGACCCTGCACAATAGCCATCCCGCGCATGCTCACATGCAGAGCGCTCGTGAGCGTTGCCTCAAGTATTTTCTTCTGCTAGCTAGGCCACTAGAGCAGCTTGCGAGCTTCCCAGAGTTGTTTCCTTCACGGTGAGAGCGCGGCTTTAGTGACTGTTGCGATCGACTCGAGTCGAAACAACAACCAGAACAACCAAGCAACGCCAGCAAAAGAAAATTAAACACGGCCACGCTTGACGACGATACGGACGAAGCTTCCGCGCCTGGCTGAACTACTGGTCTGAGCGCGAACGCGTACGCGTGCGCGACAAGGCAAGAGCGGCTTGCTCACGACCGGTGGAAAGTAGAATAAGCGCCACGCAAGGTCTCGAGGTCATGCTGCGACCGCAAAAGGTCGGAGATGTGCTGGATGCCGCCAAGGTGCCTGGTGTGCACGCCGTTATGATGATCAAGGGCGACGGAACACTAATTGCCATTTCTCGGGATGGCGCGCCGTGGAACGCGGCTGCCGCAGCTGCGGCTGCGGCTGCGGCTGCGGCGACAAACGCCGGGGTCTCTTCCCCGGCACCTGTGGGTGCTGGCTCCCATGGAAAGGGTGGCAATGTGTATGGCAGCAGTGGCGTCTCGCGAGGTAATGATCCGCACGAAAGTATCTTTGCGGCGATTGGCGCATCTGTGTGGACAAGCTTTCAGTCGCAGATCCAGTCCGATGCACCAACAGAAGAGCTCGAATGCGTTGTAATGCAGCTTGACAACGGCCGTCTGGCCATCCGGCCGATGTCACAAAACCTGCTGTGTGTCATTGGTGACGTCTCAGTGGAGTTTGGCATGCTCCGGGCCGTTGCGTCCAAGACGGCGGAGTACCTCGAGGCCGAGCTCGGTAAGATCACACGGCCAATACAGGAGGCCGAGCCCCTCAGTTAGCTTCTGTAGTTGTCTTTCCGAGGGTTGTGCGCATGAGTTGTGAGAACGCAAACGTCGAACTAGAGGAGGCGCTGCTGAAGAATATTTTTGACATTTACATCCGTTTCATGTCGTCCAGGTATTCGGGCATCACCGAACACACGCCATTAAGGTTGCAAGCAGACGCGATCATCTATTTTACATGAGATTCTTTCGAATCCTACAAAATTGGTTCTCTTTCTTCTCTCTCTAGAGCGGTCGTCGCTCGAGTCTACTCATGCTGCCCAAGTCTGAGAGAATTGAGCCAGTCGCTCGCGGACAGACTCACCTGACTCGTCCCGGAACTGAGCACGAGCTTCCGGTTCCTGGCTTCCTCCGGAGAGATGTCCGAGACCAGCAGAAGAGCGCTATGCTGATGTGCTGGGATGCGATCTGCAATACTGCGTGGGTCATCCGTTTGCACTCGTGCCACCACTTGCGCACGAGAGCCGTCAGAACAGGTGCTTTCAGTCGATTCCAGCACCTTTAGCTGCGCCGAGCTGTCGATGAGGATTAACTCGCTGCGCATCGCGTACAGGTATGCTTGAGCCCGCAGTCCACTGTTTAGTTTCAACTCCACATCGCCTGATCTCGACATGGCGCAAATGTGCTGCGGATTTGACGCATGTAGTTGCAATGCGCCACGGTCAGAATAAACACGCGCAGTGCCATCGATTCCAGAAATGCTCGTCTGTCCGCATCGTGCAAGCGTAGTAAGGATTCCGTGCGCCGCACCGACACGAATACGACCACGCCGAGACGCAAGCTTCACAGTGCCTCCATAAATGCTTGACAGCTGGAGCTCACCATCGTGTGTCGCAATGCGAATGGTTGGGCCTTGGACCTTTCGCAAAGCCAGGCTACACTGATCTTCGAGACGCGCAAACACGTGGCCCTGAACGAGCTTTGCCGTCCATTGGCCGCTCCCGCGCATGTGAACGTGCACACGCTGGCACTTGGCGCGGTCCATCACAATGCTTGCCTCGTTGCGCGTCCGGATATCTACGAATTCTCCCTCATATTTTCCGATTATTTCTAGCAAACCGTGGTCAAGTTCGCACGAGAGATCGACGTCACCCGGAATCGCCACATCGACTCGTTGCTGCCACGGCGCTACGTCATCGTCTTGCAGCGTCGGAATGTTCTCCCACGTCAAATTGCCTGTCTCTCCAGCTTCGTCTGCCAAGAAAATGCGCCGTCCACCGTCTGCGCTTGCAACGCGGAGCGGCGAAGCCAGATGCGGGGTTGAACGCGGCCGCTCACATTCTTTGCGCACGTTGAATCGAATGGTGTCCCACTCCAGGCCATCACTCACACGCAAGCGCATGTGAGTGCCCGGCACGCGCAGTCGGACGTGGAGCTGCGCGCGCCGTGCGATCTGCAGCACTGCCTCGCTACGCGTCTGCATCCTTAACAGCGTACAGGATCTTAGCCGCTCCTTGGATCCGCGCTCGCAGTACGTGCTTTTCGTTCGTGTTGAGGGCGGAAATGATGGTCGTTGTCTGCCCCGGGCGATTGAAGTTTATTCTCTTTTGTTCATTACATACACGTATATTCTTGACCATCTTCATGACTCGCCAAAGGTCCTTCTACACAGGCGACAAGGTACAAGCATCACTGGCGCGCTCAGAACCCGCCCGTCATGGGTTGTCCAACGCTGAGGGTACTGCCGATGCGCTACTGGCATCATCGGCGCCGTTCATCATGGCAGATTTATCTCTGCTGCTGTTGCTGCTGCGGTTCGGCTCGTCTGCCTTGAGCACAACTGACTTTTGCTTTCGCTTTTCATTGGCGCGCTGATACACAAAGCAGCGGGAATTCGGTGGACACTCTTCGCGGCAGTGACAGCACGGCCAGCCGGAAACAGGGTCCTGTGCGCGCATCCAATCCCACCCGTACGTTTCAAAGCATAATCGACAAACTGCCTTGCGGCACGTGCCCGTTCTGATGTTGCTGCAAGCACTCATGCGCTGCGTCTTGCTCGTACGGCCGCAAATGTGACAAAAGTCGCTGAGCTGAGGCTTCCGGAATGTTTTGATGCGGCGCTTCTTGCCTAGCGCGTTCCCGGAAGATGAGTCCCCCACCTGCGGACTCGGACCCGCTGGGGGCAGGCTGCGCGGTGGCCCTTGGTAGCCTCGTCCTATCGTTCCGGACGGCGTCCGTGAACCGAGAGAATATGCCGATGGTGCGTTAATGTTCATCGAAGTACCAAAATTCAGCAACAGTGCTTGTTCTGTACCGTCCTCAGAGCGAACTGAGGGAGTCGCAAGGCGGTATACCTCACTGAAGCTGGGCAAAAACGCACTGTTTGCTCGCGGAGAAGAGTAGGGCTCGCTTTGGTTGTCGGGCGTTGGAAGATAGTTCCCTGATGCATTGCTCCAAAGCCTACCAGAATTAGTCGCTGAGCCCTCGCCACCGGCAGAGTATCCTGGGTCGGTCCGAAAACTGGCGGCATGCAACAGCCGCGGCCCAGGTGGTCCAGGCGACAGTGCACCACTCACATACGACCCCTCAGCGCCAGATGTATACGACGACGATCGATCAAAGCGCGCGTCTGATAATGCCCCACCGGCATTCATACTCATTGGAGAATGGGCTCCGATTGATCCGCCCGCACCGCGCCTCTGCTTCTGGTCTACAGCCATTTCAAACACCTCGGCACTGCGCGTCGAGTCCATTCGATTTGGGAACTGAGCACCGCTGCCGTAAGAACTCAACAGCTTGGCCTGTTGAGGAACAGGAGACTCACGACCAGGTTGCAGACTGTACATGTTCGAAGCTACAGTGGCGAGAGACACCTGCGGCTGTAGCTCACCTCGAACATGCGTTAAACCGTCGGTCACACCGAAGCAATCAAGATGCCGCGCCGAACCTCTGCCGGTGCTGTGGCCATCAGCGCTCTGACGCAGGAGCATTTGCTGCTGCTGCTGCTGCTGCTGCTCATGTTCGCGCACCATTCTCTGATCCAATGGATGAGCGGCCCCAGGCATCACCGGGTGCATCGGTCGGTGCACATGAACGTCTGGTTCCAAAGTATTCAATATTGCTGCTTGAGGACCAGACACGAACGGCGGCATTGGTGCGTGCAAGTCTGCCGGGGCATCATGTCTGACCAGTCCGATCATGTCCTGGTCGACTGTCTGTGAGATTCCCACCTGATTCTGCCGCGCAACCTGTGAACCGAAAGATTCGCGTGCAGAGCACTCCGCAGGGAACGCGCGCCCCGGCTGCATGACCTGTGGGAACTGCGCTGACGGCGCGATATTGGCCGATGGCGCGTCTAACGTCCCACTTGCGGGCACAGGCAGCTGCATTTGTACTTTTCCCGCTCCTTCTATCCCACTGCGAACCTTCTGGCGTGGCTGCTCAGGCACGACGGACGCGTCTTCTCCCGCGGCGTCGCGCCGGCTGCCGGAACTAATGAACTGGAACGCGCGCTGGTACTGGGTGAGCCTGCGCGCCCGACTCTTCAGCGTCGCGCCCGCGGGCGCACCTGCGCCTGGTCCTTCGCTCGACATCGCGGCGCCCCTTCTCGTGTGCGCGCGCGCGCCCGCGGTGGCTACAGGCCGTGCGTCTTCCTCAACGGTTCTCCCAAGAAAGCGCTCTCACACCCAAGTCCGCTTAGCCGCTCGCCACCAATCGATAAATGTAGGGTTTCCTTTTTATCTCATTTAGTCGAGTGGGGAGGTGCGGCTTGCATTTCGGACCTCCGCTGATCCTGCCGTCTCCTGGTGCGGCTGCTTGCAACAGGAGTCTGATGTGTGCGTGCGTGCATTTTCCGCGCGTTGATGTGCGGAACAAAATTATTAGCCAGGCAACTGCTTGTCAAACACGTCCAGACACTCTGGCCTGGGCTTGTGCGTCATGCCGATGAATCCACACCCGCACGCCGCTGGCCTCCACATGCCGCGCAGACCAAGGTCCATGCCGTTGTTCTGCCGCAGAGGGTCCACGTCTGCACGCAGCTTTCTGCACGTGATCGAGTAGTAGTACGTGTCCGACGTGCCTGGCGGTAGAAGCCGTGTACAGACCCGTTCGGTGTGATGCATGAGGAAATGGTCCAGATCCCATAACGCCTTGGCGTACCGAAAAAGACCATACTCCCTCTTGTTGCGCTCAGTCAACGTGGCATAGTGTTGTTCTGTGAACATGAAGTCTGTACGCAAATGCCTTTCCCTGCTTGTGTTCACATTAAACCCGCGATACACGTCAAAGCCGAGCGCCAGCGACAGATGCGCCGCGTCTGAAGCCCTGTACCGAGGCTCGCCTCCGTGCTGAATGAACAAAGTGTCCACCATGCGCGCGACGACCATGGCCTGCTTCACGTCTTTAATCATGACACCACCAAGCGGACGGTTCGCGGCACGAAACCCACCTAGCATGCGCACCTGGTAGTTATCCGTGGCGTAAAATTTGTGCTCGAGTACACAATCTGGATCGAATACGCTTCGTGAGCGGTTTTTCGGGTCAATGCCGATACACTCGCGATGCCGACGAAGAGCTGGACTTGCATTGGTCACCATGGAGACTGCACGCTCCACAGGATCACGAAGCACAAGAAACGAAAGCGCGTGTTCCGAGCACGTAGGATCATCATCCGGCTCACTGGCCCACTTTTCGTTCGCCTCGTATGTGATACCGAAGCGTGCAAACAAGTCCTTGCGCATCGTGCAAGAGCGGGCGTGCTCGTTTGCATTCGACATTGCACCTACATTCGCAGGATTCCAGCTTGTTCCGTCATCCAACGCATTTGTAAAGCAATTCCGCCCATGGAGGCGATGCTGTTCGGGTACGTCGCCTAGACCCGGAACCATGCATCCGTTGCGTCTCGCCAGATTACAAAAGCTAGTACCGCCGGCTTTGCTGATGTGGAAATGATACATCCACAGCTTTTTCCGCGACCTGTCGCGGTACACTCTCCAGTAAACCATCATCGTCTCTTTCAAGAACTCGATAAGCTTTCGGCCCATTTCCATGTGCACGAGTTTATGCGCGTCATGCAATTGCCAAAACAAGCACGACAGCTGTCTGCGCCGCAGAGAGAGTTCTCGGGACTTCATCTTGACGATGCTTTCCTTCATTTGAACGAGCCTGAGTTCTAGATCGTGCGTCGTCCAGCCTTGGTCGAGCAACGCGCCAAAGCTTTCGCAGGCTCTGTGATGAACAAAGGTACTCGGTAAGTAGGAACTCCATGGTGGCTTATGCACCGAGCTGGAGGCTGCGGCGGTCGCCACGCTTCCGACTGGGTGAGTTGGTCTCGAGGCCGGGCTAATACGGGTGTGATTGGCCTCTGGATTCACAGCGCTTTGCTCTGCTGCAGCGCGACACGCCAGCGAGCCCACAAGCGAGCCCACAAGCACGACGATCGCCCATCGGTTCAGGAGCTGCGCGAGAGAAAAGATGCGCCGTCTGCTATACTGCGCGGCGAGCTTGTTCATTTACCCCGCGAGCATGCAGACCGCGCCGTTTCGAGCCAGCGATCCGTATCCAACGCGTTGCTGGAAATTCTCGAAGACAGCTTACTGACCACACCACCGCACTGCCACACCGGTGGAGCGGACCACATGCACACTGGCTGTCCCACCGCGCACGCCGCCACTCGCCGCGGCATACCGTGTCTAGGGTTTCTTCCATCACCTTCAAAGCCCACACGCTTACAGTGTACACCCCCTCAGAAACGCGTAGAAATGCACTGTACCCCGCGCGTTCTTGACGTTTCTGAGCTCGAGGGTTCCGCGAATGTGTTTATACTGAAAGAGCGCAAGTTTGCTATGAAGTGCGGGATGCCAAAACGATGCCGTTTTAGCGATTCCCCGTATGTTCTATGCTTGCTGTTCTTCGAGACGAAATGGTCAGCTGCCGCGTTTCCCGGTGCGCTGCGCATACTCCTGGCGTGGCGCTTTCGCCCGCGTGCTGCCGGTTGGGAGTCGTCCGTGCTAGCATCCGAGATGGCCATCCAGCCCAGCGCAGCTACTCAGCGACTGCTTTTCGCTGTCTGAGTTCGTTCTGCGCCGTCGAGTAGACTCGTCCAGCCGTTTTGAACTGGGTTTCCTCCTCTTCAGGGTGCACCCCGTCGTACACAAAACAGTGCGCAACAGAGTAAACATTGCCTTAGGTTCCGTGTCGCTTCAGTCTAGTGTGTGTAGTGTGTGCGTTATATTGAAGTTCCCGAAAGAGCCCTGGGTGCTGTGACACGACGCATGCTTGCGAGCGCTCGCAGGACTTGCTTCGAACCGTCTGGAGGCCGTCATTACATTGAAAACACAGACTTTTCGAGCAAACAATGTCACAGTCAATTTGCTCGTTCTTCGTCTTGCGCACCACTGCTTGGGCGATGTCCATTTTGAAAACCGGGAGGATTAGCGGGCAGCACGACAGCTTTCACGATTTCCACGTTGGTCTCCAGAGCCAGGTGTTTTGGCAGGCGTGCAGGGTTCGCGATAGAGCTGCTCGAAATTGGCTTGAAGCTGGCAAAGGGGGAAAGTCACACCAAGCTGGCATGGACCGGTGAAACCCTTGACAGGTCCAATATGCTTGTTAGGACGTTGACACACGCAGGAGCTTGTGAGCTTTCGAGTGTTCGGCGCCAGTCCGTAAAAATAGTGCGCATGAACATCAAACTTACCGAATCAAAGGAATCCGGTGCCTCAAGCACCTGCTCGAGTTATCGGCCTTGACTTTCTTTAGTACGCAGTGAGTCTGCTCCGCGCGTGAGATTACGGATCCAGGTCTCAACGCGAAAAAAAAACACGGAGCCTGACTGAAAAGCATGTTGCCCGCGGAAATGTGCGGACACTGGCGGATGCATCGCTGGAGAAATTCCCATACTCGACTGCTTTGCACTCGGTGGAGCGTCAGTCTGTACAATTCTGAAGCGACGCTATGTTTCGAGACTTGCGTGTCCGTGGATGGAGCTGTTTAGACATTAGATGGGTCAAACTTTCGAGGGTGTTAGTCTCCACGCAAGGCTGCAGAGCAGGAAGACAGGAAACGACAGGCGTTTACATTTAGTCATTCTGGTGTGTCAGCTGTTGACTCTCGACCTTCTTTGAAACAGTAGTAAAGAAACCACGATTTCTGAGCTCCGCTTGCCAGTAACTGCAGTCCGGGCAAGACCTTTTGGCGAACGAGGCAGCAGGCAATCGCTCAGTCTCGAGTCAGTTCAAAAAGCGATACCTTAGTTCCAAGGCTCATGGTATCTTCCATTTCGGCCCTCTTCGAACACGGTCAGTAGTCAGCAAAGCGCACGCCTTTTGCTTCGTCGTCGTCGCGCGGCAAGCGCGTTCGACCGTAGTCACGGCATGCTTGTATGGGCTCATCCCACTTGTACTCAAGAAGATAGGTATCCTTTTTGTACACTTCCTGAGCCAACTGCACAGTCGTCTCGTTGCACAGAAAGACTTCGTGCATCCGCTCGATGCTGGTGCCGTCTGGTATCGTCAATTCATCAAACATGACCGGGAATCCAATACGCTTCGCAATATATCGGGTCTCGGTGACATTTTCTAGGTCTGCTATAAAGTCGTAGGACAGCTGGTCAAAGTCACACTGCAAGTAGGCGGGCAAGAAATGCTCGTTGAGCAACATGACATCCTTCTTTGCCAGCTTGTGCACCACCTGAACAAACTCGTGAAAGGTCACGCGGCCCGATCTCTGTCCTAGAGGCGGCAGCTTCCACATGGTCTTGAAGCAGTCACGGCTGTACGCGCACACATCTTCGTACTTGGATCGGAATGCAGAAACGAGCCGAAACCAAGGATGCCGCACGACGGCAAAGCCGAAATACTCATCGCTCTTGCTCATCATGAACGCGCGAGTCTCTTTCATCCTGTTCCCGCGGAAGAAGAAGAGGTCGTGCTGCTCATCGTCATGCTTGGTCCAATTTTTCCTGGGCGCCGATTCGCCCTGGTGCATGTAGCGCAAGTAGTATGTCCAGCTGGTGCAGCCTGCCTTGGGGTACACACATGCATAGTACTTTCTCATCTTGGAGTACATCTGGAAGCCGTTGTTCCGTGGATTTCCTGTTCCCAGCGGACGAACCTGCGTGGGGTGCATCTTTTCCAGCTTTACGCGGTTGACGTGCGGGTATGGACGCGCCGAGCACTGTGACGCCAGCAGCGCGCTCAACACCAGAACAACGCCCACCAGCAGCGCCCATCTTGGCGCGATCCACGCGCCCACGCGGACCATGCTTCCTCTCCCTTCACGCAGCCGTCCACCACACCACCTGTGCGTGTCTCTCTGGATCTCTCGCTCGTCTCCACCATCAAAAGCTAGTTCACAGCCCGCAGATGCTGGACGCGCGCGGGTGCCGTTACAATGCCGCATTCCATTGCAATGTGCATAAACGGCTTGTCCAAAGGGTGCTACTTTAATACAGAGATGTAATGCGAGAATGGATTCACTGTACTTCTTTTGCGCTGCACGGGACACTGTACCGCGGCGTTATTGGTTCGGACCGAAGTAGTGAAATGCCGCATTCAGATGCAATGGTATATTGCAATGTGATGCGGCATTGAGGTGGTTGGCAAGGTTGTGCGAATGTGCGTCGCGGTAGCTGATGGTGTGACTACGAAGGATGTGTCGACGCTCGACGTCGCAGCGGACGGTATGGGTGTCCGTGCTTCTGCTGCTGGCCGCCGTGCTGGTCTTGGCCGTCATTGGTGGCCTGCACATGGCGGATGGCACGCGAAGCAAGGTGAGAGCCGTCATTGATATCGTCGCGGATCGCGCCGCGCGGCCCGAGCACCTGCCGGCGCGAAAGCTCATGGTCTGTATAGGATCGTCTCCCAGTCATCGCGCGATTCGGGACGCTGCGCGACGCGGATGGTTATCCTGGATTCCGCCAGGAGAGGATCTGGTCGAATATCGCTTTTTCACGGATCATCCCGATGTGATCGTGAAGAATGATCAGCGCGGCTCACGCACCAATGATTCCAGTATGTCGCTGGAAAGTAAACGCGAGCTCGCTCGACAGCTCGAGGAGGAGCAGGATACTCATAAGGACCTTGTCTTTCAGCGCATTGAATCGGGTTACGGGAATTATAAGAAGAATGCGTTCGGTCGACGAGCCCTCTTTCAATTGAACTGGAGTGTGACACACTATCAGTTCGACTATCTGCTCAAGATGGACGATGATGTTTTTCTTTGCTTGCATCGCTTGTTGTATGAGCTCAACCAGCGACCCGACCGCGCCTTCTTTTGGGGCCGATTTTGGTGCAAGCGCGGGGGTCACCGCGCGGACGAAAACTTCATGCTATTCTCGCAGGATGTTGTCAAGTTGTTGAGCGACGAGGCCGCCATGAAATTGCTACCCTTTGATGAGGATGTGACGCTAGCTTGGAATTTTGGGCTGCTCGCTTGGATACTTCAGCTTACCATATTTGATGACCAAAAGCGCCTTGACGCGCAGCAAGGTTACTTGACGTCCTACATGCACGAACCAAGCGACAATGTATCTCACCTGCAGGATTACGCTCAATTTTGCGATCATTTTATCTTTGCACACCACGTTTCTGCTGAGGTTAGCAGTGCAGTCTTTAAGCATACAATCGCGAAATCAGCGTACGATGTACCCCAAATCACGCGACCTCGCGACGGATGTCCGAAGCAGGAGCAGTCATTCACCCCTCGTCTGTACGCTGAGCATCTTCCAGATATTTTCATAACGCTGGGTACGAGCGCGCCTCTACGAAACCCCCCATCGAAATGAAAAGGAGTTCTTATGCCATGCATGCATCCGGTTCGTGGTGTCCCCGAGTTCCTACGCTGGATGCTCCGAAATAAGGACAAGGTAGATGAGCTCACCATTCCAGTACTGAACTGGAATCACATGCGTAGATGGGATTTCAAAGCGACGATCCGCTGCTCAAGATTGCCGACATCTTTCTGCAGTTGAACGATCTGTGATCTGATTTGTGCCGCATGCGACGGATCTGGCACTTTGGTCAAGCGATCATTCACGTCATCCAGACGCTTTCGCTTTCCAGCGAGCTCTGCTTCTAGCTCGATGAGGCTGGGTCCTCGTGAGTCTTTGTTTTGCGAATTGCCGTCGTATTGTGGGCGGGGAGCAGCACTCGGACGCGATTGATCTCTTGCGCCGGGGTACGCTTTTCCGGCAGTAATGACGCTCGCGTTGCACTGATACCCCCTCACTACCAGCGGGTCGTCAATGATTTCGAAGAAAGCACGACCCACGCGGCCAAACACATACTCCATGCACTGCGTTGTGAAGTAGTTTGTTTCTTTGCTAAATATGGCGAATCCATTATTGCGCAGCGTCAAAAAGAGCTGGCCGTTCTTTTTGGGATTGTGTACCTCAATCAGCAATTGTTGGAAGGGAAACGATCCCTCGCGTTCCATCGCCTCAAATGCAGGATATTCAGAATGTTCGATGTCCACCTTGAAAATTGTAATTTCGCGGCCTTCATGGCCTAGACGACGCATCGCCTCACTGAGCGTGAAAAACATTCGAGCCGGGTCATTCGACCCACCCAGACCCCACGGGTGGAAGTTCACGTACGGCTGATTCTTCACTTCCAGGCCACGGCTTATGAGCGTTGGATCGAACGTGTGGATCTCACAGTGGGGCCAAATCGCGTGCACAGCATCTTCAAAGGAAAAATCATTATTCGACCCGGCACTGTACACCAAGCACGGCTTTCCTGGGGCAAGGCTATCTGTATGGCACACGTACTTGCCTCCGTCGCCTGCAATCCCGACACGCTCCTTGACGCAGCTCAGTTCCGGTTCCCAATACATTTCGTACCAATTGATGGCGTTCAGAAACCCATAGGCGTAGGGCACACGGTCACTGAATGTGCCTCTGCACATCAAGCTGAAAGGCTCCGCCTGCTTGAATGCCATGCGCCGCGCCGCCTGCTTTTCGATTTCCCACAACGCGTCACGCTCACAAATAAACCCATCGCTCTCCCTCATCGATCTGGCACAGTGTGCATGCGAGTCAGAGTTAGAGAGGAGCTTTTGGCTCGGCTCTGGAAATGCAGCCTGGCTGCCGGACGCCTTCATGGGACCGTGCACCACAAGCAAGAACACCAACACAGTGGCAAGGCCGGTACTTGCGGGCGCCAAGTTCATCGCGTTCGTGATCATTCTGCCGCGCGCAGAAGATCGCCTCGGGGAGCTCCAGGCTAGGATCTGTTCCGTGCACGAGACGGCGCGTTCGACGATTATGCCCCTCGTAAACACACGCAGACACACGCGCGAAAAGCGATCAAAGTCCTGTCAGTTCTGTTTGCTTGGCCACTACTTCACGATCATCATAAATATATGATGCAAGTCGTTGAGTCGAGAAGCTACGCTAGGCGAAATGAGTTCGTCGTGCGCAGGGAATACGCCAGATGGGGCAGAGCATGCAACCGCTCCGGGTAGACTGGAAGTCGTGGTTTGCGCCGAGTGCGGCGTCTTGCTAGGCGACACAAGCACGTCACATAGCGAACAATGGAGCGAACCAGTACATCGCAGACTAATGCCCGGCAAGCAGCTTCCGCCTTCAGCCGCAGGCGAGCAGCGGGCTCTGAATCAAGCAAGCGCGTCGCAGAATGATCAAAGAAGCCCGAATCGAAATGCTCCCATCGTACCGTTAAACCGGCATGGAGACCAGGTGCTGGCGCTTCGCCGTGCTTGGAACGTGAGCGTCGAGCCACCAGGTCTCGATCCGCGTGTTCACCCAGCGCACATGCCGATAGCTCCGCAATCGAATTCCACTTCGGCCGAGGCTCTGCCACGCACCTTGCTTTGCGCATCATGCCGCGCATCGCTGGGCGTCGTGACATGTCTGCGGAACGATGGCAAACTGTGGCATTTTGTCCTCAACATGGATGCGGTCAAACGATTCCCCATTGGAGGCGGCTTGGCTTATGACCCGAGCGCAGAGAGCAGTAAATTCGGCAACGGAGAAAGTTCTCGACGTTCCACAGGACATGAAGACCCGGAAGATTCAGAGAGAGGCCAAGAGACTAAGCGGCGCAAGCATACTCGCGCGATCGAAAAGGATTCAGTGGGAACGTCGGCGCATACCACGGCTGGAATTGAGCAGAAAGTTTCTCAGCTTTCAGAAGATGTGTACTCGGTCAAGCAGTTCCTAGGCTTATTTGACGATCGCCTTACGTACCTCGAACAGACCTTGTCGCAAATTCTGGCAGTGCGGGTGATGCCACCAATGCCGCCGCCGCCTACCTCTATGTCGTAGCAGGAGCACGAGATTGCCTGCGTAGGTCTGGCCTTCACTTATCGATTAAGACGTGTATGGGACGATTAGCCGGGACTGGAAGATCAGAGCACCTGCCCTTGCAAAGTCAATCACGAGGCACCCGCCCCTTTATCTAAGAACTCGGAACCTCCTGTCTTCCTTTACCTTTACATCTGGATCCGAGGCCTTGAGAAATGCAAGTGCGGCACTCATTCGCCTGTCGGTCTAAAACTTACGTGTCTTCTTGGTGGTCAGGACGTACTGGAGGCCTCCCCTCGGGGGCCGTTTCAAAGCATTGACGCTTCCGACTGGGAGCTTGATTGCTGCGTCATGAAAGGCTGATACATTGTTTCCATCAGATGCACCAAGAACACTGTTTGCAGCGTTTCCGCGTGAGTTGAATATGCTTGTTGATCGCATGCGGTTCAGTTCAAAGGCCGTTGACGACTGCTTCCCACTACTGACGTTTGCAGAGCGCGCACGATTCCTGACGGAAAGGCTCTCAAGCCCAGCACTGGTTTCTTTGCGAGACATTTTGCGCCGTAATGCTGCTGACTCAATATGAGTCTTGTCAATTGCATTCAAGGATGTCTCAAGCGGCAATGATGCAGAAGTGTGCATATCCAAGAAATCCATTCGCTCCTCGGTCGCGCGCACATCGCCGTGATCTATTCGTGGGTGCCGTTGCTGTGGAGCATCCGTACGGGCCGATGAGAGTACGCGCACGCGTGCATTGCGCTGTTGTCGTTCAAGGGCAAATGCACGCGCGCGTTTGCGCTTACACTTGGCCGTTCGACCGTGCTCCTCCTCTTCCTCACTGAGCCCGTCCAACGCAAAGAATTCAAATTCATCGGGCCTCCGCCCAGGCTTGAGTTCAGTCGATATCTGGTGGGCGTGGTTCTCAGCCGCAGTGGCGATCTCTCGAAACCCCGACGCTGCCCAACGGCCTCGCCTCGAGCCTTCATGTCGAAGTGACGCCTCTTCGCCGGCATCGTGGTTGTCATCATAGTCGCTATCGTCGGCGGCACTGTCTTTTTCTCTTCTCTCACTGCCTTTGATCAGGTCCCGAACATATGCCTTGTAAGCGTGCGTTTCTCCAGAGTCGGACTGCTCGAGCGCGTCGAGCTCTCCCGTGGGGACCACAAAAGAGCCCATTTCGCGGCGCAGCGCGTCGTCGTCGTCTAGCTCGCGCTCATCGGCCGTGCTTTCCGGTGCATCGCTTGCGCCCTCTTCCGATGCTTCGTTCTCCAAGAGGGAATCCAATACAGCGGATTTGTGTGCGTTTTGACCAGCATAGGTGGCACAATGCTTTCGTTGCTCCAACGTGCTCTTGGATGCGTCCTGTCCGCCTGCACCATCGGTACTTGCATGGGCTCCTGCGCGAGCATACGTTCGTAGAACGGGTTGCTGCAGACACGAAGTCTCGCTGAGCTCAAGGTCATTTCTGTGTTGAGAACAGGATCGGCCTTGAGACCGACGCGGTGAATTGGTCTCGTTGGATGCATTGCCGGCCTCCTCGCCACGATGAAGCTGAATGGGAGCGTCATTTTCCGGTCCTAAGCTGCTCTTCTCATTTCGAGTGTGCTCCTGATCGACAGCTGGACTGTGTCCGGGCAGCACAAAGGTTTCACGAGCTATCATGGCATGCTTTTGCTCATCGGTATCCTTGCTTCCGTGCTCCACAGCCTCCTTTTCTTGCACGTTGATGTCATCCTGCCGCTCCGTTTCTTCATGGTCAGTATTGCCTGCATCTTGTGCAGGAACCAGCTCGTCATCATCCGTTTCTGCGTCATGATCTGCTCGCTCTTCTTCAGACGCCTCTGATTTGAGCTGAGAGTCGTGATCCAGATCCAGATCCAAATGAGAGTCATGGCCTTGGTCGACGTCTGTGCCGTCCAGCGTGCGCTCCATTGCTTTCTGAAGCAGTCTTTCGCGCATCTGCTTGCGCTGCTTTCGAGGTGACAGCTTCTTCCGTGGCGGAATCACAATCAAGCTCTCTTGGTCGTCATCATGTTCTGACGCCTGCGAACCAATCATCTCCAGATCATCCGTGCGGGCTTGCTCGTGAGCGTGTTCGAGCAAATGCCCCAAGCCGCGAGGCGTTGGCCTTCTGTAGGTAAGTTTGTGCTTGAATTGTATGTTCGCATTGCGAAGGTCTTCCTCCCGCCTGCGGGACTCGAGACGACTGCGGACGCGGTCCAATGCAGAAACACGACCATTTGCGACACCATCATCGGGCGCCGGACTTGCGCGCCGGAACTGGAGCGAGACAGGCTCCTGTCGCAGCACTTGAAAGGTTTCTCGTAGCAACTCAGCTGCTGTCTGATTTGGGATGCTGGGTGCGGCGTGGGCAGAGACTGCCATGTCGTCTTCGAAGCCCGCCTCTTCTTCATTATCCCCTACTTCTTCGTCGTCCAAAATGAAGTGCGCAGACGAGCGCGAGCGGTGACGTTGTTTTGGTTTACGCCTTGCCGCGGAAAACTCGAAATCAGTGCCATCATCCGATGACGCGACTTGCTCGCCGTCATCGGAAGTATTCTGACGTAAAACCCGCAGCGAGGGTTTGAGTGCCGTCGCCACCGCTGAGTCAACTTTCTTCTGCTTGCGATGAATGTCATCCTTCCTTTCGCTTTCACTTCCATCTAGCTCGTCACTTGGCCCTGCCTCTCGCAGATGGGTTTGCCCCGGCACATTCTCGTCGTCAGATACATCTTGGAACACGTGCAGAAAGGCTCCAGTGCCACGAGGTGCCGCTGGCTCGGGTGATAACGATGAAAAGCGCGGTTGTGTATGCAGCTGCTTCACGGGTTTGCCCGAGACACGCGGTGAATCACCTCTCGATGCACTTTGCGAGCTCCAGGCCTCGTGCGCTGGACCAGCGCGATTCTGATGCGCAGCATCGCGCGAGCTTTTTTGCTTTTCCTGATCCCCCCGCAGACCTGATACCGCGACTTTGCTCTGCTTCAAAGCCTTCAGCAGGCGCTCCTCTTCGTCAGGCTCATCGCGCAGCACAATAGCGTCATCCTCGCGCCCATCGGAGCCGGCTCCGTGACTCGGGTCTGAATCCAGTCCTGTTGCTCTGTACTGGCGCCGGAGGTTTTCTTCAGAAGTTTTCGCTCGCTCTGATGGTGCGTCCCGCGCCACAAGATGTGCTGCAGCTGTCTGCACATGTAATGCACGGTCTTCATCCTCTGAACCATGCGCTTTCACGCCCGCACTCTTCAAAAGTACATGTGCGGGTTCCCTTGTGTCGTCGGCGTCCGACGTGTCTTGCTCTTCACGCAACTCACGCAATACCCTCGCGTCGCTTTCATAGTCATCATCCGTATCTTCATACACGGCCAGCGACAAGCGCGGCTCGCGCGTTGTGCCCGGCGCGCCCATCTCTTTGTCGCGCACGTCGCGCCTATATCGGCGTTCTCCGCGACTATGTCCGCAAACGCGGGGGCTCCGTGCTGAAGACAAGCAGAGCACCAGCTTTCCCGGCGACACCTCCAAGCCCCGCATCCGACCGGCGCCATGATCCACTTGGCGCGTGTATGCCAGCGCCACTCGCGCACGCACGCGCTTTTCGGATCCGCGTCCACTTTCGCGCGCCGTTTTGATTTTTTAATCTTTTCTTTTTCTCATTCTTTTCGCGCGCTTTCACAGTACATGTTAGTACAGTCAACAGACGTGCAAGTGCCCAACGCAAGAACCGGTGGTGTTCGCACCCGTGCTGACGGAACGTGCCGGCCTTTTCCGCCGCTGGCCCTGTCCCAGACGCAGACGCCGGCACTGTCTGTGTGCACACGAGCAGACGTGGCCACAGGCCGCGCGTCAAACCTCATGCGGCACGCGTAGCGTCTCCTCCAGCATCCCGCGTTCTCTTTCGCGTGTGTCTTGTTCCAGCGCTCCTCCCACGCACACTTCGACACCAGACCAGCATCGTCACGCGCGCCGCAGTCGTACGCGCACGCCCCTTCCGGACGGCCCGCACAACAGCGACCGGGGACACATCCACCCTCCCCGTATCGTTCCCGTCTGACCTGTCAATCTCCCAAGCACCGCACTCGCGTTTTGCTTTCCTGTGTACAGCTCTATTCTGGGAGGTTCAGTGCGTGTCCACCATGACCTTTTTTAATGTTTTAATGGTATGGTTTTTATGCTTTATAAAGATACTTTAATGAATTTTAATGGCTTTTTTATGTTTTTGGTGTCTTTTGAGGGTGACACGCGCGCCGCGAAAATCACAAAATGACGTGTGTGTGTTATGAAAGTGTGGAGGACCGTGTAATGTGTGGTTGGGTGGTTTGACCGGAGAAGGCAAACAAGGAGGTTGTGAGGAGGAGGGTTAAGAGGGCAGGATAGAGAGAGAGAGGGAGAGATAGAGAGATAGGGAGAGAGGGAAGAGGGGAGACGGAAGAGGAAGGGTGGGGGTTTGGGTGGAGAGGAGGAGGAGGGGTTAGAAAGAGATGGCGGGGAACGGGAGCGCGGCAATGGTGGTGGATGTACAGAACCCGGACGGGCATGGGCAGGACCGGCTGGCGCGCTGGCGCCAGGAGCACGCGCCCAACCGCCCGAAGAAGCACATGCGCGTGCTGGTCACGGGCGGCGCGGGCTTCATCGGATCGCACCTGTGCGACCGCCTCATTTCAGATGGCCATGAGGTGATCTGCCTCGATAATCTCTTCACGGGGAAAAAGTCGAACGTCGCGCACCTGATGAGCAACCCAAACTTTGAGTTTGTGAGGCACGACGTCACACAGCCCTACGAAGCCGAGGTCGACGCAATCTACCACTTTGCGTGCCCGGCGTCGCCGGTGCACTACAAGTACAATGCCATTAAGACGCTCAAGACAAGCATGCTCGGGACCATGAACATGCTGGGCCTGGCGAAGCGTACGGGCGCACGCATCTTGCTCGCCTCCACGTCCGAGGTGTACGGCGACCCGCTGCAGCACCCACAAACAGAGGAGTACTGGGGCAATGTCAACCCGATCGGCGTGCGCTCATGTTACGATGAAGGCAAGCGCATTGCCGAAACGATGGCGTTCGACTACCACCGCCAGCACCACGTGGACATCGCGGTTGTTCGCATCTTCAACACGTACGGCCCGCGCATGGTCGAGAATGACGGCCGGGTGGTCAGCAACTTTGTGGGACAGGTGATCCGTGGAGAGCCGCTCACGATCTATGGTGACGGCAAGCAGACGCGCAGCTTCTGCTACGTGTCGGACCTGGTGGACGGCATCGTGCGTCTGTTTGAATCGGGCCTGACTGGGCCTATCAACTGCGGCAACCCGGGTGAGTTTACTATGATCGAGCTCGCGGAAATGATCTTGGAGCTCACAGGCTCCAAGCAGCCTATGAACTTTTTGCCCGCGACGCCGGATGACCCGATGAAGCGCCAGCCGGACATCACCAAGGCCAAGACACTACTGGGCTGGGAGCCCAAGGTGCCCCTGCGAGAGGGATTGAAGCCCATGATTGATGATTTCCGCCATCGCATTGAAAATGCCTTGTAGTACCGAACACTGTCATGAAATTTGTTTTCCTCTTTGTCATTTTCTTTCCATCGTTTTCTGTGGAGTGGCGGAGACGCCCGAATAAGGAAGTATGAAGTGTGCAGTGAAGACAGGTAGTAGAAGGTACAAAAATGGGCTGGTAGATTGTATGGTCAGCAAATCTCGACACGGAACGAAGAGAACGCATGAGTTGGCGTCTGGGCATGATTGTTTACGGCTGCTTGCGGATTTTTCACGCCCAGAAAAGTGAAGAGCCCAAGATTTGCACCGACGCAGTGGTCGGCGCATCAGACGAAGCACAACTGTACAACTTTTCTTCTCTTTTGAATCAATCACTCTTATCTACTTAGTGTCCGTGAGATTGCGCCTGATCTTCTGGGTGCCACCGTTCGTTCCCCGAACGAGACCACCTGTTTGGTATCAGAGCGGGACCTTGCTTGTATCTTGAGCGAGTTGTTGTACTTTTGCACGAGTTTGATCGTCGTTTCGAAAGTCAGGAACATGATCGCCGTATTTGGCACGACACGAGCCAGGTGCGTGCCCATGCCTGCGTACAAACCTGCACGTCCCTCTTCCTTCCCGATAAGAATTAGGGATTGGATCATTCCGCGGTACTTTGGGAGCTGGCCGGGCGCCGGGATCTCCCGCATGCGTGTGCGCACCACCTCGTGAGGGTACGTAAGTGCAGACGCGAGAAGTTTGCTCATGCCCGCTGTGACCAGATATTCTAGAGAAGTCACCGAGGAAGGCGACGCCGTCCCTGAAGCCCCACCCGCGGCACTGGCGTCCTGGGCGAGAGCACGCTTGGCATTTCGCGCGTGAATAGCCTTCTTGAGCTTTTCGTACACGACAAAGTGGATGGCACCCTCGGAGACGCCCCAGTAGCTTGCCGAAAGCCCTCGGAAGAAACCGCTGATTCCTTCGGTGCGCCAGATCGTGCGAATGGCGTCGCCATAGCCCGAGTATCCGCCCGCGCCCGCCTGGAGCTGCATTCGGGTCTTGAGCGCCCAGATCGGGTTTGTGAACGTGTTCGAAAAGACGCCTGCCAGTGCCGCGGACAGCACGTGGAGCGCGGCGGTGTCACCGAGCCGCGCGGACAGCGCGTGCTTTGTGGAGGAGTATGCCCAGAAATAGATCGATCGCGTGGGCAGAATCCCAATCACCGTGGGAATCCAACCTCTGAAGAACCCGCGGATGCCTTCCGCGCGCAGAATGTCTGCGGCGACGACGCGCACGGCGTCGCGCGACGCGTGGGTCGACGCCTGCAGCTTGGTCTTGACGACCTCCAGCGGACACGTGATCGTACTGGACACCGCACCCGCCAACCCGCCCGCCAGAAACGACGCGAGCTGCTGATTCACCATCCGCTTCCCACCTCCGTCCCTCTTCCCACCCATCGCTCCTACCCCTTCTCTTCCGCACCCTCTCTCTCCCTCTCTTCCTCTCTCCCAACCCCGCCTCTCCCTTCTCCCCCACTTCAACTTATCCCCCCGACGTCCGCACTGAACCTCTACCGCCGGAAACTGAACCTCATCCGTCTCTTGGACCCACTGTACCCACTATACCCACTGTACCCACTGTACCCACTGTACATCGTGCACCCGCGCGCGCTTTTCGGCTCGTTTCTATGCGTTTCTATGCGTTTCTATGCGTTTCTATGCGTTTCGGCGCGTTTGGGCGCGTTTCTTGTAGGCGTGTCTAGGGTTGTTGATCGGTGTGATCATTTGGGGTGTTTTTAGTAGTGCGCGAGGACTGTAAGTAGCGAGTGTGTGTCGTGTGTGGCATTTTGGCATGAGCGTCGTGGAACAGCAGCGTGTGCGCGGTTTCTGGCGGGTTGAGGAGAGACACAGAGAGGGAGAGAGAAAGAGTGCCATAACTGAATGAGCTTCCGACCTGTGAGAACAGGAACAGCGGCAGAACGATACAGGGAGAGAGGTGTGTGTGGTTAGTGTTTGGTGTGGGTTACTTGGTGAGATGGAGAGCAAGCTGGGGGTGGCCAAGGTGGAGTCCGTGGAGACCGTCGCAGAGACGAGGTTCCTGCGGCTCGAGAAGCTCACGTACACCACGCCGTTCGGCATCCGTAGAAAGTGGGATCGCGTCAGTCGAGTCAAGCCGGATGAATCCCTGGAGGATAAGGCAAAGCGAGAGGAGGGCGACGCGGAGGTCGAGAACGACGCGAGTGCTGACGCTGACGGCGCACCGCGCGACGACGCGGCAAAGTACAAGCGCGCGGCAGACGCGGTGTGCGTGTTTGCTGTCATGCGATCGAGGAAACACCCAGAACAGCCCCCAGAGACCGTGCTCGTCAAGCAGTTTCGCCCGGCCACCGGAGGCACGGTCGTCGAGTTGCCTGCGGGTCTCATTGACAAGGGAGAGAGCCCCGGCGCCGCCGCGCTACGCGAATTCAAAGAGGAGACTGGGCTCACAGGCTCCGTGCTGGGCGTCTCACCAGCAACCTACCTATCAGCTGGCCTCAGCAGTGAAACGGTGTGCATCGTGATCGTACAAGTCAATCTCGACGCCGAAGAAAACCAGGATGTGCCCACAACCATCGAACGGCCAGAGGAGAACGAGTACCTGGAGGTCGAGCGCGTGCCTCTCAGCCGTCTGCTCGTTCACCTGGATCGACTGAGCGAAGAAGGAATGTCCATATTTACCGGACTTTATACATTGGCGTTTGGACTCTCCATGGGCTGGACGCATTCTGGCTAGCCTCACGGATGTGCCTCCGTAGTGCATGCCCTCTGTAAGTAAAAGAAAAAGAAAATATTGCCGACATATTGTCGCGCCCGCAGCGCTCTCTGGATCCGTGTCTACCTTTTGGGTCACGTCGGCTCTTCACTCCATACACTATGATCCTCGGACCGGTTCTTTCGAATGCAAGCAGATTCCGACTTTATCATAGTTTGATGAGACGAAGCGGCGCGTCTTTTTCGACGGTCTCGCTTTGCTCACTGTTGCTCTGGGACGCTTCGATCCTTTGCTGCGAAACCTGCGACCAACGCAAGAGTCCGTGTGGTGAAAGAACGAGACAAGATGGAATGGCGAGAAAGTCACAAAAAGAATCAGTTCTGATGTTCCCCCCTAAAACAAATTGCTGGACATCAAAGCATACCGTGCCAAAACGATGTGCGAAGCGTGGACGCTTGCAAAATTACCAAAGTGCCGCGAACCAAGGAGATAAGGTTCTGTTAGGCATCGCGCACAGCACACTAGAAAACGTAAGAAGGCAGATTGAAAAGCAAAACGTACCAATGGCGGTATAGGGCAGAGCTCGACATTCAGCTGCGACTCAAACTGCGCCCGAATGCGTGCAACTTCGTCTGCGCTGCCGACATTCTCGAGTTTCTTTGTCAGCTGCTCGATGACAGCAAATTTCTTTTCAAAGTCTTCACAGCGGCTGGTGAGTTGATCTACCTCGTTCGACCGCGCGTCCAGCTCTTCAACAAAGCGCTGCACGAGATGCAGCGCATCAACGCCGTCATCCACGTCTCCGCCAGATTCACTCTCATCCTTCTCTGGAGGTCGCGCATCGCAGTACCCAAAAATCTCAGTCACGAGAGCCACAGTCGCTGTGTATCTCTTCAAGGCGCGTTCCTCCTCACTTTCCTTCCGTAACGCATGCGAGCGCGGCACCACATGCCTCGTCCTCATATTGGGCGGTGTCCCGAAAAGTGCGTGCATGTTTTCAATCACCTCCACTGCATGCGGCAAGTTCCCAGTGGCGACTTCAAGAGCCCCATCCTGCTTTGCTTCTTCTCGCACGCGCACATGACCACCTTCCATCGCTGCTTTAAAGCGCTTCGCCGCCACGCGCTCGTATGCGAACGCGGGCTCTGCACGTTTCGCATCGTGCTCGTTCTCTGCGACTGGGCAAGGCGCGACCGTCGACTCTGCTCCGTCAGCAGCTACCCCGGCGGCGGCGGCGTCTGTCCGCTCAGGCGACTCGGGAAGAGCCGCATTTGCCGCATCCTCGCCACTCATCTTACTCTCTCTTTCTCTCCTGCAGCTCAAATCTTCATCGCTAGACGAAACGAACAACGCTTTTCAGAGGTGCAGATGCGCAGGCGGGGAACGAGAAGTGGAGCGAGAATCTGTTTACACGGACGAGTGCTCTACGCATAAAATTGAACCTCATCGCGATGGCGGAAAGTATGCAAGCGCGCGGCAACATCACTCGGCAGCAGGTCGGTGATTTGCTCGAGGTACGTGGCGACCATGGCGCGGAGCTCATGGTCGAGGCTGGGGATGCCGAGCAACAGGCTGAACTTGTCGAGAATGAGAGCAAGGGCCAGTGACTGTCGCCGGTAATCCTGCTCACGCGCCGAGTACGTGCTTCTGGAAGTGCCCGTCCATGTACCCGCACTGTCCACGACGCCAGATCCAGCTGGGCCGGCGCGCTCCGGCTCTGTTTGCATTCTTTCTGGAACGGTATGGTTGTCACGCAGGGCTGTGCGCCTGGAGCTGCGCGCGCTTGTGCTGGTGCGTGCATTTCCATCGCGGTCGCGCAAAAAGCGGCCGCAAAGGATTACAAGCACTCGCAGGCCGATACGCACGAGCGCCTTGAAAATTCGCTCCTCGTCGCGATGGCACGACAGCTTGTTCCAAAAGCTGATGCGGAAGAAAGACTCGTACATGGTGCGGAAATCCAAGTACGATGCGAGTAGTAGGAGGCTCAGCCTCGTTGAGTCCCGCAGTTCTTCGTACGCACCAGAAAGGCACTCTTCGTACACTTTCGAGAACACCTCGACCAGAATGGCCTCGGCGCTCATCGGACGCTCAGTTTCACCTGTCGCGAGCTGCTGCACTTCGCAGGGCTCCTCCTGCTCCTCCTCTTCCTCATGCTGCTGCTGCTGCCGCCGCCGAGCTTGCGGTAGATTTGATTGCATAGTATGGAGGCCGACCGTGTCCGACAGGACATTGTGCATATTTCCGAGTTGTTCGTTCAGCTTCACCCACGCAAGCTTGGTGGACGTCAGCAGCAAATATTCTTGAGTATTTTGCGAAGAAGACCACGCTCTCCTTAAAAAGGCGGATGAGCCTCCGTCAAATAGAGGACTCAAACAGCTAGCCGACAGCTCCGGGTCGGCGGAAAATTCGATGAGAAACGTCGCGGCGGTGGTCGAGATGAAGTCATGGTATGCCCATACCTCGCATAGCACTCGTACCAAGCACACGTTTCGTTGAATGTTTCTGTGAGTGCGTGAGTGGAGCTTAATCTCTCCTCGTGAGTAGTGCCATAGAATGGCTTTTTTCACGTATTGAAGCAGGCCATAAGTGAGCAGGTGTTTGGAGACGGCAACATCGCGATCGATGAGCTCGGCCTCTTTGAGTATTTGCGCGTGAAGCATGATTTGGTCAGAGCATGTCAGCATCCGCCTCGCGACGGCTTCAAACAGCATGGAGATCTGCTGTTCGTGACTGACTTGTGGGCGTTGGCGCTGCTTCTGATGGTGCCGCTGCGGCTCCACGGAGACGCTTTTCTGGTGAGCCGACTCGCGAGCTGGAGGAGGTAAAGTGACCACCGCACACAGCCACTCCTCGAAATCGCCTCGAGCACCGAGCTCTGCTTTCATGATTCTCTCTGAAAAGTCGGCAATACTGGAACTCGCGTCTTTGGCGGTTTCGTGGATATGGCGACGAGAGATGCTTTGCCCATGACTGTTGCTTCTGGCGCTTTCGTGACTGCTGTCGCTGCTGTCAGTCCTGCCGTTGTCGCTGCTGGTGCTGCTTCGGCGGCTGCGGGCAGGACTGTGAGCGACGACGGCATCGGTCATTGGTTCTCCAGCATCGGAGCATGCATCTCTGTCTGCCGACATTTCCGCTGGCCGCACTCTGGGCGCTTAAATTCTGTGGCGCCACAGATCCAACGCAACGTATCGCCGGGCTTGGGCACGCATCCATTGACCCAGGCGGTGCGGCTCTGCGAGTCGGCGCCGGCCCCGTTCAGAATGCGCTGGAGCCAGTCAGATCGTGCGTCGCACAGACCATTCCTGCTGCCAGCGGACGCTCAGAGGACTCGGTCGATCACCACGCCAGTGCCGAGCGCCGGTCGCTGCACCGCACAACAGGCCTTGGCAGCAGCAACACCAGGCCGTTGTCCCTGCTACTGCTACTGCTACTGCTACTGCGTGCGTGCAGGCAGAGCCGATAAACCGGATGCGTCCTGGGCGTGCATACAGTGCGTCCCAGACTGACAGTGCTCGCTCATCTCGGTTCACTACTGTACCTTGTTTATTGGGTTTTCATCTGAACGCGTGGTGTCATTCGATGAAGAACAGCTGCTCCGTGTTGGCGCCGTTCGTGTCGAGCGCCGGGTGCGCCACCAGTTTGTTCAGGAAGCCAGGCCAGCGAACGAGGTTTGCCGGGTCCGCGTACCACTGTGCGGTCTGCGCAAGTCCGTCCGCAAATTGCGTGCGCGGCTGCCACCCAAGGCCTTGGAGCCGAGTCATGTCTACCGGGTAACGGCGGTCGTTGAACGCGCGGTCGACGCTAAAGTCGATCCACCGGTCGCACTCTTCGTCGCTGAGCTCCGCCGCTGAGTCGCTCGGCGAATTGGTCAGTCGCACCAGGCGCCGCACCACGTCAAGGTTCGAGATTTCCTGCTCCGAGCCCAAGTTGTACACGCCGCCCGTTTCGGCGCGGTGCAGAATCACGTCAAATGCTTCGGCGCAGTCGACCACGTAGATGTATGAGCGCCGGTGGCGTCCGTCGCCGTGAATGAATGCGTGCTTTCCCATAGCGAGAAGAGTGGCGCTTTTGGCGATCAACTTGTCCGGGTACTGCCTCGGCCCATAGACATTGTTTCCACGCGTCATCACAATGGGTAGCCCGTACGATATTGAGTATGCGCGACAGATAAACTCAGCCGCAGCCTTTGTGCACGCATACGGGTTAGTCGGAGCGAGCATGGACTCCTCAGTGTTACGCATGTCGGTCTCGCCACCGTACACTTCGTCTGTCGACACATGCATGAAACGCTGGATGCGGCCGTACTCGCGCGCGCATTCCAGCAGCACATGTGTGCCAAGCACATTGTTGGATGTGAACGAGATTGAGGACTGGAACGAGTTGTCGACGTGCGTCGACGCGGCAAAGTGCATGACCGTGTCAATCTGCTCCGCGCGCAGCAAGTAGTCGAGCAGCGACTTGGAGCGAATGTCGCCGCGCACGAATTTAAAGTTGGAGCACTGCTCCAGCTCCCGTAAGTTTTCTGGCGCGCCACAGTAGTCGAGCCTGTCTAATACCACGATTTTATACTCCGGATACCTGTGCACGAGGCGTTCCGCCACGTGCGATCCGATAAAGCCAGCGCCACCCGTGAGCAGGATGCACTTGGGCTGATGCTTTAACGCACCGTCAGACCCTTGGTTCGTGCCCATCTCCACGCGCGCGTGCTTTGTTTCGCCTTTCGCAGCCTCTTCCCCAAGCATATGAACATCCCCTGCACCTGGATACGCCGAGGCACCATCAGCTCCGGGCGTAACACCTGCGCCAACTGACAGAAACGATCCTGTAGACCCTGTCTTCCGCATCGCCGTAACCGGTTCCCGGCCCCTTCCGCTCACCCTGAAGGGTCTTCCAGTCAAACTCTTGCCACTACTCCGCGATAGTTACGCCAGTGACGTCAGCCTTGTATCCAAACAACAAAACTTTACATCGCACATCTAGCATCACAAAGGGCAAGGCAGCAAGCGCGGATGGCCGGATACGCAAGGCGCAAGTAGCTACTCGTCGTTTCGAATCTGCACTGGAGACTTGTCGGGCGTCTGGGCTTGCTGAGCTTCTCGTTGTGCTTCAATACGCGCGGCACGCCGCTCGGCCGCCTTTTGCAACGCCACATCGTAAAAATTGCGCCCGCCGACAGGCACATTAATCATAAACCACTCGATGCCCATGCCAAGGACAAAGCACTGTGAGAAACGTCGCAGTCGAATCGACACAAACACAAGGACAACAACGCACACACACAAACACACATGCTCGCACACAAGGGACACAGGAACGTTCCGTCAGTCTCTGCTACCGCGCTGCCTCGAGTTCCGATCAGAGCGTGTCACGCGTCGTACGTACCATTGGAAGCGTGCGCGCAAGCAGCTGCTTGAACGTCAGCGGCACCCGCGGTGCTGCTTTGGTCTTTGAGCGCGCCGACGCCGCCATCTTTGCCTAATCGTCAGACCTCAGACGTCTTTGCGCTGGAGGGTCAGCATGGTGATGATGCTGCTGACGATGATTGTGGGTGTTGCGGTGGTGGCTGCGGTGGCGCTTTGGCTTGCGCCACGCTCGAGGCCAATACGTCGAGGTGTGTTCGCGGTGCTGCGGTGGTGCGGGCCGGGTCCGTTGCCTCGGCACGTAGCATTTGTGATGGATGGGAATCGCCGGTGGGCGAGGCAGCTGGGCATGCCCGGGTCAGACGGCCACCCTAAAGGCTCCGACAAACTGATGGATGCGCTCGAATGGTGTCATGACGCGCAGGTAGAACAAGTTACAGTGTATGCCTTCTCGCTGGAGAACTTTAAGCGCTCGCAGCACGAGGTTGATAGTATCATGCAGCTCGCCAAGCAAAAGTTTACCGAGATGCTGAACAGAGAGGATGTTGTGCACAAGTACCGCTTTCGCGTGCGCGTGCTTGGCGAGCGCCACTTGCTTGACCCGCAGCTTCAGAGCGTCATGAACAGCGCCGAGCTCGCTACTGCGCAATACGACGAACGCGTGCTCAATATATGCTTCGCGTACACCTCGCGCGCCGAAATTGCAGCAGCATTGCTCGACCAGGCGCGTGCTATGCAGCAGGATACACAATTCGAGTGCACCGAACGCACAGTTGAGCATTCTCTGATGACTGGGGCTTCCTTCCCGGACTTGCTGATCCGCACCTCGGGGGAGAACCGTTTGAGCGACTTTCTGCTGTGGCAAAGCATGTTCGCGCACATTGTCTTTATGCACGCTCTGTGGCCCAACCTGAGCGTTTGGCACTTTGTGCGCGCGATAATGTCTTACCAAGCCAGTGCGTCTAGCATTGCGCGTGCTCGCCGGATGCACAACACAGCTTTACATCATCACTGTTCAAGCGCAGCAACGCTGACTTCCGACGTGCCGGGCTGTAATCAGCATCTCCCGGCAGTCTGCGGCTGAATCTGTCCCACTTACTGTCGCGATTGCACTATGTGTCAGCGTGGTCTGAAAAAGGAGGAGCGCTGCGTTGGAAAGCCGCGCAGGTCAGAATCTCGGCGTGAACAGCATACCCGGAAATTTTTGTCCATGCATGTGTGCCGCATGCATTCTCTTGGTTGGAGAACACGAGGAAAACACGGCAAGGAAGTCTAGTGAGACACCTTCGCGCATGACAGTATGATCATTTTCAACCCGTTTAGAAGGGAGCGAAACGATGCAGGCTTTACCTTTGTGAGACGCGGATGATACCCTATTCTACGAGAAGCTGACTGGAGTAGACAAGTCCCATGCCGTCACAAAGTCGGTCCCACAAATCCAAAGAGCCGATTCTGTGAATTCCAGACGACAGCTCATCGATCCTGTCGGCATGACCAGAAGATTCACCGCACGTGAAAGGTTTCGCGTGTCAAAGACGAACACCGACGCTTCGTATCCCACCGCTAGACTCGAGCCTGTGTCAGAAAGCGCGAGCGCAAGCGACGCTGGATTTCTGGGTCCATTATTTTTCAATGATACGAGCGACGGGTTACTGTCGCGAATATCCCAAAGCTTGATGTCACAAATATCTGCACTTGCAAACAGCGAGGGTCCGCACGCAGCTACTGAGCGCACCATATACTGATGGGCGTCCTCGTAGCGGCGCTGAAGTGACGCAATCGACGTGTCCCACACGCACCAGCTGCGATCGTCTGCGCCTGAAACGATTCGACTTCCATCTCTGGAGAGGGATGCGAGGCATCGCACCCAATCCTCGTGGCCCTGCATCTCGCTCATCTGACCATGCGACATTTTTTCCTTGTTGAAAATATTCATGATCCTCACGGCGGCATCATTCGATGTGTACGCTAGCGAATCTGTTCTGCCCAGCGTCAACAGCGATACCACATCAATATCAAAGCGAGCATACTCGGCGTCCTTCTCAATGTCGAAAACTGACAACTTGTACGGCGAAGCGGACGCAAGAAGCGCATTATCTGGACTGAGTGCGACACCTGTTGCGTGCGAACGTCGGCAGAATGGAATTCGGTAGGCAAGCTCACCCGCTTGCTCCTGAATGCCTTTGTCGTCAATGTACAGTTTAGCAAACTTGAGTGTGCCGATGCTTGACGAGCAGAACACCGCATGTCCCGTGTTCGAGACAGCCATATCTGTAAATATCGTATGTGACACTCCCAGCGGTGGTCCCTTTTCGGTCAATGTACGCATCACTTCTGGTACAGCGACATATGGAAAGGCGCGCGGCATTTGTGTGCTCTCAGTGCTGTTGTTACCGCCCAAAACGGCAATACTTCCGCCGCCTTCTGACACGTCCGTACAATACCTTTTCCTCATCAAATACTCGCGCACGTAGGCCGCTTTCCTATCTGCAGGATGTATGCGTTCCAAGACTTCTTCATTGAGTGTCCAGCCGACGAGCTGGCGTAGTTGGCGCAGCCAGAACTCACCCTGCAGTGCTTTGGTGTAGGTCCGCCATCGCCTGGACACAGCCGCCGCGCGCACAAAATCCTCTGCGCTCACGTGCCGCAGAATGTCATGCCATAATTCATCCGGAAGAAGCCGCACCAACACCACTTCCGTCGTCGTGCCATCTGCCGCCATCCTAATCGTCTGCTCGACGACATCCTATCTCCCGCCACTCCCTTCCCATCAACCCATTTACCTCCCGCCTCTACCGTCTCGTACTCCAATAAACCATTAAACCACTAAACCAATAGACCGTTAAACCAATAAGTCGATGAGGTGACAAGTCATTAAACTGATTATCCGATAAGGATAAACGACAAGGTTGGTCGCGTGGTCCTGGAGAGGGGTCCAGAGGTGCTCAGAGAGGAGAGGGAAGAGGGGGCGAGGGGAGAGAGCATCTCGATAACGGCGGCGTCCGGCAGGTCTTTGGGAGGAGAAGACCGCGCTCTAGTGCATTGCGGAGGGCTTGTCGGCTGAAGGAGCCAGGGTGATAGGATGAAGGAGGAACGTGTGTTTGAGTATGACGACAAGAAGCGGGAGATGCTCGACGCCGATCGGTGCGAGGAGCTGCTGAAAGAGCTGGATCGCGACGGGCCCACCTTCCACAGGATCGATTTGTCGGGCAAGTCTATCGGTGAGCCGGCGTCATTTGTGGTGGCTTCGCATCTGGCGAAAGTGGCCGCTCACGATTCGCACCAGCTGGAACGCCTGTGCGTGGCGGACATCATCGCCGGACGACCAGAGGACGAGGCGCTGCGCGTATTGCAGCGTATTGCGAATTCATTGCCGGGCGTGCAGCTGCGCGAAATCGACGTCAGTGATAACGCTCTGGGAGCCAAAGGTATTTCTGCATTTGCGGCGCTGTTCACCGATCAAGATGCACTCGAACACGTCTTCTTCTGCAACAATGGACTGGCAGCCGACGCTGGAAGGCTAATCACGCGGATGTTGCTAGGTGACGACCTGGCAGACAGTGGCACGCGGCAGACAAAGCTCAAAACCATCCATTTCTTTAATAACCTGCTCGAAGACCGGGGTGCGATTGAGCTCGCGCCACTCCTTGCAGGATCTCCAGAGCTGTGCGACTTGCGCTTCTCGAGTCTGCGAATGAGGCGCGAAGGCAGCCTGGCGTTGGCCAAGGCGCTGAGCGCAGCGAAAAACATGCGCAAGCTCGAGATCAGTGATAGCACGTTGGGCGAGGCCGCGGCGGTTGAACTTGCTAAAGCCCTGGCCATCATGAGAGAACTCGAGGAGCTGAGCCTGCGCGACGTATCGCTGGGCGATATTGGGGTAAAGTACATTGTCCATGGCCTGCGCGGCGCCTCCAAGCTTCGAGTGCTGGACGTGTCGTGTAACGAGTTGACCAAGAAGGGTGCGAAGCAGCTCCGGCAGCTGTTGCCCATGCTGCCTGCGCTGGAAGAATTCGTGGCGGAGGAAAACGAGTTTGAAACCAGCGGCTGCGTAGTTATTGCTGAAGGATTTGTGCCAGAGGTGCACACCTCGATGAGGAAGATCAACATGAAGACCAACCAGATGTCGGACCGGGGCGCGATGGCGCTCGCGCAGCGCGCGGCGCAGCTGGAGAAGCTGGAGAAGCTAGAGCTAGACGGAAACGCCCTGTCGGAATCGTGCTGTACGGAAATTGCTGCGCTCCTCGAGGATCGTCTCGGTAGCCTGAGCGAAAACGACGACGAGCGCTCCGACGGCGAAGACGACGACGCCGGGGCCGACTCGAGCGACGAGAGTGAGGACGCCAACGAAGACGACATCAATCTGATTTTAGAACGGCTAGTGATACAGTAGCACCGCCGTATCCTGCAGCATGCGAAATGAAACGCACCCATCGAGCTCGCGCGTTGAGATGCATGGCGTCCGGTCACTCGCCACCACTTTGCTTGTACCAGATACGCACGGCCAAGGCTAGTAAATGACAAATGGAAAAAGGCTACCGCGAAAAGGACACACACAAGACGAGAAGCAAAGGAAAACCGGGGAGAAATGTTTGAACACTCGCTTGCGACCCTTCGCACTTGAGCAGGTTGACGAGTTTGGAAGACGGGAGGGGAACGTACGTGGGAAAGGGGTGTCGGTTGTTTGGTTGTGGCTTGGGGGAACAAGGTGCAGTGGACCATCACGGAGGCTGGACTTGCGGCCGTTTTCCGAGAAAGGTGTGGGTGAAGCGGATTGCTGGGGGAGATGGTGACGAGTAAGCTTGGTGTGGCGTTCTTCGGCGAGCGCCGCGGCGCCGGGAACGATGGGCTGGGGCCAGTATCGATGTCTGGCCCGGCGTCGCTGGGCGGCGCCGCCGGCGGCGCGCAAAAGGTGGCGTACAAGGACAAACTGACTGACGAGCAAGTGGAGGAAATTCAGGAGTCCTTTTACATTTTTGAGAAGGAGGACAAGGGCCTTGACCAGAAGAACTTGAAGAACGCGATGAAGGCACTTGGCTTTGACCCGAGCCGCGAGGAGCTGCGCCAACTCATGATTATCTGCGACCCAGATAAGGACGGCTGGGTCGAGATCCAAGAGTTCACCGAGATGATGGCCTACCAAGTGAGCGAGCGGGCGCTCAATCAGGAGCTACGCATCGCGTTCTCCCTGTTTGACCGCGGCGAGAAGGGCTCCATTGCGCTGAACGACCTCCGCGCAGTAGTGCAGCATTTGGGCGAGGACTTGGACGACGACGCATTGGTGCGTATGATTCAGGCCGCGGACACGGACGGCGACGGTGAAGTTAGCGAACAGGAGTACCTGGCGGTCATAAAAAAGTCAAACTTCTTTTGAGCGGCACGGCGCGCTATCACTACGACCGATGTTATCCTGTTCGGTCCCTCGAAACTTACTCAAATTAATATTATCAACATTGTGTCCTATGAAAAGAACGTGTCCACGTGGGGTTCGACCCGTGCTGGTGCTGATCAGACGGGCGGCTCTCTATCGTGTACCATGTTTGCCTCTAGCACGGCATCGTGTCGGCCTGCGCGGGCATCGGCAATGTCATCCCCTGGTTCATCCATGACCGGCTGGCCTTCTTCATTTCGGTCAAGGCGCTCAACTGACGATTTTTCGTCCTCCTTGATCGCCCCCAGTGCTTGCCGCGGGTCTCCCTCCTGCCCGTCGTCCACCGCCTGCGGATGGTCTCGTTGCTGAGAGTCACCATGGTGCGGTTCTCGTTGTCGCAGTTCTGGTTGTTGTTGCTCCAGCTCCTTCTTCTTCTTATACCATCTGCGCGGAGTCAGCGTCAGGTTCTGCTCCGGCGCCAACGCATACGCCTTGAGCTCAGCAAACGTGCGCGGACGGTGAGGATCTTGAATCCGCTCAAATCGTGCTAGAAGGTCCATTTCGTGCGGCGGAAGCTGATGCATTGAAACAATGCGCAACGCGCTCGCCCACAACAACGGCCGCCCGAGCTTTTTACGCTCAGGCCCAAGCAGAGCCCAACTGAGGTGCTCACCGTTCACGAGTCGAGATCGCGATGCGCGAATGTGCACCTCGTCCATGCACGCAGCGAGGATCGCATCGCCTGCCCAGCAATGCGGAGAGATGCGCTTCATGCACGACGGAATTGTGGGGTATAGACGACGCAGGGCGGCGTTGTTCATGATGATCCCTGACCCGCCGTGGGCAAACAGCAAATTGGAGCCGCGCTTGACGCTGTAGATCCAGCACTTGTCGACGCGATACAACCTGCCCGCGAACACGGGTTTCCGAAACGCGTGATGCCACACTTTGCTCAAGCTCTGGTCGCGCTCGCGCAGCAGATTGTGCGCCAAGTTATCCAAGAACAAGTAGGTGTCGTCGTCGATCATGACATAGACCTTTTTCTTCGGAAACTCACGGTACAAGAACGAGACTCCGGGCAGGTTCTTGTCCTTGTCACCTGCCCAGCCGTCATGAAACAGAACTCCGTTCATGTTGAAATTCACCTTTTCCGCGAGCCGTTCGGCGTACTCGTGAATATCTACGGAGAAAAAGCCTGCCCAGAGCTCGACGCGCACCGTGCTCAGCACAACCAAGTTTGGTATATTTCGATCGCGCATCCACGTCCGGCGTGCCTCTGCGAGCCGCTGATCTTGCACCTCGGGTCCCGTCTTTATGCAGATCACTACATCGTGTGCCACGTCGTCCCACGTTACGTCATCAGCAGGGTGCGTGTCCCTGCCGTTCTCATCGGGCCATGTGGCTCCTTTTTGGGCAGGCGCAGGGACTTTCAAAATCATTTCGCCAGCAAGTCGGCCATCCGCTTCTCGCGGCGCACCTTCTCGTGCCGAGGTTGCCTGGGCCGGACTACTGGCCGCGCCGCCGCCGCGGCGCACGCTCCATCGCAACTTTGCGATCATCCCAAGCAGGAGCAGCACAGAGATCACAGCGACACCAACGACCACGCTCGCGCGGCCGGAACGAGCCGATGAGGCTCCGTACGGCATCAGCGGCCTGCCGCCGCCAGCAGATGCGTTCGGCCCGACCGCAGCGAGCGGAAGCCACGCGGCCCACCACCCACATGCACCCTCCCCGCTTCCGCGCTGTCGCGCCACGCCGTCGTCATCTGCCTTGCCTTCGCGCGCGGAGTGCACATGTCCTCGCCATGTCAGCGCGCGCATTTCCGCTAACAATGCCAAGCCACACCATTCCTGCTTTCCTCTCTCTCTCTTTCCCCCACCCCCACGCTCACCCCCATCTCACATCGCGCCACTCGGAGCCCAACTTGTCAATTCGCTTTCGCGCGCACAATCAAGTACAGTGTGTTCAGTTGGTGTGGGTACACTTTAATCCTCCTTGCTCATCTCTTACTAAATTGAGCGCGTTTTCACTAGGTAAAAACGTGGGGCGTGACTTTTCTAGTAAAAGCATAGCAATGGCGCATGCGTGCCGATGAGATGGTGATGCGGATTGCAATGTCATGCGGCATGACGCGGACGGGGCGCTTTCGATTTCTGCGGTGACGTGTGCGCCCTGTTCCGCGGGCTGACCTTTTTTCATACGCCCGCTGTACCTCCCTGCGTAAAAATCCACGTCGTCGTTATTCATAGCTGCTGCCACACACGCACGCGAGTTACGTGGACCGATCTATACCTGTCTATATATAAACATAACTCATTGACGTATAACGATGGCGTCATGTTGGCACGTATCGGAGTTCTAGTGTGTGTGTGGGAGGGTGTCATGCACACACCCAGCCATACACACCCGACACACGTAGTAGACACGCGCCGGAAAGGGCGGCTGAATTCGGTCGCGCTCTAAAAATAGATCGGCGCTTCGATACAAATATCATTGCCACGCGGTCGTTTCAGAAGATCCGCGCGGTAAAAATACAAATCAGCCGAAAAATTGCTGAATTGCAAAGAGGGTGTAGCATAGAGCCGTCGATTGGGCAGGATGACAGACGCAGAAGCAGATCGCTTACTAGGGTGTTTGTGTGTGTGTGTGGGTGAGGGTGAGGGGGGGTGTTTTCTTTGAGAGAAAGGGGCTAAAAGTTATTAATACATTGGAGCATGTGGTGGTGGTGGTGATGGTGGTGGACATGTTGGCTGGCGGGTGAGAAAGAGAGAGAAAGAGAGAAAGAGAGAACGAGGACGCGGCAGCAGCGCGTTTAATCTGGAGTGAGGCGGTGATGAGACAAGAGGATAAAGGAGAAGGAGGAGAGTGATGATGATGGTGATGGAGGATATAGATAGAACGGAGTGCTGGGTTGGTTGTTGGAGAGTGAGTGGGTGGGTGTTGAAAGGAAGGAACGGACGAGAGGGAATAACAGCTTGAATCAGACGAACCGTGAGCGAGAGACAGAGCGGTACGGCAAGAAAGCAAGCAAGCATTGCGCCACACGCGATTTGACAGCAAACCGCCCTCCGCCGCGCGACGACTGTGTGTGTGTGTGTTTGTGTTGACGTAGCGCAGCGGCGCTCGGTCGTGAGTGGAGTCGTACGCGTGTGTGCCCCGTCGTGCATGTTGGATGCAGCAGCGACGCGCAGCATCACGCAACAGAAAGAGCACAGGCAGAAGGATATAAGAGGCTGCGGTGGAATCCGAGACGGGCAGAGAGGCGGCAACGTGTGTGCAAACACGTGTGTGCTTGTCGTGTGAGAGAGTCGTTGTGGTGGGGAGAGACGGGTGCGCGGATAGATGGATGGATGGAGAACACAATGTACGGACGTGACGCGGTGATGCCGACTTCGTCGGGTCCGTCGTCGCTGTCGCAGAGGAGGCGCCCGCCACAGCTGGTTGTGGACGAGATGAGTCCCGTAAAGGGCACGCTGGACGGCGCAGTCCAGCCGATGGCAATAGATTCGTGCTTGACGTCCAGGGCAGCCGAAGCGAACGAGCTAGAGTGCGCACACCTGCTCTCGCGGCAGCAAGCACAAGCACAGCAACAGCAGCTCTCGCAGCAACATCCGTCACAGCCGGGCATTTTCTCGCCCGCGCGCGGAATGAAACCAGAGAGGCTGCAGGCGGGCCCGCCGAGCTCGCACAGGAGGCTTTTCCGCAAACGTAATAGTCTGAGGCTCGGCGCCGTGGACATGCACAGTACGCCAAGCCTGGGTTCGAGCGATGGCGAAAGCGGGAATAGCGAAAACACAGTTCTTCCCTTTGGACATTCCTTGAGCGTAGCCGCACCGTTTCAACTGAAAAGGACAGTCCCGGAGATAGAGTCCAGCGGAGAGTCAAATTTATACTGGGTCGTGCGGCGACGGGGCAGCAAGCGCGCTGTCTGCGAAGACACGTGGAGCGCAGTGCCAGACTTGGACGGGCATCTGGACCGGCAACGGCAAGAGCAGCATCAGCGCCATCATCAACAAAGGCAACAACCCGAGGTTATGGACATTGAATACGGCAGCCCGCGTAGGAAAGCGAGGCCGCCGTCGGGCCTCTTTGCGGTCTTTGACGGACACGGAGGCCAGCAGGTTGCGACGGCCGCACGTGACGATCTTTTGCAGTCCATTGCGGCCAAGTCTGCCTTTTCAAATCAGGACAGAGATTCGACGCCGGCAGAAACACAACGCGCGGTGGTCGAGGCCTTTTTAGAATTTGACGCGCGTGTCTGCGCCACGAACCTTCAGGACTTGTGCGGTGCAACAGCGTCGTCGGTCATATTCAAGAATGGGCGCATGTTTGTAGCTTGGGTGGGAGATACTCGAGCGGTCCTCGGGAGAAGTGATGGGACTGCGCTGACCTTGTCCAAGGACCACCGCGCTACGCGCGAGGATGAAATCGGGCGCATTGAGGGACTTGGTGGCTTTGTGCTCATGAACCGGGTAGACGGCGTCCTATCGGTGTCGCGCGCGTTTGGGGACAGCAACCTGAAGTCATACGTCACCGCGGAGCCAGAAGTGGTGGATCGGTATCTCGAAGCGAGCGACGAGTTTGTCCTGCTCGCATCTGATGGGCTGTGGGACTTTGTGTCCGATGAAGAAGCTGTGCGGCACGTCTTAGCTCAGAAATCGTCCGGCGCGGAGGCGGTGTCGCTGGAATCAACGTGCCAGTCGCTCGTCGAGCTCGCGGTGAGTCGTGGAAGCAGTGACGACGTGACGTGCATGCTCATCTTGGTAAATAGTTTCCGCGTGGATGTGCCTCCTCCGTGCACTCACGCTCCTGCTGCGGCCTCGGTACTGACCGAGATGACGGTGCTGAAGCAGCCTGGCATCTCTCGACCGGGAAATCCTGTACGTCGGCGTTCACTGGGTTCGACCTTTGCGGAAGCGCTCACTCCATTACAGAGTTCGCCCATGGCCGGTACCCGCGAAAATTCGTTGAACAACTCGAAGAGGTTCGGAATGGCTTCAGGCATACCGAGCTATGATGACGGTGAATGGGCTTCGCTTTCTTCCATGAGCTCGTTTGGTGTCACAGACGAATCAGCACCGTCGACGATCCCCAAGCTCTTGAATGTCAGTTGGAGACCAGGGGACTTCTCCAACCCTTCACAATTTCGTTGATATAGCGAGATGAGGTGGTGCAACTTGAAGGGCAAGATGCACGCTTTGCATATGAACATAAACACGCTAGGCCCTTTTTATTACAATGGCGAGCATTAGGACCAGCAGTGCGGTTCCTACCAGTAGGAGCAGCACGCGCGCGTTCTGCGACGCTTGCGACGCCAGCCGGGGGTCGACCACGGTATGCTCTGTTGTCTCACTGCGTTTGAATTCCGAATTCATCTGGCTATGTAACACAGCTGGATTCGGGCACCTCGCAACCTCTGGAACGGTTTCGTCCTTCACACTGTTCGCAAATCGTTCCAGCTCTGTGACGCGCACCTCCTGCAGCCCGAGCAGCTCTTCAGCCCGCGCGTAGACGTCCACGTCTGCCTCGCTTTCTCCGCAAAAGTCGAAGAAACAGACCGCACTTCCAGATGATCCTGTGCAACTAACTTGCACGCGCCGGGGTAGGCACGCCACATCGACAGACGCTGGTGCAGCGCCCTGGTTCGTTTCACGGTCATCGTCGTCTCCATTCTCACGTGCCTCGTAGAAAAGTTGCACGCGTGCTCTCTGGGAATTGAGCGCGTCCATCGTCAATGCAGCGCATCGCATCGCGGGAGTGGCCGATTCCATGCAGGCAGAGACAAAGACCATGCAAAGCGATACGTCTAGCAACTTGGTCAAAGTGGGTGTGCTGATGGGCCGTGACAATAGCGCATCGATTTCACGCGACGACGACGCGCGAAAATAAACTGAGAGATCATCTGACGACGGATCCATCTGGAAGCACAGGTCACCGACCAAATCTGCAAAGAGGCTTACCAAATCAACATCAAACGCGCCCTTCGGCAGGTTGTCTTCATTCTGTCGCGCGGTCTCCCGTCTCATCCGCAGTTGTAGATGACATGGCAAGTGCCTGTACACGATTTTTGCACCAAGCCCGGAGACAAAACGCAACTCAAAGGGTTCCAGAGACGGAGCGCCCTTTTCCGTGCATGCGCGTTTGCACAGAAACTTCCTGGGCTGCGTCCTTGATGGCATGAGCACGAGCGGACGAAGCAAGGCGGATGCTTCCACGGCCGCCGACGCAAGTCGGTGTTCCTGGAACGGCATGGCCGCGTGATCGAGCGCGTACACAACATAGAACCCGGCCACAAACATGCCGCCAGGGAGCATTCGTGCGACTTGGTTGGCGTGCTCGAGCATCCAATCCAGCTGGCCGGCTTCATCATCCTCATCTTCCTGCTCCACGTCGTGCGGAGTCCTGACAGCCCGGACGATGACATACGACCATCCATCGCCACCGCGGCGCTCACTGAGCACGCCCTCGTTTGTCGACGGCTCCTCATCCGTGCGCAACCCCAGCAGCACACCTGTCAGAAATTGGCCGCCGTCATTCCTGCGCGCACTTGAAGACGCAACGCCTTGGTGCAGCGACTTGGTTACATCGAGTAGGTGCTGTTCGACACTGGCATCGCACTGCACCTTCCCCGCCATCCCGCACACCGGCAACGCAACGCGCACTCGCTCGCCAAGCTCACATCACGCCCCCAACTAGCATGCCATTCGCGCCGTGCAACATCACCGATCGCTTTTGAAACCGTTAAACCGAGCACCGTTATCGGTCCGTCTTGACTTCGCGTACGGAGCACGCGGCAGGTATTGGCGCCGCCATTCGCACTTCGAACTCTCAGAGTCTTGCGGGACATGCACGGATGATGCGTCACTTACACACATGTGCATGTCATGGCAAGCCCAAAACAGCAACCAGATGGAATCTGAACGTCGCGATTTTGGGTCGGGAAGTTCTTTTGCCCGCGTCCAAGTGTTTCGTGCTCATGCCAAGTTTTGCGCAAGAAGTTTGTGACAGCGCCTCCTCGGCACACAGACTT